>VXBA01001483.1:79902-100231 GCA_013399895.1 Serilophus lunatus
AAAAGAAGAGACATTTAGACGTTTACTTTCAAGTTTCAGTGAATGGATTTCATACTACTATTCAGGATCAAGAAAAACGTAGATTCTGTTTAAAGAAATAGCAAGAATATGTTAGAAAATGTTTATATAATGCAAAAGTTACATGGTCAATCTCTAATGAGATAAAAAGAGAAATCCAATCCATAGATATGGCTTTTAGTACAGTATGAAGATTCTACAAATCCTGTGATAAAAACAAAGTAACAAAATCGGCTGTAAAATGAACTACAGATAATGATGTGTCCTTTTTTTCTTACAGATATCACTTCTGAAGGTTTGCACCTGTAGAAATGACATCTATGTACGCTGTTTAAACAGCTGGTATGAGTAGCACAGACCTTAGATGCCTATATATACCCTTTGGATTTCATTCTAACAAGTAAATCATACTTTTCCCCCTTTTGAATTGATACTAGATTTATTATATTTCCTTTTTTTTTAAGAAATAGAAATTATGAAAGATCAAAAATTACAGAAACTACAATGTCTGGACTTCCCCTCCACTGGTGTTTTTATATTTCCTCTTCTGCAAAACAGCCAATTGTTTCTGTTTTTAAGTACATTTTAAGATATGGTATTTAAAAGCAATATGAAATTATTGGAGTAGCAACTCCTCATTTCTGTTTTGATCTCCATAATCCTATGTAGTTTATTTTAATTGACCAGTGCATCTTACTGTGTAAATAAATCTGCTGGACATCTGCAAAATATCATTGAAGTCAATTGAGTTTCACATACGTGAAGATTCCTGTCTGTGCCAATCACTGTAAAACCAGGCAAGACACTGTAACAATTTTCTCAGTTTGATATTCTTATACAGGTAGAAACCGTATGTATATTAATAAGTTTATATAAATTTTGTTGATCATATCTTTATCTTGTACATAGATGAATAGTCCTAAATGCTTGGAAAAATATGTATATATACAGCAGAGATGAAAAAAAGTATTAAATACAGATGAAGGTATTTAATTCCACATAAGAGCATATGGACCATTCACTTAAAAGTTGGACTCAACAGTCTTTGTGTGTCCCTTCCAAATCAGACTATTCTAGGATTCTGTAATTCCATAAGCTAGCAAATGTAATAATGATAACATTTAAACAATACATGTTCTTGAAAATATGTCTTTTCATTTTATTAATGAACTCATAAGAAGGGTGGATTTTTACTAATATGAGGGAAAGAAGCACCAAATGTATTCACCTGAATAGAGTAATATGAATAGAGAATATGAATGCATGTCTGTACTTCAAGACAGTTTTTTAAATAAAGTTCTGTCTGGTTTAAAATACTCTTGAAAGATGACTTGCCTGCATCAACCATTTTTGACAACCTTAAATTCTGATTTGCAATGCAATCTTTTTTTTTTTTTTTTTTTTTTTTTTTTTTTTTTTTTTTTTGGTTAGTTTTTATGATTATTTTATGTNTAAGGTTGTTATATTGCAATGTCTTCTTGCTCCTAGGAGACAGTTTGGATGTCTCAGCTACCATCAAAGCGACAATAATTCTTTATTGTGAAAATACTGCATATATAAAAATGTAATATAGAATGTAGAGTCACAAGTAACTATCAAAGCAAGAGGAGTTTTTTGTTTTAGCATATAGGTAGAGTTTATCAGCTTCCTGTCTGCAGACAAATTGTTTTCAGTGCAACTATTTCTGCTAACTTTAGTTAATTCCAGTTTTCATACCAATAGGAAGATTTATTTGGGCGTGTATGTTTCTTTATGTTTAGTATTCTATTCAGTTACAATTTGAAGATCTTTAATAGCAGCTATTCAGTTCTTGTAATCTGGAAAGTGAAACAAGTGAAAACCTAGAGACAGAAATCTACAAAACTTCAGATAAACTGATGTAGCACTTTGCACTTATTGCACGGCTCTAAAAACATGCACAAGATGGACTCATAAATGATGACAATAGCTTCTATCACACAAAGGCGTAGCCATTTTGTAGGATATCTACAGAAAATTACCTGGTCTAGGAAAATATGCTTCCCTGCCTACACTATGGGCTTTTTAAGGATAAGACAATCTTTTTGGTACCTTACAACTTCTGTGAAGACAAGGGAATAAAATGCAAAACTCTATTGGAAAGCTATGAAAACGCAGAATCAGCCCTCACTGGATGTTACAATCTCTATGCATTTAAGGATTTCTGTTTGTTTTCTTTTCCTAGGAGGACTTCCTCCTCAGCCTTTAGGATGTCATATATACATCACAGATATTAACCCTCTTTTCACTCAAAAGTAGTCTAAACAATGTATATGTACATGGTCTCTGAGTAATCACAATCAGGTAGTATTCAGCTTTGAGATCTACAGGTTGTACAGATATAAATAAGCTGGAGAGACACAAATCTGTTTAATTTTCCCAGCTATACTGACTAGTCTACTGTATCATATCCTTTCTACCTACAAGCCTTGTCTTCTTCTAGGAAAAGTGGGCATTTGGCTCTTTCGAGGGTTGAGTAAAAATGCTCATCCCTAAAGGCCAGCTCAGACACACACTCCTGTCCCTTTCAAGTCCTCCCACCTGCCTAAATCAGGAGTAAACATCAGGCATTATAGATCTATAGAAATTGAAGATGGCCTCAGTGAAAACTATACTGCCTATTAATTAGTTTACTAAATCAAACATAGTGCAGTTAGTTCATGGTGACCACATAGCCTCTCCCAAAGTAGTCAACATAAGCCCTTTTCACAGAAGACATTGGCTGTTTTTGTCCAGTGGTAGTCATGGGATGTTGTCACAAAAAGAGAAGGTTAGAACAAAACCTTGAAAAGGGGAGATTCTCTCTAACCTATAAAAATTATTTGACTGTAAGTGCCCCTAGAAATTCGAAACTCCTTATTAACCTAAGGCAATGTTTCATATATAAGAAACCTTCACTGCTCAGATTCACTGGCTGGAGGGTGTGTTTGATACTTCCTTTAGGGAGGACTTTCACTGAGAGACAGGGAAGCCTCTCAGCAGGTCTGCCAGAAATGCTATTTTATCGTCAACAAAACTGTTAGTACCCCTTTATAAGAATTTACTCCAAAACAGTTATGAAATAATACCATTTATTAAAACAAATTTGTGACAAGTGGAGGTTCAGGGTAGTTGAGGATAACTTGTGTCTACAATAACACTTTAAACTACATAACTACATATTTTTTTTACAAATAAAGCAAAGCAAATTCTAACTTCTAAAACAGACACATGCATAGATTAAAAGCCTACTTACACCGTCGGCTGAATATGAGGGAGAGAAGAGAACCAGCTTTTCAGCTGTCCTGGCTGTAGATGGAAATAAAGGTTCTCCCAAATTCTGCTAAAATCCTTCTTTTTTTTTCTCCAGAAGAAGGTGTGGAGTTTTTCTGCGACCACTATAGTCAATATTTTCTAAATCTGGAGTAGTGAGATAAAATTTCATTGTTTCTTGATGGTTGCATGGCACAGGTCAAAAGCTATTGAAGCTTCATCTGGGCCTGTGTTTATTGCAGCATGGTTTATTGCCTTCACAATCCCCTGGGCTCCAGAATACCAGGTCTTACTGGACTTGCAGGAAACTTTTGTGAGACAGCGTGATCCTTTTGTTATTTGGGAGATGTCAGCCAGGCTCTTTCTTCTCTAATTCTTGTGTTACTTTAAATCTTGCCTTTATCTCCTACTCCATAGATGTGATAAAATGCAAAGATGGACGGAGTAGTCCTGCAGACAGGATAGGTGCCTGCTCCCTTGTGCATGCCAGTGTGTTCCCCACACAGAACTGGCTTTCTTGACACAGAGCCTACCTCTGGACACTATTTCTATCAAGGGTCATGTAGATATGTGACATGATTACCTTCAAACTTTTTGCATGAATGATTCTGCTTGCAGTATAGACACAAGATATGCTGACATCCCATCATAGTATCTTCTACTGATCGAGAATGTCAAGAATGAATCCTGGTGTGCTAAGCTTGATTAACAATCCTCAACAGAATCTATGTAAACACTGCTCAGTAGTACACATATGTGAGTACTGTCCAGTCATTGGTGTGTCCCAGTGTCATGTAGAACTGGCCACCAAACACCTTAACTGTAGGAGTGTTAGAACCTGCCCCTAAAAATGAGGGTAACTCAGGTTGGGGAGTTACCAACCCTTGGGGAAGATTAGAGTGAAACGACATTGAAAGACTGATGTTTACATATATATATATAGAGAGAGACACACACACACATATATGTATATAAGTAAAATATAAAAATGTAAGATTTATTTTAGTACAATTTCATTGCAATAGAAAGGAGGTATGTAGGTGGCCATTCTGGTTATTATTTATAGAAGTGCAACAATATAAAAATGACATTTAAGAAAATGTATAACAGAAAGGAGAAAAAGATAAAGAAAGATAAGAGTAGAAAGATATCACCACCAGTGGATCCAGTGACAAGACCTGATTTATGTAATTTCAGTGTCCATTTGTTGAAGTGATGGTCACAGTCTTGATATATTGGGGGTTGAGGAAGTCCATGAAACACAAAGTTCAATGGGTTAATACATGTTCAGGCCAGGTAGGAATGCCCAGGTACTTTTCCTAGTGGGGAGGGAGTTTTACACTATCTAATGCAACACTGTGAATCACAGGCAGTCCTCTGGTGGAAGGGCTCAGAAATGAGTCTGAGGGCACTTTGGGGATCTTTGATGGTTTATGATAGCTTCTAAGACATGACAGCTGCCTCTCACATCAGCATAGTTGAGCTAATTATGCTCCATCAGAAGCCAGAAGCCTCAGGCCTGTATATGAACATCCTTGTGTTTCACTGAGGGGAGTTTTTATACCTGAGCCACTTATGCCTCATCAGAAAGGATGAATAATGCAAATGTTCTGATGCCTTTTCCTTTGGAGTTGAGGGATTTACACCTAAGCCACTTGCTTAAGGGGAGACATTGGCCTGATAAAAAACATTACCCCACCTCCACAGGATCTCCTTCTTATCGGCCTCTTCCCTTATCTGGCTCAAAACCCTGCTTGTAGCCTCCAGGAGTGAGATTGTACCCCCTTTTCATCTGGACTGTTCATCAGCAAAGCACCTGCTGCTTTTGCAAATGGCCAATTGTTTGAGTCATTAACCATGAACATTTCAGACTCTCCCAAGGAGCCATCACTAAGAAAGAAGTGAGACCAAGAGTGACAGAGCGTGGAGAAGGCTGTTTCTTCTGTTTTGTCTTTTTGTCAACCTGTTCCAGGCCATATGAAGGGTAAAAACACACAGTCGAGAGCTAAACAAGCAGCCTGCTGCTGGAAAAGGATCTACCAAAAGAAGGAAGGGAACTGGTTTGAACTCCAGAAGTCATGAAATGCAGTAGGACCTAACAGTCCACAGAGAGGTAGGAGTGTCACATTCTTAGGGCCTGTTCTGCTAAAGAAATACCCACCCTTGAAAGTCAAAAAACCAATTTAATAATTGAAAAAAGAAAACTGAAACAAGGAAAGAAGCTGGAGGCAAGAGTGCAGCTTGAAGAAGGGAAGAGGCAGGAAAAGTCCATCCATATCTTCTGGTCTAGGATTTGAGTTGCAGTCATAATAACTTTTTCAATACTTTTCTTAATGGAGAATTGATGTTTGTGGTTTGTTGTTTGCGTTTTTGTTTTTTTTTTTTTTTTTTTTTTTTTAACCAAGGATGTGAAAGATGGGACATGGAACTTAAGCTAGCAATAGGGTTGTTCATACCTATGTAGGTATATAATATACATACACAGAGATATATGCACACTAACAATATATAGTAATGAGGTAAAGTATTTGGGTATGACCTCTCTTTAATTTGCTGCAGAATATTATATTATTAAATGTTTAGAATCTTCACTTACACCCTCAAGCACTCAGACAGTCTCTCCCTCAATCATCAGTTTTCAGAGGTATTATAGAATTATAGAAAGCATGGGACTCAGAAAGGGTTTTGAAGAAGGATGGTTCTGCAATCCTGTCAGAATGAGATGGGCACTTTTTGTAAAGGTATGGGTATGGCAGAAAGGTGTTGACTGGAAGAGTAGAGGTTGAAATGCTCAGAGGTGACACTAGATAGGGAAAAAAGGGGTAGAGATGTCAGTGTTGACTGGAGAATTGGATATGGATATCAGGGAAAAACATATGGAAGTGAAGGAAACTCTGAGCACTACATGCTGAAATGGGGATGAGAATCCGTTTTCTATCATATCCACCTGTCTTTGAAACATCTCAATTGCTTATAAGGAAAAGATGAATAATCAGTTTCCACTGCTAACATTTTTTCCTTCTTTCTCATTACATTAAATGACAAATCCTGCAGTTCAGAGAGTAGGGTATACTGATGGTCGGTCTTTAGGAAATACAGTACAATATATTAATCAGCAGATATTCTTAACTGTATAGAATTTTCTCACTTAGGTGGTTCTCAATGTTGTAAAGTGTATTTCAGGTTCCAGTCAACAATAACAGCTGCAAAAATCTTCTTCTCTTCATCTCCCTCCTTCTCAATACTGAGCATTTACTCTAGTTACTTATTTGCAGTCTCAGCAAGCCAGAATGGAGAATTTTATCCACTTTGGCTTGTTTCTGAATACCAACTAGCCAGGCCAGTCAAGGCTCTCTAAAGAGTGAAAGTGCATGAGAGACACTGCATTTGACACAGTCAGGAGGCAAAAGAAAGAGCAAAACAAAAGTCTATTCAGGGCTGAATCCTCTGATATACTCACCCATCCCCCATCTCCTTTAAAAATAAAGAGAAAGGGGAAAATTCATGAATCCATTGCTGAATGCTTGAGGTTGTCAGAATAAAGGACAATGAATGACAGCTGACTGTCAGCATAATTCTCAGAGTCTGAGTTATCACTTTTCGGCATTGTTCAAATAGAAAAAAAGCGTGCATGCTTAACAAGAAAATATTGCAGAAGCTCTTTATGAGGGCTGTGCTCAAACCAGCTACAAACAGCTGAGGAAGCTGTAGTACCACATAGGTTTTTTTCATGCACTGTGAAATCTTCCCTACTGAATTTATTAAAAACTTCTCTAGGTATGCCTTAATGCCTTAAGACAACAGGGGTCATAAAACTTTTCTTTTCAGGAAATCAAGCCAGGCATACCTAAAGCTGAGCAACTTTCATGACACTGTTATCTACCTGTTATTTAAAAAAGAACGCACTGGCAAAAGCCAATCACTAAAAATTTCTTGCATGTTCAACTTGTTTAGGATCTCCTCGCAAGTTCAATTTTTTCCCTGCAGATTTGCCTACACTTTCATCTTCACTGACTGCATTAATCCTCCAGTCTGCTGTTCCACTGAATGATCAGCTTGTTTTTAAACCACATCTACCCACATTTGTTAGTGCTGAAACATTACTTTAGGCGTTTATATCTCCATAAATCCATACAAATGCTGCATGGGTTTTCCTGAGAAAGGTTGAAAAAGCTAAAGCTGAGATTTTAAGGTTACTTAAATAATGCATTTTAAGTTGGCAGATATTTAACTGCATGATGATTTTATTCTCAGTACCATGCGTCTGTCAAGGCCCATAACAGCAAACTCCAAAACAAGTGCCTAGGTTTTGCCCCACTAGGTATGAAGGCTGCTCTGGAGTGTGGTCATCCCTGAGAGGGAGAATGTGACCAAGAAGTGTGCAATGAGAGGGGCAGAAATGCTGATCTGTATCTATGCACTAGCAGAGCACCACAAGGAGACAGCTCAAACTGCTGTTACCATTCCAGCAGGTGTTACTGTACATTATGAATCTTTAGAGTGAAATAAAGAAGCAGGGTGGGGGGGTGCAGGTGGGGGGGATGGGCTGGGAGTGTAAGTGAAATGCAACAAGGAAAATAGAAGGAAGTTAATTTGCAGAATTTGTGGATGTCTGTGTGTGGGTTTTTTATTTTCCCACAGCTAAAAGAGAGAGATTTCTGAAGCAGACAGATATGAGATTTAGAATTTCCAGACTTTGCATAAAACTAGTAAAATAAATACCTACAGAAGACATTCGTAGATAGGGTTTTAGAATAACTTTTTTATCTGTTTCCATTATCTATCTACACTGTGAAATAAAGGCTATATTTTCATGATAGGGAACAGGAATTGTGCAAATCTCTCTGCTCTTTGCTCAGGGCATGAGCCTGCCGCTGAACTTCTTCACTTCAGTGTCTGTGCTGATCCCTTGCTGATCTGTGTATGTGTAAATGTTAAGTATGTAAGTGTTGAGTATAAATGCTCCTTTACTAGAAAGAGTCTCTTATTTTAAAAAACAACCATCAACAACTATAATTAAGCTTATTTATAAAGGTAGTGTCTGATCTTCCTTGAGAGGTGCAACGATTTTTAAAGATTTTTTGAGTCCTTTACTGTGCGGAAGGCATGGAGAACGGACTCCTATGGGCAGCCTTGTAATGCTATACAAATTACTCATGAACACCCTGACAGCCCATGAAGACTGTTAATCATGAGATAAACTCCCTAGCTATCACATATGAAGATTCTGGAGAATAGAGAAAAAAATGGGACAAGAATTGCAGTTCAAAAACAAGTAACTTATTTTTGAACTTAAAGTACTTTCAATTCTAATTAAAATGTGCTATTTTTATTGGCCCTTTAATAATGATATGGTACTTTGTAAGGTAAAAAGCTGTTTCTGTAGTCTCCCATTTTCAGGAGTTGTCTTCCCTTTGTAATTTATTTTGGAATAATGGAATGCCTACTGAAAGTAGAAACCATTGAGGATTGCAGGAGAGAGAAATATATCAGAAATTAATGGATGAAGAAAACACAAACATGAACTGGGTTTAACCCTTTGTGAATAATCACATGGAAAGAAATAAAATTAATCATTCCATTACAAGTTCTGTGAAGACAAAAGAAGCTCTGCCTCTCCTGCTCTAGTCTTGGCATTTACAGGATGCCAAGTAATTTTGGATTTTGCTACATTACTATCTCTTCCAGCATGCAGTTTGGTTAGATAAATTAGATGTCCAGTGTCCCTTGGATCCCTCTCTGGTCATTAGATAGGCTTACCCAATACCAAAACTAACTAATTTAATTTTAAATGGCCTTTTGCCAGGCACTCGCTCTCTCATTTGACTAAAGAGTGAATTTAACTGTGGAGAGATGGAAGTTAAAGACTAAACTTTCTGCCTATATTCAGGACTAAAATGCAAAATTCTGCTTAGGTGTTTAAATTACTTGTTTTCCTAAAATTTTCAGGACAACTAGACCTGGGATTGATGTTGCTTCTGGTGTTTGCTATACAGCAAGGACCCTGGAGTCAGCAGAGGCTTTGTTCAACTTTTATAGAGAATAATGAAATAATGCTCTTAAAAACCCTTGGTGGCAGAAGGCTTTGGTAAATTGCTGTATTTTGGACATTACTATGTATTCAATGACACAATACACAGGCTTCTTAATCTGTATGTAGCCAACTGTACTTTACAGAGCTGTTTACAATATGCATCACCTCACACAGAATACAAACACTCATTCACCATTGTTGTCTCTAATGTCAAGAAACTTTCTTGATCTCTGCTTGCTTTCAAATGAAGGTACTTATAATAACATTTATGGTGTTACATACGTATTTTTCAAACCTCGAAGCTAGAGTATAGTGTATATATGCATGCTCTTGAAACTTTACAACATTTTCATGGCTACCCTGATGATAAACCTGCAAAGATAAAACATTTCTGGAAAACTATCATAAACAGTGGGATTTCTTCAGTTGTGAGGTTTCGTGCTGGGGTTTCCTAACCCTCTAGAAGCTGACAGGTGTATAGAAGAAATTTGGAATATAGCATATTGAGATTTAAAAAACTGATAGATATCATGGGATACTGTACAGGGGGAAAGTTTGAGAGAAATCTCTTGGTGTAAGCAGGCTTCGTGCTCAGGATAGTCAGATGTTTGGTAATCAGGATGTATTTCTTGTTTTGGGGGAGTTTCCTGATTGCTCCGTGCACATTCACCATCCATGCCAAACCACTACTCTCTGCTTCTTTGAGACTTCAGAACAGAATCAGAGCTTTGTAAGACTCAAAAATATTAACTTACTTTTGCTGAGCAGAGAACTTTACAAGTTACACTTAATCTTTGGAGACTTGAAGAAAAGAGTTGGACTTGATGATTCTTGTGGGTCTCTTCCAGCTCAGCATATTCTTTGAGTCTGTGAATCTTTGAAACATCTGTTTCCAGGATAGATGCAGCACGTGTACATAGTCTTATCTCTAAGACTGGTCTCTTCTGTCTATAAACAATCAGCTTCCCAAAAGACAGAGGCAGAAACCCTGATGCACAGGAGGTAATTAGGGAGAGTGTCCCACTTTAGAGACAGTTATGTAATATAAATTTGGGGACAAAAGATCACAAGATAAAGAAAAGGATAATAATCACTCTTCAATTGAATATATATAATGTATTTAAACAGGAGAAACACAGAACACAAAGCTAGTATCTCCAAAAAACCCCTGAACAACTTGTATGGGACAGAAGAAAACCATTGTCCCCTGTTAGAGTCAATTTTTAAGTCTTTGACCCATTTCAGTAGTTACAGAAAAATGGCAGCCCTCATCCCTGAATGCTGAACGGCAGACCAGAGCATCTTTGCAAGCTGATGGGGTAGAGGGGGGAAACCTCTGAGTATGCTAAGGGAGCAGCAGGCGTGGCAGAGGGAGCAGCAGGAGCGTGTTCCTGGCTGAGCGGGAACGGGGAGGTTACTCCCAAACTTGTATTTACGTAGAATGACAAAAGAAAAGACCCTTGGATCTACGAATGTCAACAAATGCAAGTTATTCTGGACATAGATTTCCTTTTGGACTAGAGAAAGCAATGACTCAAGTTGTGCGGATTTCTCTTTTTTATCGACTACTACTGGAGTGGAAAATTGTCCGTGTATCTTACAGATGATTCCAGATATTATAGGATCAGTACAGCATGGGAATATGGTCCTGATAAAAGTGTAAATTCTCTGAGTACCAGGACAGGCTTGAGAAAAAGAGTGCAGATAAAGACAAGTATCTCTACAGATAAAGGCAGGGAATATGTAGGACTGTAGACCATATCTAAAAAAAAAAGTAGCTTCTTCATATAAGTTAGGTTTAGTTTTTTGGTATGAGGTGACAGTTTGTGACCTTTTTGTATTTTAATTTATGAGGATAAGTAACCAATAAAATTACTATGGTGAATTATTACAGTTTTATTCATCTAATGAGAATATGTAAAAAAGATTATACATAAATTTTGCATATAACTCCAAAAAAAATTATTTCCTGATTGTACAAATATTTTTTAAAGGCATTATCAAAGGAGAAGGTTGGTTTTACTACGAGAGCACCACATCTAAGTTCCTTTAAGCTTTGCTTCTAGCAAATAAGAAACGTGTTGTAAATCTTTTACTGCATCTAGAATATCAGCTGAAAGTAATGGAGTCTCATGCTTACATTCCAGTTTGGCAGGAAGATGCAGAATTACCTCTGTTACTTAGATGTAACAAAAACCATGTCAAAGTAGGGCATTGTGTTTTGTTATGTGGTGTTTTTTTGTTTGTTTAGTATTTTAGTCAGTTAAAATTTTACAACAGAGCTGTAAGATGCAATCTTCTACTAGGTAGGAAGTTTCCTACCCTATCCTATTAAAAAGAGATATCACCAGCTAAGAGTTTTTGGATTCATATTTGTTAAGAAAGCATATGCCAAGTCCTTCTCTCTTGTGGTACTTCCAAGTAGGTTGAGCTGCTCTGAAAGTACACCTTGAAATGGTCTGTTCATTAAGAACCAGCAAAGAATTTCAAGAAATAGAAGCAGATATGCAGATATCTTTAGTGGAAAATGTAGATTGTCCATAGATTGAATAAGAAACAACCAACCAACCAAACATACTATTACTGCTACTACTACTACTACTAATAATAATAATCGTACAATAGAAAATGGGAGATTTTCTCTTTTTTTCTGCTTCTGTACAGATGGAAAGCTCTGAAAGACAAATGGTGGCCTTGACTCAATTAAAGAAATAAAATAAAAGAAATAGACCCGCTCGCCAACTTCTACATTATCTAAATGGAGGCATGGAAAAACCTGTGGTCTCCTGTCTTGCTTCTTAAGGATAAAATACAGAGACATAACTGCTGAGTTTCAGGGTACCTGGATGGTAGATAGGCTAAACAAGTGCTGTCAGAGAACCTGCCATGGGTGAGTGAGCCTGGATGTGTCCCACCTGACCAAAATATGTTGTTCTCATTACATCATAATGTTTGGAAGTTACCAATCTTTCTTTTTAAGCCAAGCAAGATAATTTGCTGTCCCTTTTTACACGTGATATGTTTTAAAAAAAAATATTCATCACATAATTGAAAAAAATTGATTATATTTACCTAAGTTTGAGGTCTAAATTCATGAATAGTTTTAATTGACATGACTCACAGCTGTTCTTTTTGGGTAAAATTTTAGTGGAGAACACCAAGCCTACCCTTTCTAGGAAGGCGTATTTGTATTCTAGTGAATAGTAATGAAGGTGATTTGTGAGGTTAAATGAGAAGACCATTTAACCTGAGAGCATTCCAAGGCAGTTGATCCTCAAAACGTGGATAATTGAAGCAGGAGAATCAACAAGAAGTAAAGATTTTTGCAACTTAGTACTGAAATTTTTTCTAATTCTGCCATAAAGTTAGAGTTGTTCTCTATGAAAATTTCCCTGGAGACCAAAGTTTTTCTTTTTTTGCTGTTTGTAAACAAAATCCAAAACCTTGGAATCAATTTGCAAATTAATTTTTTATATATATATATATATGTAAATGAATATCTGGAAAAATACATTTATTGGGCTGAACGTGGAATAAGGTGTAGAAGACAGAAAGTAAATTCAAAACAAAGGTAATAAAAAGTTAAATTAATATTTACCTATATGTTCCTTTCCTATTAGTTTAACACCAATGCACACAACAAAAAAAACTACCCTAGTTGGGCCACTGAGTGAGTCACATGAAATGCTGGTCTGATTCCCTGCTGGTTTACAATCCTAGCTTTTCAATGCAGAGCTGCTATTCAGACTTCAGTACTTGTCTGAAGAGCTTTGTGTTGTCTTTGGGTGTTTAATACTTATAACAAGGCACTTTTATTATGTGCAGCCCAATTTTAAACATTCTGTCCATTTATCTGAGCCCTCTGTAAATGTCTGAAGGAGTCCAGCTGACTGCTCATACTGAATCACCTAGATAACATTTTTTAATTTTCTTCTGCTTCTCATCAGTTTCAGACTTTGTAAACAACATTGCTTTAACAAAGCCTTGAAAGGGTAGATATTTAGCAAAGTCTGCATTAACAAAACATTTCAAAGATTTATTTTATCCCCTGTTTAAAGTGGAATACATACTGTCCCTTAAAATATTGTCTCTCTTCAATTTAATGTGAAAGTGAGAAAGTATTCATTGTCAGGATTGACCTCTTTTTTCCCTCTGAAAAAAACCTATGGCCCATTTCAAAAGTGTTCCTTAGACAGTTTGAATTTAAAAATCCTTTAATTTATACTGGGAGTCTGAATCATATAAATTCCCAAACACTCCTATTTCTGGAACTTCCCACTCAGGGAAGCAGTTTTCTTCACTCTTAGCATTTTTCTCAAAGAGCATATGAAGAATGTCTGTTTTCATCCCTTCAAAAGGAAGTGAATAAGAAGAAATTATTCTGAGTATCTTCAGTAACTCTGTTATTGAAAAACTGATATTTTTTCAAAATATGCATATTGTACAAACTAAAGTATGTGTTTGTTTGAAAGACTTACTTACTTTATCATAGCTCATTGTTTGAATAACTTATTCTCCATTTGACCACACACAATAATACAGACTCAAGATTGAAAGGATGAATATGCTTTGGAAAATCTAATGCTTGGCTGTGATGCATATGAAGACTAAGAAATACTTGTTTAAAACCAGTGACGGCACTAATGCAAAGAATCAAATCTAAAAAGGTACACAAATGGTGAAGTCTCTGTTTGGAAACTAGTGCCTTGTTTCACATACACAAAGCTGCAGGGGAAAAAAAAAAAAGAGGGAAAAAAAAAAAAAAAAAAAAAAAAAAAAAGAATTTTGGTGTCCTATAAAAAAACCCATATTTTTTTTTTTTTTTTTTTTTTTTTTTTTTTCTATGTTATTTCTGACTAGTCAAAGTTACAGGAGATGATCTTCCTTCCAAGGTTTTTATTCTTTGTATTTCTGGTTTTACTCAGAACATAGCAACACAGGATAAAAGTAATTAAGAACAATAAACAAAACCATAAATTAAAGGTTTTGGAACTCTAAAAATCTTAAGGCTCGTTTCTGGAAATGTTAAGGAAAGTGGCTATTAGTTTTTTGCTACCTGTTCACACAATTCTTTATGAGGATTAGCACAAATGAGGGAGCAAAGCTGCTCAGCTCACCCACACTATCTGTTTTGGCTCTCATTTGTACTGCGCTCTGCTTGCTTCTGCTGCTGGACAGTAAGAAGAGCACTGCATCACGAATGTCCAGTGTCTCAACACTGTAAAAAACTAAAACATTATCTAATACTGAGCTTTCTTTTGACTTTCATGCTCACATGTTATTTTTAATTATACTGAGTTGCAGGAATTGTTATATATCCAGTTTTACATCTTGCCCAGCACTATTGCCTGCTTAAGAAAGTACTGCAGACATGACGGAGTGGGACTATTGTCAGGAATAAATAAATAGATTCAAAATTTATTGCATCCTATTGTAAAATTGCAGATGAATGATGCAGAATTGGAAGGTCAACATGTGGAAGAAGGACCTCAAATATTCATTGGTATGTAAAGAAAGTAAGTCATAGGCCATTTTCCAATTTTACCTGGATTTCTGTAACTCCATTAGGGCAATTTGGAGCCCTTTTCTCATTCAAAAAATGAGAAAGTAGTAAAACGAGGTAGTAAGTACTGCCATCCTTGCCACTAGCCTTGGGAAGCTGAGAGCAAATTTTACCTACAGCCAAGATTCCTACCTGTTCCCTTAGGGTTTTGTGTGGTGCTAGCAGCTAAATGACACAAATGAATTTAGACGGCAAACATATTGACTTCATTGCCAACTTAGCTGTGAAGTTGCGAACACACTGTCAGCTAACAAAATATATAGGATGACTCTAACAATGCATTCCTTCCTCCCGATAAAAATGGCTGACGCAGACCTTGCCAAAGTCTGTTTTGGTTCTATGCGCCTAACTAGGTCCAGTCATCTCTCCTACCACCTGTCACTGCAGCTGAAAGGAAAGGGAAAAAGGCTCTTCGTCCACAGTGAGTGTTGCCTCAGCTCTCTGTCACAGGGTGGATGGAGAAGTGCAGTGAGCATCTCATCATCAGAGAATAATCCACTCACGCCTCTGGTATTATTTTACCTAATCTCATACTGAATTAGAAAGCAGGGAGGCCTCGAAAAAAGGGGTCTACAGAGGCTCTGCATCACTCTTGATGTGCCAAAACAGCAATTTCAGCATTCGTTGTAATGAATACACACAGTGTGTAGGCATGATGATCCACACTAGATGATCAAACATGTAAGATAAAATATATACGTCCCTAACCCAGTATTGTTGATTAAAATGGGCAAAAGCAGGTGAATTAACATTAGCATTTTAGTAGGCCATCTGTATTTTTTTGGTCAATATCATAAAGCACTTTGAGCATTATTTGGGGTGTACTTTTGGTCTCTGTTACATTAGTAAATTAATAATGCAGTAAGAGAATTCTTCCTCTGAATTGCATGTTAAACAGACTTGTGTGAATAATATTTTGCTAAGGTAAAGATAAGTTAAAAAATAATTTAAAAAATTGAAAGAACAAAGAAGGATCTCTGGGGCGAAAGGAAGACAAGATAACAATATAAATTCAGATATTTTTATTTAAAAAAAGAAGAACATGAAATAATGGGAGATTTCCACATTCCTGGTCCAGGTTACATACCACATGAATATGGACTGAGACCTTTGGTTTCTTACCTAACTTCCCTACATGGAAGGCCATGGAACATTGGGAGATGCAGGAGCATTGGAACATCTTGCATCTACCTACTCACGTGCTTAACAGGCTAGGCTTTTTATGAATCTACCAGGTCAAACCAAAACCTTTAGTTTTAGAAATATCAGTACAAAAAAATATACATCTTTTCATGCAATTATTGTTCTTCTCCTAAAAAGCTGTTTTAAAAATTTTAGTCAAATTGAATTGTGAATAAAAATTTTCAAACTTTTATCGAACTGCTGAAAGCCAGCTCTTGCATAAGAATATTTTAGAAAGCTTCTACAGGTGTGACCAATATATTTCTTATTTCCTAGTGGCTAGTACCAAATATAAAAACTCTTACTTCCTCTGACTTTTTGAAAGTTAGTTTCTTCTTATTTTCTGAAAACTTTATCTATAAAGGTACATGTTTTTTATGAATTTACTTTTTTCTTGTGTCAACATTTCTTGACAGATCTAGGAAATTCTTAACTTTTCTTTCTTTTGCTTTCTAGCAGAATATGTACCTAATATAAATGTTATATTTTATTCACAAAACTGTAGAGAAAAATCCCAAACTGGAATAGTAACAATGCACAGTCATTAATCACTCACACATCTCATCTTTCTTATCTTCCATACTTCAGGATGTGGATCCTTCCAGTTAGAAATATATGTATCTCACAACCAAGCTGCTGTATAGTTTCCTGTGGACACAAGATCCCAACGCACAGCTATTACCAAAATGGAAAATGCTCCCGTTCTATATATTTTTTCTCTTGGGCTTCCTCTTTTATGAGATCAAGTAATAAAAATCATGTCAGCTTAGAGACAACCCTTTGTTATGATACTGAGCAATAGAATACTGTTTTTGGAAACCACTGGACAAAAGTCATTGAGACACCACTGTCACTGTGGACAATGAGGCAGACCTTATCAGAAGAAATTAAAAAAAAAATGTTGAGTATTTTAGCTTTTTCTATGTCTATTGTCACTAGGTTTCTTGTTCCAGTTTTTTCATTCTTCCTTTTGTTCTAATTAATGGCTAGAAGTTCTGTTTTCTTTTTTCAATACTCATTAACTTCAGCTCCAGATGAATTATCTCCACCTCCCTTGATGCTTGGGCTCCACATATCTAGGTCACCCAGCTGCTCTTCTATCTTCCTTTTAGCATGCATTTTTATTCAGGATGTCTGGTAATCTGTACTAGTCTTCATACTTGTTTAACTTCCTGCATGTTAGAGCAGACCATACTTCTGCTTTGAAGATATTACACTTGAAGATTAACCAGTCCTCCTAGATGGCAGGGTGTTGACAAGTAGATCATTGAATAAGTTAATGAGTCTTCTCTCTTGAAGTCCAAGATTGTAATTTTCGTCTTTATCTTACTCGTGTCTCTTAGGATGTTCAACATTGCAGTCATATGGTCGTTATGGCCGAGGCTGCTCATGTTTTTCACATTATGAATCAATTCCTACTTGTTTCTGTGTTATGGGTCCAGCAATCCATCTATCTTAACTGGGTCATTGATGACTTGCATCAAATAGTTGTCATCATGACACTTCAGCAATTTCTTGTATTTCTCATACTTTGCTATATTACACTTCTAGAAAATATCAAGGTCATTAAAATTTCCTTTCCAATTATCTACTGCAGCTGTTACATGTCTCTGTAATACTACTGAGACAGCTCTGCAGTTGTACATGGACTTCTAACACCTCTGTTTTTCACTATGGTGAATGTATACATGTAGGATACATCCTCTGGTCTTGCTGTTTTTGTAACTGAAATGCAAGAGCTTCCAGCATCACATTTTCCCCTGGACACTTTCTTGCTTCTCCATGTTAGTTTAAACCCTTAACTGTGGTTCACAGCACATTCCTCTTGTGCAGTCTGTCTTGTAGCCTGATAAGAGGGGGATATTTGGGACCTCTCCCACTGTAAAATGACAGAGCTGTGACTTTGTATTTGGCCTTTTGTTTGGGGGATAGGGAGCATGGAAATTAGGAAAACCCTGACTATAGTTGATGCTATAGCTAGTGTAAATAGTTGTTCAAAAGTAGTATAAAACAGAAACATATACAAAATACAGCTGTGTCTGAGACAACACAGAGTGAAAAATAGTGGAGAATTGCATTCCTTGCCTGAAATAATCTATCATGAAACAATTATTTTTGTATTGTGATGCTGTTCTTTGTTCATAAAAAGAAGTTGAACAGTACATCTTATTATATGCCACTCCTCTTTGTGTGTATGGCATGACGAACAAAGGTCTGTAAAATAATAATTCACACTTTAGCTAATATATAGAATTATGGAAAAATATGTCTGGAAAAGGCTTTGGGGAGGCTACAACATATGACAGATAGTGAAAAAAAATCACATGTTTGAAACAACACCCAAATTAAGTCAGGAAGTACTCCAAACAATTCCTGTTCCTCCACCGGTGTAAAAGATCTACAGACAATCAAGAGATCCAGACACAGATCTCCTCAGCAGTAGAATTTATCCTCAAAGGTTTAGTATTTATAATCCTATTATTTTCTAATCCTATTATTGCAATGTTTGGATGAATTGAACATATTTCCTCCTTAATCTTTGTGTGATCACATGTATTTCCCATCAATGATGATTTCTGGCTGACCCCACAAATATTTTGTTCTTCAATACTTAAAAATAAATCATCAGAATAGTTAGGAACATGGTATTTTCTGCAGATGCATCTTGCTGTTAATGTCTCTTGATAAAGCTAATGCTTATAGAATATCATAGAGGCGTTTGATCCTCACTTGATTTCCATTCAGACAATATATTTTTGCATTTTTCTTGCTCACTAAGTGGTTACTGTGGTGTAATATTTATTTTAAAATCACGTTTGTGGCAGGGCATGGAATAGATGACTATCTATGTAGATATTACATACAGTACACAGAAAAAAATGCTGTGCAACTTTGTATTGCATGGATTTAATGCTACTTAAGTGTTTAACAGTAACATCATAAATCACAAGAAGGTATGAATTAATTTATATCCTACCATAAGCCCAAGACAACATTATATCCTCAATTTTGAATGTTGATTATTTTTGCATTTCCTTTGCAATTGCATTTTCGTTTATCATGCAATCCTCTAATTTGGTTGCTTCCTTCTTTTTCCTTCTTGCCCTCTTTCCATCATCTCCTGTTCTTACTTTTTTGTCATGCTTCAGAATGTCCTACTTGGATAAGGAATACGGAGATTTAATATAATAGGTGCATTTTCTGCCATCTTAAAATAGTACACATTAGAAAGAAACTAGGATGTTAAGGACATAAAAGAAAAAAAAGTAGAATCAGGCCTCATGACCTGAGTAGCATTGAAATTCACAAGAAGAATGTAAATATAATGAAATATTTAGGTGACAATTCAAACACAAATGGTGAAATTTGCTTGGATGTGACAGTAGCCTGTTTAAGTCTGCTACCAAAATACCATTACAGAAGAATTTTCCCTTGTGGTAGTTATGCAAACTCAGTTTATCATCTCCTGCAAACATTTTAGGCTTCAGTTTCTCTGTAAAATACAAACTGATAGAAAATAAAATTCCTTTTTCTGATGTTCATTTACCCAGAAGAACAACAAAGACAGCAGAATATGAATTAAACTGTTAAGACAGACAGATCTGGCATATATCTAGCTAGCCAAACTTACTATTTATCTTTTTTTGGTATAACAATGGTACATATTTTCCAAGAGAATTCTGCAAAAATGAGCATTTTGCATCAATGATTTACAAAATATTATCTTCTTAGAAAAGATTATGTAAGAAAATGAAAGATGCTTTCAGCAAACTAAGAATTCTCAAAAACTTAGGGTGACCAGGATAAGAGACAATGTGTAAAAATTAAAACACGTCACACACCATCTGATACCAATAAACCACTTATATATTGGGTGGTGGAACTGGCCACACCCTAGACAAAATTAGCGAGTCTGAGGAGTGTTTATCTTGTTTGATATTCAAAGTCCAAAGGGAAACAATCCTGGGCAACTGGCTCTAGGTACCCATATCCAAGCAGGGGGGGTTGAACTAGATGATTCTTCCTCACTTCAACGATTCTGTGATTTGTAAATAAGACAGCCTTACAGCAAAAGACTCATCAAATCTAGTTTATTGTAGTTTGTTTTGTAAGTACTTGGCTCATTGTGGCCGTTTAAAAAAGGGCTTTTGAAAGGAAGTGTAAGAGCGAAACCCCACTTACCCGATTGAAGTTCAGTTTTCCTCAAAAAATAAAGCCGGCGGGGGGGGGGGGGGCGGGGGGGGGGGGGAGGGGGGGGGGGG
>VXBA01001483.1:100473-120567 GCA_013399895.1 Serilophus lunatus
GCTGTGACCGGAAAAGAAGGTGACGACATTCAAGCGACGAGGGAGAAGGCTTGAAAGCCGAAACACGGCCCCGCCCCAGTTTCTTTTTCGGCTGCCGCTGCTGGGAAGAGCATCACCGCTCCACTGCCCAGTGTCTGCAGGCCCTCGGCAGGATTCTACCCATTCCTCTCAACCTGGGAGCAAGTATTCGGACAAAGGGAGGGGAGGGAGCTGGTTGGTTTTCACCTGTGTTTGTGTTTTCCAGAGAGGCTGAAGGGCCGAAGGTGCTTCCAGAGAGTCAGAAGGGAAAAGACACCCTTTCCTATCCTTTCCCCCTGTCCCTTTTATATAACTCCCTTGTAATAAAAAGCCCCCTTGCTGGCCATTCTATTCAGTTTTTCCATCACCTTTACTGAACTCACGCCCCCCTGAACGCTAAACAGTGTTTAAACCGCTACACTCATAATTTAATGGAGTAGAACTTCTTTCCTTTTTTCTTATAGTCTACTTGTATAAACTACAATAAAAAATGGCTGCTTGTCTTATAGATATTGTCTGGTTTGTTTTTCCTCAGCTTGTGTCTATGTATTATACTTGAAGAGTTTGACCCACAGGCTCTCTGCAATAAAAGTAAAGAAGCACAAATGAATTACAGGCCTTTTTAATCTTTGTTTCTAATCATGATTCATATTCTCTTTCACTTCAATTTCTACACTAGTAGTTTCTAACCAGTAATGAAGAAATACATTACTACTATCTTCCTCATAAGAACGACAACCTTAACTCAGGCTGCGCAACTAATTATCATCTTGGTATAAAGTGTTGGAGTAGAGACAGACAACGACATAGTATGTTGCCAGACAAAATGGCCCCATTATTGCTCTTGGCATTTGGTATTATATTATTGCTATTGGCAGCCGGTTCTCGTAGGACAGGAAGTTGTTTTCTACTACTGTGATTGGAGGATTATAAAAACTAGAAAGCTTACTTATCAGCAGTTACAATGGTTTTGCTACAAAGTTTGCTTTATACATTGTCAACAACAGGCAGGCTGCTAGCAGCTCCAGCTCTTCTAAACATGTTTTTCTGTTACGCAGTGCGCATGCTTTGTCAATCCAAGGGTGCGCTGACATTCACAGTGACTTGTTATTTCAAGGGTATACCTGAATATTATCAAGATAAATTTCATCAAGTAATGCCAGGCTGCTGACAGGCCCGCTGTCATCCCCGACAATAAAGAACATACTACTTTCTTAGAGTAGTAGGGATATAAGCTCTGGAGCTTCCCAGGAGGTACTGAACTCTTAGATGGCATTTCATAGCACCAGGAAGTTTTGTCAGAGGTACAACTAGGTTTCCTCAAATTGCTAGGAAACACAAACTGCCGTTTTAGAGCCAACTCCTCGCTTACGTGAAATTGTAAGGCAGATAATACTTTTTGCCTGCTTCTAACTGAAAACAAGCTCTTACATATTCTCATACAGGATTAGCAAATAATCTCAGTTGAAGGAAATCTGAAATAGCAGGAGTGTCCATGGGATAACACAGAAGTTCTCTTGCAGAAGGAGCACATGCAAAGGAAGACTTCGGTCTTTGATATTTAAAAAGAGAGAGCACAGAGGAAGGTTATTTAAATAACAAATTCAGAAAGGCTATCTAGGGAAAGAATAGTTTCATTATGTATAGAAACAGAAAGATATCCCATTACAAGAGGGAAGTGGGAACTTTGAGGGACACTCCACTGAAAGTGATGCACCTTTGAAACACCACTGGCATAGTTGGTGTGTATGTCTTCATGTTTTCTCAATCTTCTTTTCCTCTGCATGTTGAGTGGTATCTTTCTCATATGAAGTTTCCTGCAAGGAGATATATTCAGAATTATATTATTAAGTAGAAATAAAATAAAACCTTATCTGACAGTTTTCAACAGGATAAATAGCAACACATTATTCAACAACAAAAATTAGAGGAATATCTTCTATAGGAATGCCCTAATTTCAAATGGGATAGAGTTAATTTCTTCGGTGTTGTGGAATGGAGAGAGGGAGGATTGAGGGTGTGACTTTGTAGTGCTTAATTTTCAAATGTGCTTAAAACCACAGCATTCCTCATACTGTGCCCCATGCAGATTCAACTCTTCTGCACAGTCATGAAAAATTTTGGCTGAAACCCACTGCTAGAGTCTGCAGAGAAGGTGTATATTTTTATATGTAGTGAACACTTGGGACAGACCAAGTAGTAATGCAGATTCACAGGCTAAATTTCTTGATGCTCTTTATCTGAAAACTGGCCTGGGAAATACAATTTTCCACAATATGTTTATGTTTCAGTGCTTTCCATAGTGTACTTAGACCGAAAGATCTTTGGAGCTCTGTTGTTAGCTTGGTTTTGGATTTGTGGTAGTTGTTTGGTTTTGGTTGGTTGGTTGGGTTTGCTATATTTAGTGCCAAATTAAATGGCAACTTCACATTTGATCATGGCTTTCAGGTGCTGCACTCCAAATATCCTTGTTACAGATGGTATGGATGGAGATGATTCTGTATTGTATTGATCTCCCTCTTCTTTCTTTCAGTAACATTGCATAGAATTAATTTGGGAAATTGTTTAGAGAAACAAGTTACCTGTGAAATGCAAAAAAAAAAAAAAAAAAAGTAAAATATGCTTTCTGGCTTCCAAAGATATGTCTTTGTCAAGTGACTATTTTAGCATTTCTGAGATATATTGTAAACAAGGTACAGAGGAAAAATGTTTTGTCTAAAGACCAACTTCAGAACTGGGACTACACTTCTGGAAAAGCTGGTCACTGAGGACCACACTTCTTCTGGCCTTCATGCTAGAGAATAAGGGACACTAAAAAAGAAAATACCCACTCTTTTTGTTACTGCAGTGCTGGGAGTCTGCTCATCTGAGAGCAGGTCAGTTTCTTTTTTCCCTGCGTGGTTGCCATAAGCATGTCAATGAGCTTGTTGAGACAGCTGGGAAAGGGTCAGAGTAGGAACAATTTTGTATAGTAATGTTATGGGTTTGAAATGAGGTTTTTCTGAGGAAAGGAGGAAATGTTTGGATTGTTCACTTGTTAGATAAAACCAGGTTTATTTTGGACATGAAAGAAAGCCAAAGTCTCGGAATATGCAGAGCTTCTCCCACCTGTCCTCTGCAGCGGGGTGGGGGACCTGGTGGCGGTGCAGTGACGCAGGGACAGAGCTGTCCCCCTCCTCACTTACCATTGCAGTGGGGGGGACTGGGAGCTCACCCTGCTGGTGGCCCTGTGCTGCCGGCACTGAGCCCTAGTTTTCCATCGTCTCAGTTGCGAGTGGGATTCAGTGCTGGCAGGATGGAGTGGTGGCGGAGTGATGGAGCAGGGCAGTGCGCATGCTCGGAGCTGGGATGCTGGCCCCAGCACAGCACTCCACTTTTCCTAGCACAGCCCGGCTCAAGGCAGCAGGGCAGCGCAGGGATGGAGCCAGTTCATTCTCCATGGCAAAGCAGAGTGAGGTGACCTCCATCCTCACACTGCCCAGCAGCGGGTGGTGGCAAAGCTCAGTGGCTGCACCCACAGTTCTGATGTCCGCCCCGTGCCATGGTGAGCTGGGTTGGGCTGATGGTAGCTCAGGCACAGAGCCTGGGTCCTGTGTGGCCCAGTGGTGTGGAGTGGTGCAAGGCAGCACTTTCTCCTGACGGGCAGGTGGCAAGAGCCCTGCCGGAGGTGACCATGGCCCCACGATACCTCCCCATACTGCCAGGAGGCAGGTGGTGGCGGCTGCCCCTAAGGGTGGCCCCCACCACCCACAGCCGGTCCCTACAGGCAGCAGGGGCCCCGCAGGTGGTGCCGCTGGCCCCAGGAATGCCCTGTGCCCAGTGCCAGTGGCAGCTGCTGGCCCCCAGAGCCTAAGCACATGGCAGGTTTGGCGGGAACCGCCATCTTGCCTATGGTGAAATCCCGGGCAGAGGGGCAGTGCCCAATGTCACCGACCAATAAGAAAGCACCATGCCGGAGAATGCTGGCCCCAGTTCACGCTCTATCAGGAGCTGATAAAAGCCATGAACCCCGGATGTCTCTGGCTCTTCTATGACTCATGGTGTCCAGATAACATTGGGTACTGCCTCTTCAGGTTCCTCCTGGCTTCCCTCACCCTGCAGTAGCATAGGAGCTCCAGCAGTGACTGGAGAACACCATCCAGCCGTAACAGTGTAGTATCTTTTCCCTTTGAGTTCCTGGGGAGAGTGTGTTTTTCACTGTTTGTGTCTTTTAGGGGTTCCAGGACTGTGAAATAACCCTAACCCTAGCCTTTCCCTCTTCCCATGCTCCACAGCTCCACCAGCCTGCTTGGAGAACCAATTTGTTATTTGTTTTCTTTTTAGTTTAATTTTATTGTGGGACATTGTCGGTTCTGTAGTGTGTATTTGGTTAGTGCTTAGGGGGGTCTGTAATTTTAAGCACCCCATAGGAAACAAACTGTTATCTATGTTTGCTGTTGCATCTCTCTTCAGTCTTTTCATCTGTTGTGCCCCCTAGTGGTTCAAACCACCTGAAGTAATTAAGAAATGTAGACTCTTGAGGGAACATTTTATCATGAGCTTTGGCCTCATACCTACTCCCCCATCTTTTCCTCACAGTGTAACACCCATAAATTCTGTGTCACCCTTGTGACATTCCCAGATGTTGCACTCAAAATCTTAAGAATACAGTGCAGATCTGGATCTTTCCCATCCCTGACAAAAATATATAACATTTACTACTCAACAAAGTAGCTATGGTGTTTAACTGCTTAAATATTGTAAGACTTCAATGCTTCAAACTACATTAAATATGCCCAAGTTAAATCAGCAGCAGTGCTTATTAAATATCAGGATTTGATCTATCTGGAGTCAACAGGTGAACAGCAGACACATAAAAATCTGAGTAACAATGACCTCAGAGCTATGTATATTTATCATGTGCTAGATTCCTTGGCATGCTGAAGCCCAGGGGGAAAAGTTGAACTAGTCCAGCTATGAGGTTAATACTCCAACTAAATCACTGACTTTAAAAAGCATTTAAGTCTGTGCCTTTAAGCAGGAAAGCATTTCACAGTCTTCCTGTCTTAACCATGAGGAATGCTAACAAGTCCTAGGTAGGAGCTGCAAGCAAATTTACATCTATGTATTCATAGAGTCATGAGGAAGAAGCTGCTGCATTTGGGAAATATATGTTCAAGAAAAACCTGGCAAAAATTAGCTGAGAAAAGGGACAATTCACCTATCAAATCAATGATTTTATGATTGTACTCTCGCTGTCCTGCATCTTGATAGTCCCATAGTTAGCTGGGATAGACATTGAATAAGGGAATAGGAACCTTTCCTGGTGACTTTCACTTTGTAAACCAGCTTGTAAACTGGGATGTAGATGCAGAAAGAAAATTGCTGGGGAAAGTGCCTGTCAGGGAGGAGCTGGAACACTTTTGTCTCTCTTTTAAAATTGTTTTTAAATCTAGTTTAGAAAAGCATACTGCGAAATGTGCATTTGTACTGTGAAGGTGTGAGAGCTCATAGAAAGCACAGCAATGTTTCTTGAAGGATGGAAGCTCTTTCAGGGAAAGAGTAATGAATGTCTACCAAGTCATGTTTGAAGTTGGACAAGAAAAAATGGAAAGATCTGTCTTCCTCTTCTTGCAGTCAGACATATGTTGAGGAAGTGCTTTCTTCTCTTACTGGTACCCCTACTTCAGTTTCATAACTTTGCAGTTCAAGATTCAGGCCACAGTGTTGGCAAAACCCAGTGACAATCTGTGAAAGACATCACAATGATGTTTCTCCCTATCTGAACTGTACATTTCTTTGACTCTCTCTGATGATGTTGGGTTGTGTGAGGATAAATTCTCTTTTTCTAAGTCCTGCACCTTACCTGTGAATGACAGAAGGAAAATAAGCACTTCCACCAAAGGGATGATTCACCAAGCTGAGATCCAGCAGGGTAAATCATTGCTACATCTGCAAAACAGCCCAACTTTTATATTTTTTTTCTTTCTGCATCCATATTTTATTATACATATTTAAAGGATATGATAAGATGGGTGTGGAGTATATTTATTTTCTACTCATCACCACATATTCCCAGGGTACTCAGACTCTCATGTCATCATTATGCAGCTCATGTGTGTTTCCACATTTAGTTCTCATCAGTCTGAAATGGTTTCATGGCTTGACTTTCTACTGTTAACTAAGATAGGGGTTTGAGAGAAAGCTGAATTGCCATGTAGAGTTATCTGTCACCTTGTTCCTTCCCATCATCTGCTGGAAACGTGTGCTTCAAGCAGAGAAGTTGTCCTGAGTCCAAGCCGAGGTACACTGTGTGTTTCTGCCCCCAAGGAACAACAAGAACATGAAGAGACGGTGAGCTGCTTTATTCCCTGATCTTGCTCTCAACAAATAACAGAGAAAAGCAGACTGTAAACAGTTGGTTAGATGTGAAAATAGATCATCTCCAGTGTCCAGTCTGCTAGGGACACAGGGGAGCTATATCTGCAGCAGAATAGATGTGAATACAGGTACTCAAGCACAAAGTTATTTCTTTGTCAGAAGGGGTTGGGAAAGAAAATAAATAAATCTGATGCCTCAGAGCTGCAGTTTTCTTCCTTGTTCCCTCAGGTGCCTCAGGGCTCTGCACTGCAAATCCTGAGCCTCAAAGGAGACTGGTGATCTTGCCCTGCTACCTGGATCACCTTGGCTATGAATATCTCCCCTCCCTTACATAAGTAGAACTGTTTCTGCTCAGAAAGCATATGTAGAGCGTTTCTCTAATGCCTTTGGTAGGTGGACTCACAGTGGGTGACCAGAACAACTGTTGACTGAGGTCAGCCAGCCAGGAGAAACAATAATTTCTCCGGCCTCTAGGTTACTTCAACTTTATATCAGGTTTAAGGCTGCTGCACTGTACTAGGGAACATTGCATCTCTTGCAGCTGACCTCAGTCAGCAGCCATGTAGACCACCTGGGGAAGAAGGAGTGGAAGGGTACAAAAGGTTTTATTAAACCCAAAAGAACAAAAGGAAGAGAGCCTTGAACCCTCCAACAAAGGGAGGAAAGTTCTTGCATGGCAGAAAGCCAGGTGACATTCTTTTAAACAGCTTTTCCTCCTCTTTTGTACTTAAGTTGTTAAAACCTGTCTCATATCTGCCGCTGCATTGGAGAGATCCTCCAACCTAACTCTCCTGACTCAAAAAATGGAAAAAAATATTACTCTTGCAGTCACTGATAGACAGCAGAAGTATAGAAAGAGAGAGACAGAGATTTGTTGAACTAAGAAGTGTGGGATGTAGGAGAAATTAGCTTGAGCTGTTCCTTGCTCGTACACACCCATATTTTTATGCCACACTAAGCAGACTACCATTGTGACTGGTTCCAGCAAAGAGTAGATGGTATGCATTAGTGGCAGGATGCTTTAAGCGTCAGTAGTGGTGCTGGTTGGCCATGAGTGGTGGCATTGCTCCTCTGAGCAATAACAGGAATATATAAATGTGAAAATAATTCACAATTTCTTGGTGGGGAGGGTTTTGTGATCTGGACAAGTACTGCAATGGAGGAAATTAGAGTAAATAAGAATTTAATATAATCTTAAAAATTCAGCTGCAAGTTACATTACTTTTGATACTTTTAAGGGGCTTCACAGAGTGAGCCTCCCTCAAATCCTTGAACAGGTTTGACTTCCAAGTAGGCATAAAAAATACCTTAAAGCATTTTCAAATCTTAGTGACTCCACCTTTTTGAGGAAAGACCACTTTATGTTAGTTGAACCTGCTGTTGATAGTAATTGACATTACAATGATCACTACAATTTATATCATATCCATGCCTGCTGCTATATATTCACACAGAAGGAGAAGTACAATTTAAATTTGTTTTAGAAAAGGAAATTAAGACACAGAAATCTGGATTCATCTTAGGTAATTTTGGGCATGAAGAGAGGCACTTAATTAGAATTAGGATTGTCCTCATTTTCCCAGCTAGTCACTGGAGAAAGACAGATACATCAAAGGGCAAATAAGCCTATATTTTAAATCTGAATTGCCTCTCAGAGGTCCATCTCTCTCCATTGATGAGCGAGATAACCTAAAGCATACATTCTTAATTAGATGACACTGTTTTATCCCTGAAATTAGGCTGGGATAAACTAGACCAAAGAAACTAAATGACTGTCCAATGAACATAAGTCAAAGTATGTGCTCAGAAGCCAGTCTGAGTCCATTGTTTCATTGTCAATAATATTTCACATACATCCTTTAAAGTCTGTTCTGAATTACATAGGGTTCACCTACGGAAGCCTCAGGAAATGCCTAGTCAAACTGACATCAAAGTAGTTTTTAATGTCAGGGTTTGGTAGTGTGTTTTTGATTTTGTTCAGTTTTGGTTGGTTTTGGTTTTAAATGCTCTTTCTCCTGACTATAGTTTTCAGAAATTTCAGTCTGGAGGAGATATTGATGATATGATATTTTTTATTTGTGACAGCCATCAATAAAAAGAACAGAAAGAAAATCAGACAAAGAACTTCAAGAATAGTTGTAGTGCAATGCAACCATTATAAAATCAGAGATCATTTATTGTTTTCATTGAGTTTTCACCTTGTTAATTTTTAATAGGAGAGGAAAATAAAGAGCCTGAATTTAAAATGATAGTATTGATATAATTAGTAACACTGAACTGGTGAGAAAAAATGTTCAAGCAAGGTTTATATCTTGTGGTATAATATCCAAGAATAAAAGTATTTTTCTTTTTTTTTCTCGCAAAAGCTGCTGTATCAGCCAAAACAGGGTCTACCCAGCAAAAAGATCTTTGCAACTTTGAAACTATGGAATAATTTTCCCATATTCTGAGAAAACTGCCTATTTTCTTTATCCCTTGATGCAATTGACTATAAAAAAGACAAGTTTGCAACATTCAAAACAAGAAAAGAGTTTTTTCTTTGAAAATGTAATAGAGCCAGTTGGCTTCAGGATGACCAGTTAACCACTTTATCTGGGAGAGAATTAAGTTTATAGCAAACTGGAAAGGGGATAAAAGAGTGCCATATGATATCCTCCTTGTTGACCTTATCTGCCACACAGATGAACTAGAGGGATCCAAAACAGCATTTGAAGAATCATCCTGGCTGATGCATTGTAGATGGTAGATGTAGCATGGTCATTAAAGGACTGCTTCACAAGCTTTTATGTAAGAGGGACAGAAAAGAGGAAAGGTCTTTTCCACAAAGGGCAGGAGGCCATATGTCTCCTGATGTGGAGTGTGCCTCAGTCAGTCTTTCTGAGGGTGCAATATCACGATTTAATACACGAGGCACAATTTTGGAAAAAGCTTTACAACATCTCGAAGTTGGGGAGAGGAAATATATTCTCTGAGTCTGTGAAGCACTGAAGAATTTCCCAAATCTGAAACAGACTGAACTATGCATCCACCAAGCCATGCAGACGTTGTTCAGAATGACTGGAGCGATTAGGGGTGTTGGTGGATCCACTGTTCATAAGTAAGGAAGAACTGGCTGGGGATGTGCTAAACAATGGCAACTTTTTCTGTAATGATTGTGTTATAACAAGAGGGTTGATAAGGGCAAGAAGGTACAGACCTCAGTAGGCTTCAGCTAGCTCAGGGAACTGGTGGATGAGATCCCATGATAGGCAACTGTGAAGGATGAAGAGGCTCAAGAGCGTTGGCAGGTCAACCTACACAAACAAAAAAATTATATATACCACTTTTCCAGAATTATCAGGACACTCTGTTACCTTTAAAGGGTAAGAAAATTTGGGAGAGAGCTTTGAAAGGTGCTAGAAAGGCAGAGTTGCACCTACCTTCAGAAGCAGAAAGAAGCTTGATCCAAGAAAGCCCAAGATGGTGAAACGATGAAGCTACCAAGAGGATAATGTCATTCACATTTCTGTGGTGCATAAAGGGAGACTGAGGGGACAATAGTTATATACTGAAACAGGGGGTTGACACTGTATATATAGGTAGAAGCATTTCACAACAGGTATAACTCTGCCTTGAGCTGTGGATTTGGTTTCCCAGAGAGACTGGATAACCTCCATCACCGGAGGCTTTCAAGAACCTGATTGAAGAAAGACATGGGAGGCCTAGTCTGACTTCACTGTATTGAGCTACAGAATGGAACAGATGACTTGCCAAAGTTCCTTTCAACTTGAATATTTAATTTCTGTGATGATACAAAACCATCTGCATCTAATTACTATTAAATAAAAAGGAAATGCCAAACTCATGGAAATAAATGATCTGAATTATCCAGTCCAGTAAGGAAGACAGTTGACTGAAGAACTAGAGAAGAACCTTGTAAAATTATGTGACTGAGCAATAAAAAGACATTTGAAACCCAATGGAGAAAAACAGTCAAGTCATGTACATGGAAAAAAAAAAACAAAACCAAAAAAAACCCCCAAAAACCAGTTTTACTTATGAAGTGAGGGGCTCTGACCTCAATATTACCATACAGGAGGAATATCTCTGTGACCCATTGCTGAGATAACTGCATAGAAATGTGAGTTTAGAGCTTAGTGGCAATCAGAAAAGCACAGCAAGTGCTATGAAATGAAGAAAATAAAGCAGATACTGTCATTGTACTCACTTACTTCTTGAACACTCTTTGCAGTTCTGATCTCTTTCTTTCTGAAATATGTAGTGGAATAGCAGAAAGTACTTACATGGGTCAAATGTAAGATCAATAGAGTAAAATCATTTCCATATGAAATATAAATAAGTAGAAGTCTGGACAAGAGGGAACATGGGTTGGGAGAAATTTCATAGAATTCTGAAGGCCATGAGTGGCATTGTGCAGATGACTACAAACTGATTATTCACCACCTCTTCTAACATGGAAAAGGAAGTATTAAAGTCAAATCAAAAATAAGAAGTTAGGGCTGGAAAAAGGCTTTTCAACAGAGACCACAAGGGAAACAGTAAGTACAGGTGGGCTCAGGTTACACAGAGCAATTTCATTGAGGAATCTATTGAGGATTATGTCTATGTTACAAGGAATTTGCATAAAAATCCATTAAAAGCTGGGAAGTGTCTGAGTTGAAAGTAAGTTAATGTCAGGTCCAGCCAATGGTAATAATCCAAATTATTTGTGTTGGAGAGTAAGAAGAGGCGTGATCATGTGGTGGTGTATAAGTTCTGAAAGCAGTGTCTTATCTGCCATTTATTCATGGTACAGCTTTTTTATATCTCCATTCAAATCCTGGTGCCCAAAACCCTCATTGGTTAGTTTAAACAAAGCTCATGCTCTCATTGGTTCTATCTAGACATAGGACTGCTGTCTGGTTGGTTGCTAGGTTGTTCCCTGGGTTGTTCTCATGCTTCACTGTTCACCTTTGTTCCCGTCCTGGGGGAGTGGCTGTAGTTTTCCATCCCTGGAAGCTGCTAGCCACTTCCAGAATGTTCCTGGGCTTCTGTCGCTTTGATATAATCCATTAGTTAAGGCTGGCAGAATACTAAGGGAACTAACATACAAACTTGTTATCTTATATCTCTCCACTGGTCATCTCTTGCAGCCAGTCCTAAATGGGCAATGGTCAGATCCAGTATGGCCATAAAACTTCTGCCACTATTACAGCAGCATCTTCATCTTATGGGGATGTTAACAAAGAGTGAGAAATCCTCCTTTAGAAGGATGTGGCAACTCACATGAACAGATAATGGCAAACATTTTAGGGTTTTGAGGGCATATGGCAAAATTTACTGGGTATTTACTTCCATCTGTCTCTTCAAACAATTTGCAGGAAGAGATTATGTTAATGGAATCTACCTAACCCAAAACTGAATCAATTTAAAACAGTTACAAGTAAAACAGAGTCTCTGAATTATACATTCTCCTATTTTTATAGCAGGAATTTATGAATAATTGTTTCACTTGAAAAAAATTATTTTCTGCACTAATTAAAAAACGCAAGGAAAAGCTAATCATAATTTTTAATCAGTTATGCCTTACAGAAAGCCTTATATGAACTCCACATGGAAACTGAAATCAAAGTATTCCTTTTCCAGACAAGCTCACAAACACTGAACTTGGCTGCAACCCCTTGTTAGAACAGCACGTTCCTTAATTGTTCAGCAATTCAATTGTTTTCCAGTTCTGAGACAGTGTTACAAAAAGTGTAAAACAGGTAAGTGAAATTCTAATTTGTTGTCCCTTCAAATGAATTTACTTTTTGTTAATGTATATATGTAATGGTTTTGAGTCCCGAGAGAGATAGAAGTGACCTGTTTTCTTTTGATTCCTTTTCCATTCCTTCTCTCCCGGTGTAGTTTGTGCAGGGCTTGGGGCAACGGAGCCGCTGCGGGCTGACGGCGGGGAGAGCAGAGTGGCAGCGCCCCCAGTTTGGGCTGCGGACGTACGCATTTTCTCCCGAAGCAGGTCCACGTGGGTCAGGAGCCCTGCGGCCACTGGGGGGTCCGTACCCATGTTGTGGGCCCCTGGGGGCTGCCATAATGATTATGTGAACACTGGAAGGTTGTGGAGATGGACAGACCGAAGCTGGGTTCGGATGGGGCGAAATTTGGAAGGAAAAGGAGGGAGTATGGGAGGGTTTTAAAATGAACAGATGGGCTGGCTCTCTCTCTCTCTCTCACTTGCAGGGCCATGAGGAAGATTGCGCTCTCAGTCTCAGCACCCCCACATCCCTGGACTGTCCGCTTCCCTCATTGCAGCTTTGAGGCCCGATCCCGGTGACAGCTGATTCGGCACTCTGGCCAGTGGCTTTGAATCCTTTTTGTTACAGTTTTGTTTTTTTTTTTTTCAGGAATTGTTTCGATTGTAGGACTTGGGAGAGGTTCTTTTCTCTGTTGTGCGTGGAAGGCATGGGTCCTGGGCAAGTGTGTGTGAGGGGCATGTTTCCCTGATGTGTGGGGTTTGGTTTCTGGGGGTGTGGTTGCATGCGTGTGGGAGGCATGTTTCCCTGGTGCATGGGGAGTGGCTGATGTTATAGAGAGAGATGTATGTATATAAAAATATAAATATAGATTATTATTGTTGTTGTTGTTGTTGTTATTGTTGTTATTATTATTATCATCATCATCATCATCTATATTTTTTCTTGCAATAAATCTTGTTGCACTCATTCTCATGAGGTCTCATTCTGGTGATTGTTAAAATAAATCTCCCTGTCTCAAACTGAGATAATATCTCAATCAAAAAAAATCTGTTAATCTACGTGTGCTCAAAATAAAATTTACTCAATGGCTGGTACAAAACCACGGAACCAAATCCTACAAAATTAGTATGAGGACTTTTGCAAACTTCACCAGCCTGTGCTTCCAGGGTATGCTGTATCTCATCATCTTGATTTTCCAAGAGAAACATTACATTATATATTAAAGAACAACAACAATGAATAATCTTTGAAAAGCAAAACCTACTTTGCATGCTTATTTCCAGAAGGAGGATGGGGAAAAAAAGGATCATTGGCACCACTTAAATTGTTTTTTTCAGCCCAGACTGAAGTTACTGAAATGTTCTACAGCTGTGAATAGAAAAGGTTCCAAAGAAAAGAGAAAACAAACAAATAGACATACATTCAAAATATTAGAAGATTGTGTAAAATTAGATGTGTCAGGAAAGACAGATTTGGGCAAAGTGTTTCTGATTTTTTGTGACTATCATAATTCTCCTACACATGTCAGTATACATATATGTAAAGTCGAACACTTATTTGCAGCAGTCTGTATAAGATGATTACTTTTTTTATTTTTGCCACACATCCCATGTATAAATTTGCATGTTATATTCATTTTTATTTAAAAATAAATACAATTCCCAGTTAAGTTAGCATGGGTTTTGTCTTTCTGTTTACTTAAAGGTAGGCTTCCTGGACAAATCTGCTGCAATGCTTTTTGCATTGCACTTTTTTAAAATGAAGGAAAGCAGCAGATTACAGGTGATTCCTACGGGACTCGTTGCAATCTTCAGTTCTCTAATCTTGTGTCACAGCTGAAGGTCGGGTTGACCCATGTGAGTCTCAGCAAAACAAGTGGTGGTGGCAAAAAAGCTAAGGAGATTCTTGTGATAAACCTTCTTTAATTCTATTTTTGAGAAAGCAGTCATCTCTCTCAGTAGGCTTAAAACTGCATAAGCTTACACAAATATACAGTGCTGTATCAGTTTTGGTTTGATGAAAGTAATTCATGTGCAGAGTAGCAAACATAGGGAAAGCTATAGAAAACATTTCTCAGGCAAGGACAGATTACCAGATGTGCTAAGACTTATTGGAACAATCAAGGTGGCCAAGGCTCTTCTGTGGGACCTTATTAAGTCAGGCTGTGATCCAGCACCTTCAACTTACTAAGCTGTTGGGAGTTTTGATGATTAAAACCAAAGAAAGGTCACTCAGAGACCTTCAGCATTTCCATGGGCTGGTATTTTCTTTTGGGCTTTAGACACTAATGAAGACACTCCACCAAATATGTGGATTTTTTTAAATTGGTCTTTTGAGCTGGATTTGTCCTTAGCTTGAGAAAATCTTCAATAGATTTTGCTTCCTCAGAACTCTGCATACAGTTATCAAAAATCCTAACCAACAGCAAAAGATGAGGCCTTATAAGATGGCTTTGCATATCATCACTGTAGAGATCAAAGGAACAGGTTAATGAGGATCTGGAGAAGTTTAATTATGTCTTAGTAAGGAATGAGGGTTAGTGGCTGTAGGTGGGACCATTATAAATAAGCTTTCAAAGCTCTGTTAGATGGAGTCTAATGTTTGTAAAAGGTGTGATAAAACTAGTATTTCTTATGGATTTAACGTTACCAAAATCAACCTGCTAGTCCTAAAAAGCCATGCAGCAGGAATGGACAATATGTGTGCCAGGTAAAAGTGGTGTCAGTGCTATTTTCTGAGTTCTTTTTCAGATGGGTTAAACATAGTCACCTACAGGGACACATATATAACTGCTTAAAAATCCTTAATACTACTATGAAGAGTTGTTTAACTTAACCTTTTCATTTCTGTATATCTGATTTGGTTAAAAAGTTAGAACTCCTTTTATCACCTGTTTTTTTTTTCTTTTCTTTAAAGTGACCTGTATTTTTTATAATGGTTTATTTAGGATGGACTGTATTTCTGCAACAAGATATATCTTGTCCTCACAGGCTTTTAATACATATGTAAAAATACAATCTGGAATCCTGGCACGTGTTCCCTTGTGTTTATTTTACAATATTATAAATGTGGGTGTACCCTTCTAGCCTGTGCAATGGATTTTTTAGGTGAGGCTCAGCGTGCACGGAACTGGCCCCACCCTTTACTCCTAAGATTCATCTGCCAGGGCCTAGCAGCGAAGGCCTCAGGATGCAGGTTTAGTTAGAGTATCCTTCTCTGAGATGGATGGCCTTACAGGGCTAAACAAGCTCCATCTGCCCGGGTTTTAAGGTTAGAGTTGTCCTTCTCCTAGGATGGTTGCCAGGAGGCTAGCGAGCCCATCCTACCCGTGGACACACTTAGTCTGATCCTTCAGTTGAGACCTGTCTGGCATGGGAGACCCTACCGGAGGCATATGCCAACGACAGGATAGTTCGCGAACTCATAAGGGCACTCAAGCTTCTCCCTTGCAACAAGGAGGTGTCCATGGAGAAGATTTTACAATATTAATGTGTTACATTCAGACTGGCTGAGTTCATGCCATACAGGATAAAGAAGGAAATTTTTATATCCTTTACAATCTAACAAATAAAAAATACCACATCCTTACAAAGAAGAACATGATCATCTTGCTCTGTGAAGATTCATCCTCTTTTGGCATGCTTTTTCATTATTTTTTAAAAATACAGCTGCTTGCACAAAGTAATCTTTTTTTTTAAAAAACAACAACAACACACAACTCACTACTATGGCTAAAGAACTTGAGGTTCTGAATCAAACAGATGAACATAAGAAAGACAACATAAAGTTTGACATTTGGTTTCAGTCAGCTTACTGGCTTCTTAAAATGACAGAAAGCTTATCATTAGTAGTTCTTACTTGACAAAAAAATCCTACAAGGATCTTCTGCAACAGGTAAACGAAGTTGAAAGGAAATGTCATGGCAATGCCTTGAAGAGCAACTGGAGAAAGATAACACTGAGATATATAATAAACAAAAAAAGGAGAAAATACCTTCCAGAATGACTAAAGCATTTTCTTGTGCATTTGTGCAGGACTTAGAGTTGGCAGGCTAAAGGGTAAACAGGGAAAGGACAAAAGATCTCCACATATGCGCATCTAGGGAAAACATTTCTCTTACTCTGGTTGATCTGAAGCTGTTTTTTTCAGAGGCTATCACTTCATTGGTGATTCACAGTAGGATTCCAAATATGGTGACACATACAGAATATACTTGTTTTTCTCAACAGGTGGCAAAATACCATAGGTATTTGGGTTTGCCTAGTGAAAGGAGGTAGTCTGCAGTGTACAAAGCCTCTTGGAGGAAGAGGATGACAAGGTTTAAAAGAGCTGGTAACCTATGTCTACTATACTTTTCTGGGAAGCTAATATATCTAACACATATATAATGAAGTTGTTTATGTACTAGGTTTTTTTTGGTTTCCAAGATTGTTACTGTATTTTCAGTCTTCTTTAATAACCATGTCCATCGTGGAATTATGTTGATTAAAATACAAATGGAGTTCTACAGTGTTTTTTTGCACTGTACCATGGTGGTACAGTGGAAAGAAGATTTTTTTGGAGAAGAATACACAAAAAAGGCCTTGTATTGAATTATTTTCTACTCAAATACCTTCCTTGAGATCCAAACATTTCAAGTGTTAGAGGGAATATTAAAATGGAGATCCTAGCTTTGAGACAAGATCAAGCAGCCTTATATGAAATAGCTAATTGTAATACAGGCTTATGAGGGGGTTACAATAGATATCATTCATACTTTAATTATCTCAACTTCCAGCTGTGAGTACACAGAGGATATTTCCTTTACAGGTACAGCTCCCCAGTGAAGTACTTGCCCACCCAATTCTATTAACCAGCAGTCGTGGTGACATTTAAGGCAACTATTTTCCTTTTTCTTCTAAAACTCATGTTTAATGTGGTGTTTAGTAATAATACGAAAGGCTTCTGACACAAGATACAGACTGCTGTTGCCGTTGAGGTGGGATGGGACTTTGTGCATTTTTTGTGTTTAATGTTATAGCAGATGCTTTAGTAGCTTGAATTTGTCTATGCTCTATATAACCAAAGAATGGGATAATAATTTGAGGCACAGAAGAGAAAAAAAAATTCCTCTAATCAACTTAAAATTCCTGTCTTCCTATAGAATTCATATTACCTTTTATAGATAAAGCACCATGACTCACCTGCTACTGACTGGTGCATTTCCTATACTGCCTATTTTCATGCTTAAAGTAGATTTTTGTATTTTCCCCCTTTTTTCTAATATTGTTCTNGTCCACAAGGATCACCACTGCTTGCCACCACCGCACACCATGTGGATCAGAGTCACCTTGTTTGCTCTGCCAGGGACTGCTCCAATACTGTAGTTGCCACCTCTCTGCCTCTGGAGTCAGCTTTCTTTGATTGCAGAAATTATCTTGGATGAGATAGTTTTACAGATTTTGCTTTGCCACTTCTTTCCCATGTGTTTTTTGGTTTTTGGTTGGTTTTTTTTTTCTTTTTTTATTCTAAGTTCTCCCAGGGGAAAACGACGGAAGAAAAGCGTATGTTGATCACTGTTTTTGTCACATGCAAAAGGTATTTTGGGGAAAACTAGAAGTGATCTCTCTCTCTCTGTTGGGTTGAATGATTCTATTGGTGGTTTTTGCTGCTGTATTTCTTGTCAGTAAACTTATTTTTTCACTTATATCTCCTTGCATTTTGTGTCTCTGTATTGGTGGGGAAAAAAAAAGAGAAACCTTAATAAAAGGAGAGGAAGTTCATTTTATTGAACTTCTGTCCCAAAGACATATAAGTAGCAAATTTGCTTTAGCACCAGAAAGTAATTTTTGAGCAGTTTATAAATATCTAATTTATGGTTAAAGCTATAATTTCTCTCACCATGTTGATTAAATGTTTTATCCAAAACCTCTGTCAAGAAGATAAAAATGTCTCATCATGTGAGTTTTCAGAACCAGCCACTGAACTTCAGGGATACAGCTTTTCTCTCTTATGTCATTAGCTCTTCACAATTAATATGTTCTTTCTATTGCAAAGAAAATCTTTTAGGTCTTCTTCAAATCATTTTTTTAAAAAGTATGTTTGGTCATTACCGTTTGCAGTAGTAGGAATATTGTTTAACATATGGAAACATTATGTTCATTATGTTCAAGCGTGCAGCTCCAAGGAATTCAATGTAAATTCAAACTTTCTTTACTCAGATGCTTTACTCATACTGCTCATTCCTTTTAAGTTGGTGTTCACCCCTCGAAGAGCAAAGCAAGGATTTCACATTTTTTTATGGTATAAAGTTAATTTTTGCCATACCAGGTCTGTAAATGAGAGCCATTTGGTAGCATATTGTCCTCATTTAAAAGGACAATAAGAAAGTGTCATTGAGTGAATGAGAGATGTATAGGAAACGGCAGTAATTTATTAATTATATGAGGTGGTATAAATATGGATAAGTGTATGGATATAGGTATGAACTGATATACTTATTATTGAAGTATTGAACCGAACCAACCCTCTCCTCCCCCCAAAAAACACAACCCCCCAAAAAACAAACAATATCAATGTCTTTAGATATATTGTCTCTTATGCCCTCTACCAGTTCTGGTGTCCTAGAGGTGCAGGAGCTGCCGTGCCTCCCTTCTGGTCTGGTGCTGAGCCCAGGGACTGCGGGTCATGGTGTTTGGTGTTTGCAAGAGAAAAGCCAAACCAGTTGCGCCGGGGCTTCTCTGCGGGCAGTGCCGTGGAAAGGGGTCCCAGCCGCCACACTTCTGGCACCCAGAGCCCGAACAAAAACCACACGTCGCTCCCTTCCTCCTCCCCAAGAATGTCTGCCTCCCTTCCCAGAGTTTTCTGCGTGCCTTTCCCAAGCACCTCCTGGCCACCCAGGGAGGGATGGGAGATCGAGGCGAAAAGGCATCCAAAACCAGAGGTGTTTTCTTCTCCAGCCCTGGCTCAGGGCTCAGCCCCACTCCCTCACTGGTCTGAGGAGAGGAAGAGTTTTTCTTTCCAACCCATCACACATAGGAAGATGACTCGGGGGCTTGGTTTCAAAGGAGAGTGAAAATTTTGCAGATATTCCTCTCTCCGAAGTTATTGTATTTTCTACACCCACTGTTGGCAGGTTCTCTAAGACGTGAAATTTGGAATTTGTATTTGTAAGCATGTGTGCTCACAGTGCTGAGGAAGAGTTGTGAGTGGAAAACAGACATAATTTTTGTATTGAACTTAATAGCATAACTGCTACTAAGCTTTAACACATCTTCTCTATAATGTGTGTACAAGGACCAAAGACCGTGTTCTGGCCAAAGTCGTCCAGTAGTTGGTATGGAAGGATGTAGAGTTGCTCTGTGAACAAAGTTGGGTGTAAATTGGTCACAGGGATGTTCTTTTAGCTTACCCTAAAGGAATTCTGCTCTTCCAAACTGCATTTGCTGACATTAGGTACAGAGAGAGGCTGCTTTTTTTAGTGCTAAATTTTATGGTTAATTTAGAGTGAGAAAGCGCAGCATTTCCTATGGCATTGACTGCTTGCAGCAAGGGAATTCCCCCTAACTCAGATACTGCATTTATCACCTGTATTGGTTTTTCTGTGGCCAGGTTTTGGTAGCAGTGGGGGGGCTGAGGGAGAAGCTTCTTCGAGAAGTTGCTGGAAGTTTCCCCCCCATGCCCAGGCTGGGCCCGCTGCTGACCAAGGCCAGGCCAATCAGTAGTTGACAGAACGCCTCTGTGATAACATATTTAAGAAGGAATTAAAAAAAAGTAGTAGGAGACGAAGATGGCTGCTGGAGAGGGGCAGGGTGAGAGCCTGTGAACAACAATGCAGACACCAAGGTCAGTGCAGAAGGAGGGGGAGGAGATGCTCCTGGCGCCGGAGCTGAGATCGAGCTGCAGCTCATGGTGAAGACCATGGTGAAGCAGCTGTGCCCCTGCAGCCCATGGAGGACCACAGGAGTGCAGAGATCCACCTGCATGATGGAGCAGGAGAAGGCCA
>VXBA01001483.1:120762-147729 GCA_013399895.1 Serilophus lunatus
TGAGAACAGCAGCTGACCACAGCAACACCTCCCCCCCCCCACCTCACCTCTTCCCTTGACCGCTGCGGGAGAATAGGTTGGATGTAAGAAGGAGGGGGTGGGGTGTAAAAGGTGCCTTTTATTGTCTCTCACTCTTAGCTCTGATCTTGTTAGTAATAAACCTGACTATCATTGCCATATGGAGTCTTGTTATGCCTGTGACGGTGATTAAGAAAGAATTTGTTGTGGTCCTTATTATAAATAACAAAACCTCTCATTATATTCTGTCTCCTCTATAGCTGGGCAAGGGGGAGTGAGAAGGTGGCTGTAGTGGGCCCCTGGCACTCAGCCCGGGTTAAACCACTACATCACCATAGCCAAAAGCCCATATTACAAAAATATTTTTAAAAAGATGCAACTTCCCTTGGACAGAGGGTTGGTCTGCCTCTTATTTATGCCTCACTCTGTTTAGTATGCAGGGTGGGCACAGTGCCACACTGACTTTTAACCCTAGTGGAGAAAACTCAGAAGTTGGCTGTGGACCTCCAGGGAGCACAGAGCTGTAATGGCAATTTGAGTGTAAAATGTGGTCTCTGGAAGAAAGGTCACTACATTTACACAACTCCCTTGAGTCAGGCTTAGAGTCCTGTCTGCCTTCAACTAGAGAGACATTTTCCTGTGTCTTGAGGTTGCTTTAGTTTGAGGTTTAGGGAGCACATAACAGAATCTGGGGAACTGAGTGATATTTGTGCATGTTTATCTGCACTGTGCATCCTAACAGAAGGCTTTTGAGAAGCCAAATCAGTACTACAACCATGTCCTTTGCAGCTGCTCTGTTGTTTCAGAGTGTTACAATAATGAATTGAAATCTCACAACAACAGGCATATTAAGCACTGCTCAGCCCTTGGTATTCAATCACCTTTAACTGGTTGTATCTATCTGAACATCACTGTCAACTAGAATTATAGAGAAACCAACCACAGACCTTTTGTGGCACTCAGATCAAAAACGCAGAAGCAGGATGCCTTTCAAAACCATCAGGTTTGTGATGTCCTTCTCCAAGCCAAACTGTTTCTCATTTTTTCTTGAAACCTTAGTAAAAAACTTTCAGAAACTGAAAACTGGAATATTTTCCTGCAGAATAGTCTTTTACTCTAATATCAGCATCTTGTATCTGACCATCTTCTTGTTACCACATGCACTTTGTATCTCCAGTGTTATGGTTGTCTGCTCAGGAAGGGGGAAAATGTAAGAACCTCAATTCACTGGTGGATGTGGTGGATATAAACTATCTACTTTACTCTGACATTTTAAATTTTGATTTTAATCACCAGATTTTAAAGTTCTGAGCAGCGTCCATGGCAAAGCTGGTGACCCTGAAAATGGTTGTTGATGAGCTATCTCTTCCTAGTCATCTGGGCTTGCACATGCAGAAAGCTGAAAGGATAAGTTTTTCTGTTTTAGACAGGGGAAACTGAGTTAGAAGCTTGTGCAGACACTTGTAAAATGATTGAACAATTAGAAGAGCAGAAGGAGCAATACTACATTAATTTTCTCTCTTTGTCAAATTCACGTAATAATTTTTTACTCTTATTGTCTATTGCTTAAATAATCAAATTTTGCACTGCCTTCATTGGTCAGCTAGAGGAGTGACACTGTAAGATTGAGAACTTTGATGCTTTCATTTCCTTTTAGAACCATGAGGTCATAAAAAAAGGTGTTAAAAAAGAAGGAGAAAAGAGGAAAGACATCGTTCTTGCTAAAATATTCTGCTGTGTCCAGGATGGCAAAACCAAACTTAGCTTCTATAATACAAGTAGTGTCACATTCAGTTTTCCTTCCTATCTTTGTCTAAATTCTGAAGTGTTTTGGAGTAGCAGAGTTGCAGTGCAATACAATCTGCAGAATATCAGCACTATTTTCAAACATGCGATAATGTTTTTCCAGGCATATAAAAGTGACCCAACCCTAACAGTGAACCAGGCTATTTAAAAAATAACATTAACTTTGAAAGCTTCTATAACTATTTTGTTCTTTTTTAAACTCAAGAGTACTGACTTTTCCTGAGACTTGAAAAGAGCACTGTTCTTGTCCTCACCCCTAATATGATTTAGTGGGTTTTGCTTCAGCCAGCAACCAACAAGGACAGATTGGGCTTTTGAGCCACATTCCCAAACTCCTTATATTCCTATGCATTAACACCTAGAAAGTGCTTGTGATGAATACAAATCCTTTTTTTGTGACACATCATTTAAAAGGCTTTACTCCTTTTATTGTGGCTTATTAAAGGCAGACATATGAGCTCTGTTTTACCCTGACTATCATCAATGGCAAATTCCAATTGATTTTGCTTGGGAATAGGATCAGGCCTTTCATTGTCAAAAATTTGTTTTGAGACCTGACATTTGCATAGAATCTTTCTTCCCTGCTAAGCATTTTATTACAAATTACCATAATTAACTCTAAACAGCACAGACATCTTTTTAAAACTGTCTATTTTCCCAGTTAATTTATTACATTTAATACTTAAAAATTAATAACATCCATATGAAGTATGCAGAACCAAACTAGAGAGTCAGAGAACTACTACTTTGTATTGGTTCTTAAATTAATGGGGCTTTTTTGCTGTTACTAACCTAAGACAAACCACATTCCATTTGATTAATTAATGATAAGCAGAAGGAAACTGCAAAAATTTAAACCATGCTTTGAAATAACAAATATTTCTTTTTAATATTCCTCAGTACAAGTATGAAATAAAATTATTGAAGTTCAGCAGCTGTATAGAAATGTTCTTAGCAAGAACACAGAAATGATTTAATAAGTCCTATGAAAAGTCAAATTGCATGACATCAGCACCTAGCCTATAACGGGTGGTAATGGATCGTTGGCTTGATTTTATACCACTTGACATCAGATTACAATACACTGAATAAATGTTAACCTATAATCCATTTAGTAAAAGCTGGCATTGTTTGTCTTTTCTTGTAGAGACCACATTGATTTTCTTTTATTGGATGCTTAAGTGCTGCATCTCAGATTGATTACTTTGAATTAAATGTGCAGAGAACATTTTTATTATTCTAAACCAGGAGTCTTAACATTAAAGGATGCCTCACCCACTGCTACACTGCTAAAAGTGTGTTCCACCATTTAATTTGGATTTCTTTTTCATTTTCTCATTTCTTTTCAGAGCTGCTGAGATGCTGACCCCTGTTCTGCCCCTATGACCCTTGACCCTGACACATCTGACCAGTGATGACTCTGAGGGTGGCAAATTAATAGCAGCATTGCTTGTTAATTGCATAGGAGAATAGCCAAAAATTCATCACCTCAGTCATGGCCATTACTTCCCTTTGACCCCCTTCTCCCACAAGGCTTTTGCTGGTGGTCACATCTGTGGTTTTTCTATGTCCTACATATTTGCTGTGTAATTATTCAACATCAAACCTTATTAATCAAATCGATGCTGTGTTTTAAATGGAAATTACTGGATTAATACAAGCATTCATTTCATCCTGAAAATCTTCATGGCTTTAGCACGTAAAAACCAATCAGAATATAAAAGAAGGGATGCAGAGACCTGGTTGAATTAAGAGAGGCACACTGCACATTAAATTACATATGCCAGCAGAGGTCTGTGCTTTTTTAGTAAAATACTACTATAGAGTCTACACATATAAACCTCTTGCGATTTCTTTACACTGGTCAGTGCTGTTGCTTTAAATAGAGTATAATGGCTATTTATATTTCTAAATGCATACTTTTTAAAATGACATCTAGTATTTGGTGTTTTATTTCAATGGCTTTAAACATTTCCTCAAAAACTGAACATTAACAAAACATCAAATGAGATATTCCTACTTCTTACTGTTTGCTTAAAGAGATCTTTGTCCTTTTCCCTACTCAACTTACTCAGTTATGAATGAGTAACCAGTATCAGTAATAAGAAAAAGAAAATAAATTATAAGGAGTTCTCCTGGTAAGCTATAAACACACTGAACACCCTAAACAAATTGCAACTTACCCTATTTGGTGATTTCTGGCCTCCTTTCACACCCATCACAAATTTTCTTTCCTTCCAGTGCACCTGCTGTGCAAGGGGTGGGTCATAAACTGTAACAAACAAACAAACAAACAAAAGGCAAAAAAAAAAATCCCACCAAAAAAAAACTCCAACCAAGAAAACTCCAACCCAAACCCAAACAACCAGAAAACCCAATAAACAAACAAAAAACCCCAACCAACAAAAAACCCTACCGCATTACAGAAAGATCAGTGATATAAACAAAATTGATGAGTATTTGAAGTACTTCTTCAAATACGACTTGCATGCTTGGGAAAACTAGTTGTACATGAGTGTTCCCATTGAAATCCATGCTTAGTAAGGATTTTCTCTGACTTGCAGAGTGGAGTGATTTTTGATTGTTTGATAGCAAGATGTAGTGGGGGAAAAGAAAAGGTACTCTCATGTCATGTGCAAGCATTTTAACTTAAGAAGACACAAAAAGAAGAATGAGAGCTTGCTTTTATCCTTAGTAAATTGGATGTCTACAAGTGCTGAAATACACCAAATCATTTAGGAGACCACTGATTCCATTGTTATTATTTTAAGATCTTAACAGCTAGTATATTTTTAAAGGTGGGCCTTCCTGTCATATTTTTTGTCTTGTCATGTGTTCATCTAATTAGATAAAACCCAATCCCAAAAGGAAACAAGGACGATGCATTTTTTATGTTCATGAAATTCTGCTCAGATTGTTTTCACTAGGCTGTATCACGAGTTGTCCTGTACCAACAGCTATACTTCAGGAAATCAAAGTTCTCCCAAAACACACATTGGAAAATCAGCACAGTTCAGAAAAGGAAACTGCAGCAGGCCTCTCTTCTAGCTTAGCTTGAGCTCTACTGTATTTCAGAATCACTGCACTGAGGAAAAGGATGGGTGACATGTTCCCTGGATGGGAATCATCAGTAAAGATTTGTGTATGTCCATATCCTCAACGTGGCATGATAATTCAGAAGAGATTTATATGCAAAATCCTCAGAAAAAGCATTCTATAGCTAATAAAATTATGTGCTATCATGCAAATCCAGTCTTAATACACGATTGAAATTACTCAAAAGATGTTTACACCAATGTAGTAATGAAACTACATTGGGCAATCACAAAAACAAGTTACTATGGTTTATTTTATGACAGAAATTATTTCATTTTAATATCTCTCCTGTCAAATTAGATGAATTTACTTACCAAACTTTATACATAGTTCATGATTAGTTGTAAAAGAAGATTAGTTGTAAAATAAATCAGCTTAACATCCAGACATAGGATTTTAATGACAACTTGATATACAAAACCTGTCAGGTGCTGTCTGCTAGTGAGAAATAAATAATACCCTAGATCCTTCACTATAATTACCATCATTCACTGTATGTACAGGATCTGCAATGCAGCTTGGGCTGGCATAGAGTCAAAAGTGCTTAACGCCCCTCTCCTCGCTTCCACTGAAAGCTATATATATGGGAGTGGAATATTGGTGGGTGATGGGAAGGTGCTTGTTGGGCTAAGACTCACAGGTGACTTCCCACATTGGTTCAAATAATGAATGTAATAAAATTAAAGCTTTTTTCCATGTCTACTTCCCTTAAAACCACATGGACTGTGGTGGTTTGAACCACTTTTATTACTCAGAGTGTGCACAACAATGATGAAAGACTGAACAGATCCAACAGCAGGTAACAGTTTTATTGCCTAGGTCTCGACCAGAAAAAAATCCAACCTTATGGGACCCCCAAAGAAAATACACAATATAAAACGTGACAATTTAATGCAAAACCCCCAAAAAATAACTGCTTCTCAAAGCCATGTGGCTGGCCGAGATGCAGGGGAAGGAAGGGAAGCTACCTCTCTGATGGTACACTCCTGGCTCTCCAACTCCCTGCAAGACAAAAAATGGGGAAAATCACCCCCCTCTAGGGACTCCCACAGGGAAAACTAGCACTTGCAGTTAGGCTGGGTTGTCTCCGGGTGCCACCACTGGAGCTCAATGGCACTGTGCTGCTGCCTGTACTGATGTAAGTGGGGGGAAGGCAGCCACGCAGTCCGGGAGCTGAGAGAGGGGGAGTCGCAATCCTTTCAGCTCAAGAGACAACCAAGAAGAGGGGCCAGACATCCTTGTCCATGGCTTTTATGTCCTCGAAGTCCTGCACAAATTGATGTCTTCTGGGCCAAACCTTCTCATTGGCTGGCGGCGCTGGGCTCCACCTTTCTTTTGGGCTCTGGCACTCCGAGCAAAATGGCAGTTCCCGCTGAAATGCCATGTGCCCAGGGCCTGGAGACCAGCAGCCGCCATTGCTGCTGGCCAAGGGGGCACCCCCGGGGCCACCAGCCTCACGCACGGGGCACTCGCTGCTTGTGGGGACCGACTGCAGCACACCTACCACTTCAGGGACCCCATAGGAGGGATCCCCGGGCCAGCGGGACCGTAGGAGCTGCCCACGAGCCAGGGTGCTGCTGCTGCCAGCACTGCCGGGACTGCACCGCAGGTAATGGGGGCCCTGTGGGCCAGCAGTGCTGGCCACCGCTCCCCAGCATTGGCTTCCACCAGGGGGTGGGGCGCCACGCACCTCCCTGTGATCCATGAGGCGCCAGGCTAGATCAGGCAAGATTGGCCACTGCTGTGCCCAAGCTGCTGACTGCAGCCATGCAGGGGTCCGGTGCCAGCATTCGCAGCATGTCTCTGCCCACGAGTTGGGAGAAACGAAGTGCTACACTAAAAAACCGGTGTCCTAGCCCCGTTCCATTGCTCCGTCAGCCAGCTGCAAATACGTGGGGTCTGGCGCTGCCAGCACAGGTGGCAACTGTGGAGGGGCTCCGCGCCTGCCACCGCGGAATATGCAGCCCCCATTGTACAGTGCTGCAGGCGTGCATGCCGGAATGCCAGTTCTGTTCGGTGTGTCTCTCCACTGCCGTGAGTTGGAGGCCACCGCCTCCACCGGCACTGCCGGGAAAAGCGGCAAAATGGCAGATGCAGCTTTGCGTGCTTGGCTCTGTGCCCACCACGCAGAATGGCCTCTCAACTGCAGGTGCATTGACTCCGCTCCCGTCCCTCCACCACAAAGCCGGGCGGCAGGGGAACAGGGAAGAGCCTTGTTGCTCCGTTGACACTGCGATCTTCGTCCTTCCTTCAGGTTTCTTAAAAAAAAAATGGTCTTACAAATGGGGCAAACAAATCCAAACACCCTCCCAAACACCATTCCCTCCCCCCTTCCCCTTGAAAACCCCTGAGACCTCCCAGACCCATAATAGCCCGCCAAACCCATAACAGGACTGTGTAAAGAGAGGTCCTTCTCCTTTTCTGGAGTGAAGTCTCATCAACATGCCAGTGATGTTTCCTGGTCATCAAGAAAGTCATATATTCAGTGATACAGACACAGGGGCTTCTTCCTCCAAAATTGCATGTGATGTACATTTTCTGCAGTTTGATTTTTCTCTTCTCGTAACAGGAGGGAGAGAAAGGATATCTATCTTTTCCCATATGTGGGCCTCAGAAAAATAATGTTGATAACCTAGTCATGTTACCACCACCATTTGCCTTTTGCCCAGGTGACGTTAAACAAAACAGCTGAAGTGAGTGATAAACCTTAAGCATATGCCTGAGACAGTGGGACCCAATCACATTCTTTAGCAGATTTGTTGAACGGAAAACCAAATGACACCTCACACATCATGGCTTCTCTCTGTGTAGCACATATTAAGTATAATTTTCAAGTATATATCCTTCTAAATTATCGAACAAAAGAAACTCTCCAACATTTTGCATGTCCCTTGGCACAAAGAAAGTGAATTTTTTGCAATGAATAGAATTTGTGAAGGTTAGGAATAATAACAGAACAAATACTTTCTATAATAGTCTACAAATTGCATGTTATAATGTAAGAGAATCCAGTTGAATAAATGACATTCAGAGAATGAGCTCTCCATTCTCACAGTACAGTAAAAGAGAATGGAAAGCATGTTCTAAGAATATAGCCATACAGATAATAAGCTATGTAACATACAATGACCTGGTCAAATCTCTGAAATGCATAACTGAGAAGAGCTAAAAATTTTTAAAAGACAACATTTTCAAAGGGCTCATGTTTTGTATTCGGCTATTTAAAGCAAAAAATCCTAACAACCCACAACAGAACAACATGCACACAATCGATAAGCAACACCCCTAAATGACAGGTTTGTGCAAATTTGGCTTATCCCTCAGCATCTGACGGACTGTATCACATAGTGTTGGGAAGAGTGTGTGCATAGAGCCCTGACTTCCTGTGAAAGGAATGATTAAGGAAATTTACCAGCCTGAGAGATATATTTCTTTGTGCAATATATGCATCTAATTCACAAGATTTCTGTGCACTGACATGGTGAAGGAAAGCATTTGAAATAATCAGAGAAATTTTTATTGAACTTACCATTTGGTAAAAGCCAAAGTTTTTAATTCATATATTGCCTGATTTTAACAACAGAAAAATGCAGTAGGCTCAAGGTTTATATCAGCCCAGTATTCATCCTTACACTAGCTCCTCAGATAGCCCAGGATGTCTCAAAGAACACTTGAAATGCTACCAAACCCTAGCTGCCACTTCACATGATTTATGAAGTCATTAATGTCAAGCTATCAGTGGACAAGAGTAAGAGAGACAACAGCAAAGCTGACTAAAAACAAATAGTTTTGATTAAACTCAAGGACATTTGGTACAGCTTTCAGCAAAAAGACATTAATCATTTCCAAAGCTGACCTCAGTTTTTTTCATTCCAAATGCAAACATAATACATGTAGGGATTCCCACAAAGTCTTTGAAGTCTACTGTCTATGTAGCTGATTCCTTTTTTAAGACAAAAGTAATTAACAGCAGCACCTGCACCTTTTTTTTTCCTCTGAGATCAGGCTTATTAATTGCCTGGGTACCTTAAAATTTGTATCTGTTTGTTTTTTGTTGTTTGTTTTGTTGGTTTTGTTTTTTTTCTCTGTTAAGATATATAGAGTGCTTTTTAGGTTTGAGGCAGTTTTCATCTCAGTAAAAGAGATCTTTATAGTTTACTGAAGGAGATCAGTGTATGTAGATTCACACGACTCTGTAATAGACAGACATTGACAACACAGCCTAAAGATAGGAAGAACAGGAAAAAAAAAAAGTAAAAGGGAGTATGAAAAGTGGAATAAATTATTTTCGTAGACAACCTGTATCAGTATGAATGCAGTACTTCTCTTGGGGTCTTTAGCTTAGGTTTGCAGAACTAGAAACGTGAGTAGTGGTCTGCACTATTAATAAACACAGAACAACATTTAGTTTTCTCTTTTTTTAAAATGGATTTTCTTATTTGTAAGGCCATGAATGTATGTATTGGTGTTGTGTGTGTGTGTGAGTTCATCCTGTGTACATACATGCGTATTAACAGAGAAAGAATAAAAATTATAACAGAATTTTTTGACCAGGCAACCTCAAACTGGCTCAAGCCACCTCAGGAAACACATTCTAGGCCTATGAGAGATTTACTATAAGTTTTTAAAATGCAGATGGAAAGTAGTATTTCAAGCTTTAAAAACATTACTAAAACCCCTTTTTCCATAATAATAGGTATTATTTTGGGAGCTAATGAGGATTTGTACAAAAGTTCATCTTCCATAGAAGAGGAGCAGTTACTTTCCTCTAAGTCTTAAAATCTTTACAAAAATCTCAGTCTCCTGCTTCTTCATTCTAATAATCAGCTTATAGTATTATTATTTCACAGTCTATAGCAAGAAGGTTAAATATATCCTTCCAGCAAACATGCCTTTCATATCTTAGTGTGCAATTAGATTATTAATGTAAAATTACAGGAGAGTTATTATGGCTTCAGGACAAAATAATTAAATGACTGTATTTCAATTTTATTTGTTCATACAAGTACCTGAAACCTTTTTTTTTTTTTTTTAGATTAAGACAATTTTATTATAGTAATCCAAATAATATCCTCCACTCCATCGGTTTGTACCATGAAAAGGAGTTGTACCCACCACCTCTAGCTGCAAACACTTTCTCAAAACACACTTGAAACAAAAATGTTTGTTTCTAAAATTAGTCATATTTACTCTGATTAATGAAAACTTTTTGCTTAGCACTTTTATGGGAAAAAGACAGGCTGTATTATAGATATCAAATGTGTATGAGAACACTTGTAATATCACCTGTAGAGAATAATAAACAGATCCTAGAGGTTGAAATTCTGACATAGTTTAGAGAACAATAATCTAAACATCTGCTATAATGAAAAGGGATTTGAACAGAGTAGAGAGTACATGGGAAAGCTATGCTACTTTTAGTGCAGTTGTAACATTAAATCAAAGCACTGCAGCTCAAGGCATCTTGCTGCTAATATAAACAATTTTCTACATATTCCTGGGCCATAAGCCAGATCTAAAGATTCAGTTACAAGCACAGGGTCAAGAGGGAATCAACAGTGTGAAGTTAAAGTATATGAATCAAATGAATAAATGGGCAATTAAGGATGAAAATAAATTAGAAGGTATACTCTCAACTCATGAAATTAATTTGCTGAGTAACTTCATGCACTGAATGTATTGTAAGATCTAAAGAGGTTTTAATGCACTTGTTGCTTAAATCCACAGCATCAGATTTATTTTTTTATTTTATCACCTTTTTATATGTACTTCCTTCTATATCCAACATCTGTCTACAATTATGAAGGTAAATATTTAATCACGCTGTTTACTCAAGAGAAAAGTAAATAGGATTTCTTTGAATATCTCATCCTTGCCTCCATATTATACCCACAACAACTAAACTTTTATCTTGCTTCTGGTCTCATTTCGTCTCCCGCACCCAAACCAAGCTTTTTCATGTTGTGTTGAATGTGAAAGATTCACTGTTGTTGTTGATGAAGAGGGCTTGCCTGTGGAAAACTTTCAGTCTAATCCTCACAGCTATGGAAGGTTTTACATATGTTTATTAAGGAACACAGTTGTTTTTTAATTTACCCACACAAGCAGACATACAGCAATGTGTGAGTCACTCTCATGAGGTTGATGAATGTTTTGAGATGCATGAGCAGAGTAACTCATGTTCCTGAGAGACTAGGAAGAAAAAAGCATCTTTAAAAACTGAATCAATAAAATATGTTTCTGTCTTTCTTACTTGGCTTTGCCCTACTGGAGTCAACAGCCCAGCACATTTAGGGAGCTCATCCTCCATAACTTTTAAACCTGTGATTTCTATGGGAATGAGTGTTTTCATAAGATTACCTCATTCTCCTCTTTAACTACTGGAGAAGGCTGGGTAATCAGCTCAGACTTCGTGCCTCATATGTATAAAGTTGTAGTAGGGTAATGGGAGTCCCTCAGAGACACATTACTCTTCATCCCTCTCAGCTAGGTTCATCATTTCCCACAAAAGAGTCCTGACACACCCTCAGAGCATGTTGCCCTTCCCTTTCCATGCATTGTCCTGAAAACTCAGATCTAATGGTTTAACCACTGCATAGGTTTAAGTCACAGTCATTCTGTTAAAATGCCTGCAGTTACTTCTGGTTACTAATTGCTTTATTACCAATGCTATGAAGCAACGAACCAATTTTATGAAAGCAACTGAGCATACATTATTTAATAATTTCTGATTGTTACAGACTCATATGAAATTATGATCACTCCTCTTGAGGTGAAATATCCTTTAACCGGTTTCCTAACTGTTGAATACAGTGACAAAATGTAGCTCATCATGAACTGTGAAATTATCAGTTCCCTTCATTCAAAAATACACATTTGATTATTTCTTTGTAAAAAAAATTGCTGATTTTGTTCCTCCGAAAGGTGATGTATAGGCCACCTTATTTCCAGAGGGCTGCTACTTTCAAATGCCACAATCACTGTAACCATCAGTATTTCTTCTCGCTAGCTAGAAGGTGCTTAGGAATGTGATATATAACATAAGTTGCTGAGATATGTCAGTTCGCAGATCACATGTTGAAGTTGAAATCTGCATCAGGAAAGCTTACCGCTTGAAGCCAGAAAACTGAGAAGATTGTTTAAGATATTTTAAGTATTGCCAGTTTTTAACAGTGGCAGAAGGCTGTTGACTAGCTTGCTAGAGGGAATAAACTTGTACTTATCCTGTCATAGGACCAATAATATTTTAGCTCTTCCATCACCAGAGAAAATATCCATCCTCTTGTTACCATTACTCAAATATTACTAACCACTAAAGTGGTTATTAGAAGTATTCCACTTTATGGGTAGCACTACCCTTACTCTCTGAACTCATAGAGGATGAATACTGAATAAGGTCAATACCCAAAAATAGTTAAAAAATGTAAAAAAAAAATGAAGCCAAGAAGACTATGCTTTTGTATTTTTGTGCTATGTGTGCCCACTCTGAGATTTGATCCTTGTTGTGCCCCTTTTGCCTCTGTCCCTAGAGCCTCTGTTCTCCCTGAAGGCAGGGTAAGGAGTAAGCCTTCGAGTCAGGGCAGTGCTGTGTGGTCCAGGCTGATCTGCTGCAGAAAAACACAACAGAAAAGTAAGTTTTCATCTTCCAGCTTCCCTCTTAGGCACTTAGACCATTATTATATGTGCAACACATATAATGTGTTCCATGTTCCCATCATTTTCTCTTCACTATACTAATAGTTCCAAGGATGAACTAATTAAAATTAAGGTAAGACTTTTGCATGAGAAGTAGATTAAGGATTGAAATGGGAAAAAAATCCCCTTCACAACTGAATTTTTATGGTGGAATATCAACTGATTATCCTTTGTCTACTGATACTATGACTTCTCTTCTAAGTCATATTTGAAGATAATATTACATATTTTACTGGCTCATGGGATAGAAGGAGAAAGCTCCCAAGAGTGCTTTAACAGCACTATGTCTCTGAAGTCAAACTTTTCCAGGAGTGCCACTGACAGATGTCAGCATCACAATTCCTCAAAATGGAAAAGTGGAGAACAGTCCACAACATATTTACTCAAGAAAATAAAAGTTCTTATAGGCCATATTAGAGGTCACTAATTTTTCAAAGCACTTTCTCCTCTAGCTTGATAGAGTGTCTTACACAGTATGTTTTCTGAATGAGAATCAGCAGAGCTTGACAGCAGCATTTTTAGAAGAAAGGCTGTAGATTTATTTTTAAAATTGAGGAACTTTCATGTTGAATATTTAATGCTGCATATTTCTTTTCTTCATCTAAAATGTTATATAGCAATTCTATCCCCCCCTTAAAAAAGCTAGAATGCAAAATGATCAGACTGCTTGTCATTGTGGGGCAATTTTTTAAAATACATTTATCTTTGTTTAAATTAGTTCACAAGCTGACTCTCACAAGCTACAGAGACATGTCAGAAGGGAGACAGAAACAGTATAAAAGAGCCAACAAAAATATTTCTTCAAAAGAATTTTACATGACTTTTGGATAGTAGGGAAACATCCTGTCCTACAACTATCAAATTTTAGATAGGTACAGATCTAGTTGTTGAGGGAAAACTCACTGGAATTTTGCTTTTAATTTTCATTTTGTGTATTTTTCCTTTTTTTTTTTTTTAATATTTGCTTTTATACTGTTTATGCCTCATGAATCTTAGCAAAAATGTCTTGAAAGCATGGTATTTCAGGGCATTAAAGTTACAGTTGAATTCTTCTGGAAATTCCTATGTATCTTCTTATTTCACTATGTTCTTCCTTATTTTAATAATTGAGCTCTTCAGCCTTGGACAGAAACAGAAGGGTTTGAAAATAGCTGGTAAAGGTTACATAGAAAATATATTTATATTTAAGTTGATGTAGAAGGGATGAACATTCACCCCTGGACTACAGTCGGATTCAGACTTCGATAGTCAGAGGAAGGGACAATACTGCAGAGGTAAAAATATATAGTTGGGTTTTTCTTATGCTGTTTTTGCTACTCTATCTATGTTTATATCCTCTCATAAAGGAATGCTCCACTATTCCTGGGTCAGGATTACAGAAGATATCCTTAACTTGGGGTATCAACAAGGAAGTAAGGAAGAGAAAGAAGCATTTAGTAACTCCTTTATCCAACACAAAGATCAGCCTTTGCCTCACAAAACAGAAGCTACAGAGGAGTTAGGGCTGTGAGAATGGATTCCCAGTTGGTTTCTTAAGGGTTTTTTCATTTGAGTAACTTTGATAGGGATTGAAAATTGAAAAGGTCTGTGTACATCTGTGAATAAAAGTACTTCCAGGGTAGATTGTAAGGAGGAATGGCCTAAACATAACCTCTTGCTTAAGGCCATGATTATAGTATGTTTTGCCATTTAGATCCAAAACAACAAAGAAATGAGGACCACGAATAGCCTAGTGGCAGCCAATACGGCCACACTTATAAGTGTATAGCATAAATTCAAGAATTTTTCTGGATAATGGTGCATATTTAAAATTACTGCTTTATTAGATTATTCACCACCCTTAGTGACAGAACTTTAAAGCTTTTTTTATGCCTGTCCACAAAGGACAGGAGAATATTGGAGTTTCTGGTACATGTTCATATTGAAGTATTTTAAGTGACAATCTCATTCTCATTAGTGAGTTAATATTATTGTGTGTTTCAAGAAGTTAAATATTATTGAATGTCTAAAAAAAAAAAAAATTGTAATCCTGGAGTGAGTGTCATGTAAAAATGCCATGTTAGAGGAAATCTACAGTGATTAGCTCTAATCCTTTTGTTAGTTCAATGAATGTTTATGTAGAAAAATACGCAGCAAAAAAATTATTAACTGGCCTACAGAAAGATGCAAGCAAATGCGTACTGCTCAGCTTTTTCAGCTTTTTAAGATTCTGTTTATGCATTTGTAAATAAGACAATGGGTTATATTTTAGAAATTTGTGGGGAAGTTCAAATTCAGCAGTGTTTTGCTAATCTCATGGATTTCACTGCTGAGATTCACCATTTTTTCTTATGCAGCATTTATACTAGCAAAATGTCTCAATTTGTTTTGTTTACTTGCTTGATTTTTTTATTTCAGAGCTCTCACTTTTTTATAGGGGGCAACAGCAAATAATCCCTTTTGCACCATCTTGGAACATTTATGCCTTATTGAGTTCAAAGGAACACTGGAAAATAATAAATGTGTCACTGAAACCATTTTCTGAAGCATTGGAAAAGACTTTATGAAAGTTTCTCATGAAGTCTTGTGAATTCCTAATGCAAGATGTTTCAGCAGTCAGAGTACTCAAACACATAATCCCCCACTCCTTCCCCTTTTTTTTTCCTCAAAAAGCCAATATATTTTCACAACTGCATATAGAAATTGGATAATAAATGAAGTTGAGAACTTTGCGCAGAGGAATAAAAACCTGTAAGTATGTTCATAATTTTAGATGGGGATAGTTATAATTGCAAGTGCTTTGCATAGTACAAGTTTGCTGTTCTTTCTCTATGTGGCCGTTTGAAAGGGGGCTTTGGGGCTTGAGGGCGTCCTCGGGCTTTTTGTGGGGGAAAGAGTGTAAGAAGAGCCCGCTCACCTGTTTGTAAAATTCAGTTTCCTTGGAAAAGCTGAGGTGGGTGGTGGAAGGGAGGCTGAGATCGGGGCAGCTCTCTCCCAGGTGGGGCAGAGGGTGTTGCCCCAGCCATTCCCTGGGGCTCTCCCCCGACCGGGNGCGGGCAGCAGCAGGGCAGTGCAGTACATGCGGTCCTGGCAACTCCTGGCTCTCAGGCAAACACCATGCTGCAAGTGCCGGCATGGTGGCCCTGGCGCCAGCCCCAGCCGGAAGCCTGAGCACAGGGCCGATGGTGGTGGCAGCGGTGGCATCTTGGGACCAGTAGGCCATGGCCAGTGCCAGTCCCCACGGGCCAGGGGGCAAAGGCAGCTGTGGGGCTGACCACCAACCGCCGGCATGCGCGGCCCCAGGACCAGCCCTAGTCAGGAACGTAAGCACGGTGGCTGCTGTTGGACAGCGGTGGGGGACCAGCCCTGGTACTGTATTGATGCTGGGCCGTCCCTGAAATGCCACAGCTATGAAAACAAAGATGGTGCACAGGCCCTGAGCACGTGATTCTTCAGCGGGAAAACACCAGAAATGAGGTGGGGCTCTGCCCCGCTGACCAATGGAGAGACGGTTTGGCCTGGAAGAAGGCAGCGAGATCCACACGAGAACTAGAGGGCTTAAAAAGCCAATGACAACAGCCCTCCGTCTCTCTTCAGCTTTTGATCCAGGGGCGAAGCCTACAGCACCTCTCACCTCAGCCGCAGGCCCCACGGCATGACTCCACCCATTTCTGTCGACCCAGAAGCAATTTCCCAGCTTGAAAGCATGTAGCCCTTCGGGGAGGTGGTGGAAAGGGGTTGTTTTCACTTCTTTTTGTGTTTTTCAAAAAACTTCAAGGGCCGGGGAGTGATTCCAGCAGATAGGGAGGGGGAGAGATGGCTTCCCTACCCCTCCCCCTGTTTTCTCAGTGAGTCATCTAGTTGAGAGAGCAGTTCCCTTTCTGTTTTTGTCTTTCTTCTTCCCTTTTGTGTTTTCTGTGTGTCATGTGTTTCTCTGTGTAATTTTGGGGTCCCTATGAGTTATCCTTTCTTTCCTATTTTAAACCCCCTGTAATAAACTGTTCACTTGCTGCTAATTATGTTCAGTCTTCCATCATCTTTATTACACGCCCTGAGATGATAAAGGTGGTTAAAACCACCACACTCTATAATAATTGTGATAAACCTTGCTATGCCTGGACTTGGCTGCTCTTGAGTGCCAGTCAGGAGAGAAAATGACGTCACCAGGTCCATGTGCGGGTGATTTAAACAGTTATAGGGAGCAGTGGAGCCCTGAATGGCCAAACAAGGGTGGAACACTACAGCAACACATGGCATGGCAGTTTGCATGACCCTTTGCATAGGCAGGGTGAGCTGGAAGACCACAGCCACCCTGTGGCTCTTACTAGGCTCTCAACTTGACTAGATCCAGCAATGATTTAGAAACAATCAAAAGCCCCTGCAGTGGCTGCCAGCAGGAGTGTGCTAACCCAGACAGAACCCCCCCAAGAAGGACACAGCTGTTCAGGCTACTGACTGCAGGAAGTATATGAGCCTGGTGAGAACAATATAAAAGACACCAATGTAAAATGTAATCAGGCAAAGGATCTTCTCTTTTTAGTGGCAGAGGTAAAAGAAGAATTTGAAAGGCTCTAGAGTATTAGGGAGAGTGAAAGGCAAGTAGGCTAATGGAGTTGCACCCTTTCAACCCTGAAAGAAGCTCAACAGGAGTCAAGAGAAGCCCCTCATTCTTGCCATCAGGCAGAAGGCACATCTACATCCCTGTAGATGTTAGGGAATGGAAATGGGTACCTGATCAGAGGTGAAAGAATTCCCTCCCAAACCCCAATGCCTCCCCAGGGGCCCTTAAAGAATAAGAATGGAACCCTGGACCTAGAGAGTCAGGCAGATGGCACTATAGAAAAAAATCTGTCTGGGGTATCTCCCTGTTGCACTCTGTCTAACAGATGGATCACAACCTCAACTATTAAGAAGAAAACAAAGGTAGTTGTAGTAGGTCCCTTCTGAGGGGAACTGAGGGCCTGGTATGCCAACTGGACCCAGCCCATGGGGAAGTCTGCTGCTTTCCTGGGGCCTGGGCGAAAGACATTACTAGGAGACTCCCTGACCTAATTTGGCCTTCTGATAGTTAGCCACAGTTTGTAGTCTATGTTGGCAGTGATGAGATTGGCAAAAGAGGTACAAAGGTAATTAAAAAGGATTTCAAGGTTCTGGGTTTCTATTGATAGGGCAAGAACACAGGTGGTGTTCACCTGAGTTCCTGCAGTAGCAGGGATGAATGAAGAAGGGAGCATAAACCCCTGTTTTATCAACAAGTGGCTAAACAATTGGTGCTACCAGTAGAATTTTGGCTTTTTTGATCATGGGGCAATTTTTATGGTACCAGACCTTCTGGAATCAGATGGGCTTCATCGATACAGCAAGGACAAAAGAAGTCAAGCCTATAAATTGAAAGGGCTAATCAAGGTGACTTTAAACCAGTTTTGAAGAGGGAAGGAAATGAAAACATCAACCAAAGATGTGCCTAAGGGTGGTAAGCTGGAGTTAGGAGTGAAACCAGCAGTCCAACTGAAGTTGGATGTCTCCTGGGAGCTCAACACAGCAGAGAAGGAGCAGTCTAGGAGGTTCTTGGAATGCATAGAGGATAACTTCCTGTTGCAACTGATAAGTGAACTTGCCAGGTTTGGCCTGCTGTTTACTAACAGAGAAGGCCTGGTGAGGGATGTGGAGGTCAGAGGTCATCTAGGGTACAGTGACAAAGAAGTTACGGAATTTTCAATACTCGGTGAAGTAAGGAGGAGTATCAACAAAACCTCTACCTTGGATCTCCAGAGGATCTTGGCATATTCAGGAGGCTCATTCAGAGAGTGCTTTGGGAAACAGCCTTTAAAAACAAAGGGGTCCAGGAAGGATGGGCATATTTCAAGAAACAAATCTTGAAGGTGCAGGACCAGGCTGTCCCAATGTGCTGAAAAATGACCCAGTGAGGAAGACAACTGGCCTGCCTGGACAGGGAAATTTTGAAGGAACTTAGGGAAAAAAAAAAGAGAGCTTATCATCTTTGGAAAAAAGGGCTGGCAACTCATGAAATGTTTAATAATTTTGTTAGGACATGTAGAAAGAAAATCAGAGAGGTGAAAGCACAAATTGAACTTATTCTGGCCACTTCTGCTAAGGACAGCAAAAAATGTTTTTGTAAATACATTAACAACAAAAGAAGGGGCAAGGGAAACTTCCAGTCTTTGTTGGACATCTAGGGGAACATAGTTACTGAAGATGAGAAAAAAGCTGAGGTAGTAACAGCTTCTTTGCCTCAGTTTTCAAAAATAAGACAGGTTATCCTCAAAAGAACTGCCCTCCTGAGCTGGTAGATAGGGACTGGGAACCAAACAGTCCCCCTGTTATCCAGGAAGAAGCAGTTAGTGACCTGTTGAGCCATGTGGATACTCACAAGTCAATGAGACAGGATGGAATCCATCCTAAGGCGATGAGGGAGCTGGCAGAATATCTCAAAAGCTCTCTCCACAATTAATCACCTGTCCTGCCTCACAGGGGAGATCCCAGATGACTGAAAGTTGTCCAATGTGATACTGTAGGCCTGTCAGCCTGATATCAGTGCCTGGGAAGGTTATGCAGTAGATCATGAGTGCAATTGCATGGCACCTACTGGATGGAAGGGGAATTAGATCCAGTCAGAATGGATTTAGGAGGAGTAGGTCCTGTCTGACCAACCTGATCTTTCTTTATGACAAGGCGACCTACCTGGTAGATGAGAGGAAGGCTGTTGATGTAGTCTACCTGGACTTTAGCAAAGCCTTTGACACCATCTCCCATGGCATACTCCTGGAAAAGCTGTCAGGTGATGGATTAGACAGGTACACACTGCATAGTTAAGAACTGGCTGGATGGCTGGGCCCAGAGAATGGTGATGAGCAGCATTGCATCCAGCTGGTGACTGATCACTAGTGGTGTCCCCCAGAGATCTGTGTTGGGTCCAGTCCTGTTTAATGTCTTTATTGATGATCTGAATGATGGTATCGAGTCCACCACTAGCAAATTGACGCCAAGTCGGAAGCAACTATCAATCTATTAGAGAGGGAGGGCTCTGCAGGACGACCTATTCAGGCAGGATATATGGGCCAAATCCAATGTCATAAGGTTCAACAAGGCCAGGTGCCAGGTCCTCCATCCACTTTGGCCACAGCAACCCCTTGCAGCTCTACAGGCTGGGGACAGAGTGGCTGGAGAGCGGCCAGGCAGAAAGGGACCTGGGGGTACTAGTTGACAGGAATCTGAACATGAGTCAGCAGTGTGTCCAGGCATCCTGGCATGCACATGACATCCTGGCCTGTATTGGGAACTGGAGTATTACCAAGGTGATTTGAATTTTCGTTTTGTCCTTGAATTCTACACCTAGCATTGATACCATATTTATAAATATTTCCAAAAAACAGGCATATAGTCTTTTTATTTCTCTGTGGTTTGCCTCAAACACAGATTCATTATGAATTTTAAAGTCTCTGAATAACTAATACACTCAATAGTAGCTAGAAAAAAATATTGTATGTCAACAAGCTTAAACAAAGTATATCAATCCAGGTTTGTAGCATATTTTACTATGATATCGTGGATCTTTAGATGTGACAGGTGACAAAATGGATAGTGATACTCATGTAATCTTGAGAACTATTTTCAAAAATATATTATTACTGATATCCTCAGACAGATAAAACATAGATTTCCAGTACTGAATGATACACAAGATATATTGCTATGAGACATGAAGGAAAGGTGGTATTTTCTGTTCGTGAGACCTATTAAAACTTCTCTGCACATACAGCCTGCATCAAATTTTTATACTTTGAAAGAAATGCATACTGCAGCCTGTAAATTTAAGACAACAGAGAATAAATCCACCAATATCCACCGATACTTTTGGCCTTATTCTCTGCTGCTAGTGCATTCTGCACAGAGAGGTGCATACATATCGAGTTTTACATCTGCAACTAGTAAAAGCATGATAATTCATTTTAATGCAGTTATGTCAAATATGAAAAACAGCTACTGTATTTAATGAGAAAGTTGATATTTTAGTAATTATTGTTAATTTAGTGATTCTTAAAAGAGGATGAAAGTTGTGATGAATGATAACTGAGAAGAGTTTTTCATTTATCTCATGCTACATTTTCTGGGCCAAAAAGTTAGAATACTGTTTAGTGTACATCAACTCTTTTCCTAGTGGAAAAGCATCTTTGCTTATGCCACTGAAAAGTCGGTGTTTTTTGTATAAGTTTCATAGCCGGAGGAATTTTTTCAACTATACTGCAGCCAAGTTCATGGAGTAGTCCAAGAGCACTTAACTGTCAGTGGTGGCAACAAGAATAGGGCTAATGCAAGGATTACTCTGTCCTTGCCCATTTTCATGTTGGTATAACCTGTCTCCATATTGGTCACCCAACTCAGGCAGTCTTCCTCCTGGGCAAGGATTGATTCTCACATCACCTGAAATCATTCCAATTGTTATCGTCTCATCTTCCCTCCACTTCCAGGTATACAGTGACACAGGCACTCTTGTATTCTCACCCCAGCAGAGGCAGCTTTCTTGTTTGGAACAGATGTGGAGTTGGACATATAGTTTGACTGTCTCAGGGATTAATTCTTACATTTTCTTTTGAAGAATAATAGACTACAGAAAACAATTCCAATAAAAATAGTAACTACTGTTTAATAAACAGCACAGGTGGAAATACAGTTTAAATAATGATGGAAGTAATGAGAAATGTTACAAAAGTTGTGCAGCTTCTAATTTTGTCAAATATTTATGATTTCCAAGTGACTTCTGCTTTTGAAAAGAAGAAACTGACAAAAATCTGCCTTGTCTGTGTGTCACTAATTTCATGTGACAACTTCATCACTAGACTGAAAAGTCTTCATGCCAAAACAAGATCCCAACACATCTGAATTAAGAGTGGGCTTCTGGAGTTCAAATACCACATTAAATATTAACAAGAAGATAAAAATGGGGGATTTGGAGCTTCTTGACACCTTCAGATTCTTCTATTAGTACACACACTTCACCCTTGTTCAGCAAGATATAGACAGATTCCCCCACACAGTTTAACTCTTGTGGGATACTGTTTACTTTGAATATGTTTATCCTTTTAGAGAATTTCTATGCTTAAGTGACACACACCTCCGTTTTTAAATCATAGGAGAATAAGAAAAGAACCATAAATACTTTTCCATTTCTCCAATTTTAAAAATTATTTTCCCTTTACAATAGGTAGTTGGATCGATTGGACAAGAACTGTGATTTAAAAAGAAATTGTGCAAAATCTAGCTGTCTTGGATTTCACTTCCACTAGAGTCAGTGAGAATTTATGTACATTTCTGCAGTATTCAAAGAGTAATTCTGTGGGCATATAATAGTTCAAGAATGAGAAAAAGTGTGTGTGTTTCTCATAGTACTACTCCATGCAGCTCTAACAAACATATTAAAACCTAAGCCTTGATGAAACCACAAGCTTATTTGTCTAGGAAATGAATGGGAAAGTATTTTGCTTTATATAGTTCCAAAAATAGGATTTATTTACTGTTATGGGTTTGAAGGGAATGAGGTGGTCTTGGGGGTTTCGAGTCTTGGGGTTTTTGGGGGGTTAAAGAGGGGAGGGAAGGGTGTTTGGGAATGTTGTTGCCCCATTTTTTTATTTTTTTTTTGACTGTGTTGTTTTAGGAGAGCCGAGGTCTGGGAGATATTTGGAGCTTCTCCATCACCTCTATTCTCCCTGCCCCGGGACAGGGGCCAGGGGAACAGGTGCAGTAGAGCGATACGGAGCCCTTCGTCCTCGTCACTCACCACAGTTGCAGTGGGGGATCTAGAGCTCGGTGCCAGTGGTGTTCCCCTCCTCCTGATCTTGATTGACAGCAGCAAAGGTCCCACGGGGACGGCTCGTCCCGCGGCATGGCCGTGGCACCGGTGGGAGGTAGCCGTGGCAGGCCTCTCCTCCAGGGGGTTCTCCCTGTCCCCCCGCTGCCCGGGTTGCATGGTGGGGTGGCGGCAGAGAGATAGGCCTGGAGCTGGGGGCGCAAAGCTGCTTCTGCTGTTTTCGCCACTTTTCTCAGCAGTTAGGGCGGTGGCCCTGGCTTGCGGCGGAGGGGGGACACACTGAGCGGAACCAGCATCCTGGGATGCACACCTGCGGCTCCAGATGGAGGTGGCGGTGCGGGTGGCACGGGGCAGCAGCTTCAGATGGCCGGCTGACAAGACCCCCTGCAAGGAGTGGCTGCAGCTGGACAGCTCCTGCCCCGCGCTGCCGGGAGGCGTGTGGTAGTGACTGCCCCAATGGGCAGTCCCCACCGGCTGTGGCTGGTCCCTGCAAGCAGTAAGTGCCCGCAGTGCGGGGCAGTGGCCTCAGAAACTCCCTGGCAGCCGTGGTCGGTGGTATGGGTGTGGTGGCTGCTCATGGGTGGTCCCACTGTCCTGGGGATTTCCCCCATCGGGTCCCTGGGACAAGTGCCCTGTGCTGGCGCCGTGCTGGCAGTGGCTGTGCAGGGGCGGCAGCCACTCCAAGGGTGCCACGGGTGGCCCTGAGGGTGCCCTGCAGCCAGTAAAGATGGCGCCTCCAAGCCCCGAACACGTGGTTTTCGGCGGGAACCGCCGTTTTGCCTGGAGTGAATACCCCGGAAGAGATGTGGAGCCTGGGTCCACTGGCCAACCAGAAGACAGCTTGGCTGGGAAGGAGACATCAGATTCCCGCAGGACTTTGAGGGCATAAAAGCCATGGGTACGGAAGTCCTGCCCCCTCTTCTCGGCTGTCTGTTGAGCTAAGAGGGTTGCGGCTCCCCCTCTCCCAGCTCCCGGAACGTGCGGCTGGCTTGCAATCACATCCATCAGGACAGGCAGCAGCATGGGGCCATTGGAATCCAGCCTAATTGCAAGTGCTAGTTTTCCTGTGGGTGTCCCTGGGAGGGGAGTGCTTTTCACCATTGTTTGTACTTTGCAGGGACTTTGAGGGCCAGGAGTATACCATCAGAGACACAGAGAGAGGTGGCTTTCATTTTCTTTCCCCTGCTTTTCTCGGCCAGCCTGCCTGGCCTTTGAGAAGAAGGTTTTTTTGTTGTTTTTATTTTTTCTTTGCGTGACAACTGTCGGGTTTTCATGTTTGCGTATTTTGTTCAAGTCTGGGTGTTCCCATAAGGTTTTCCTGGTAGAACCCCAGACAATAAATTGTTACCTGCTGTCAAGTTCTGTTCAGTCTTTTCGTCATCATTGTGTGCACATTGTGTTCAAACCACCACATTTACACACTCCATGGAAACTGTATCCTCTAAAATTACATCCTAACTACAAATATGAACACACCTCTTCAGTATTTTGCCAAAGAGACCAAAATGACATTAAAAGGAGTGAAAGAATGATAAGCTTGTGAAGTCAAACATCCAAAATTTAGTACATGCCGGAGTTCAGATTGCTCAGGCAACCTCATTTCTGACAACATATATTAAATCACAGTGTTATCTACACATGTCAGACTTTGATTCCAAAGGTGCAAACCCCCTTTACCTTCTATTTAGTGAGAGTTTCCTCAGGAGAGAGGGATTGAGCCTGAACCAGGCAGCCCTGTGCACCGGTTATATTCAAGGACTTCCCATCATAGCTGCTCTGTGGGGATGTCAGCAGGCCTGTCGGCATCCTAACATTAATTGATGAAATTAATATGGACAATATTCGGATATATCCTTTGTGAATGTCAGCACATCCTTAAATGAGGAAAAGCAGAAGAGCTATTGCTGCTGGCCATAACTACTGGTTACTGATAAGGTATAAGGTAAACTTTGTAGCAAGAACATTGTAACTAGTGATAAGTGAGTCTTCTGGTTACTTTCTATAGTTCTTCAACCGTAGTAGTGGAAAACAACTTTCTGTCCTATGAGAGAAAGCACATTGCCTTCTGTAAGGGGGATAACACCAAGTGCGCAACAGAACATTTTGGACCATCTTATGTACAGCACAGTGTGTCATTCTTACCCCTACTGCAACACTGATCCATGTAATCCTTATGCCTGTCTCCATCCCCCATCTCAGTCTTTATTGTTTGTATGCTTTTGTTGCAGGGGAAAAAAATAGACTAATGTTTACATCCATCCCATTATTCCTGAATGGAAAGACACATAGGCTCATGTTTTTGGAATATCTTCAGCTGTGGACACCTGAGTGACTCACTTCTTTCTCCCTGCCTACCCACCACTATCCTGAGACAGTGTGCATCTGCCTTCTGCCTTTACACTCTGCTGACTCTTTCAACCTCCCTTCTCTGGGCTAAACACCTCCTGGTGAAGGTGCTTGGAAGAATCTTAGGTGGCTTGGAGAGAGAGAAGAGAGCCTCTCTACTGCATCCCCAGGGCTTACATCCAGGAATCACCTAGTAAACTAAACATTCTCTGCATGCACAAAGAACAAACTTTTTATGAAATGGTGCATCTCAGAAACTTCTGAAGGCAACTCCAAATTGACCAAGTTTACCTGTCTAATCTTCCCCAAATCTTATGCCTTACCGAACTAATAAAATGGATGGTGCTCAGTGAGTGGGTAACTACTAACTCAGTTTGGTTTTTTCCTCACTCTGTTTTTTGCTTTAGTCCTTGTGTATTACAAGGGATAGAAACCCTGGTCTGAGTATTACAAACTCATTAATTTGTTAGTGTACTCTGAAGCGTTTCTTAGAGTAGCTTCTGAGTGAATTCCAGATATTAATGAATGTATTTTTGTAAGATACACTAACATTATGAAGATTATATGCACCATACAAAAATGAAGTATCCTTTGTCATTTCCACGTGACTGTACTCAGATTCTTTGAAGAGAAGTTAGATGTACATTTTCTCCTAAATAAAATATCCGTCTGTAATAGAGCATATTCGTTGCAGAGAGAACATTAAAAGAATTCAGCTATCAACTTGCTAGATCTGTACTGAACTTACAGCGTATCTAATTTTTCTTATTTTCATTGGTTTTAATGCAATTTTGATGTTGTTTTAATTAGAACAAATACACATAGACATTCATCAGCCTAAGTACACATGCCTGATACCTGCCAAATTTCAAGTCACCCTTTCTGCAAAAGGCTTTGCTTATTTTTTGATATGACACGATCAAACCTATGTGCCTTTGCAATCCATATTCTTGACAACAACCAAGTTACTTACGAACAGTAATAGCATGAAGCAAATTATTTTAGTGAATGCAAAATTTTAAACTGACCAATTGAAATTAATTTGAAGGAATTAAAATTTAAATTCTCATCTTCAGAATCTTTCACAATGAACAAAAGACATTAATTTTTCTTGTACCTCCTAGCAGGGCACAGAGAAATTGATGCTCTGTACAGATGACTAAATTAGTCTTGTACTTGTCATTTACGTTTGTTTAACAAAGAGAACATGCCGTTAGCAATTTTATATGTGTATTTCTAAAACTTACTTAATCTTTTTGTGATTCTGTCAGCAAATAACTTGCTAAGTAAGAGGAAAGGCACACAAAATTAATATACCAGACAGCTCTTGTCAAATATTGACTTTTTAATTATGAATATTATATCTTTGCATTCTCTCAGGAGAGCAAACAAGGAGACTAAATCCCACTTTAAGGAACTGTAGGGGATGGCCTAATTTGACATAATTTTCCCCTACTATTTGTACATTGGTTTTGTGCTGTGCCCAGACACTTCATCCATGTAAAGCTGACTCCAAAATATTTCAGTCTCTGCTGAGGGTGCAAGTGGCCACTTTTCACACAAAGTTAGCAAGGAGAACCACTTGCTCTGGTCCAGAGAAAATCAGTGTTCCAAAAGTCATAGAGTAGGAGGCATCTCTCTGTCAGTAGCTTCAAGAACAATTACTGCCTATAGGCTGTCTCTTGTTTCCCAGCTGTGGGGCGTTCTCCTCATCTTCCTACCTTGACCTTGCGGTCATCACACATTACTTGTTGCATTGTGAATAAAGGTAGCTGAATTATTCTGGGGAGAAATAGATCCTCATAGATGTATGAATTGCAGTGCTTTCAAATGTGAGAACATGGCAATTTTGTTCAGAATCTGTGTAACTTCTGTGTTTATACAGGACAAGTAATTCAAGATCCGTGAACTTTCAGAACTATTCCTGTTGGGCTTTCTAATCTCCAAATCTCACCATTTAATAAATGATTCTTTTTATTGCACAGACCACATTCTGCAAAGAAAACACCCTGAAGTACAATTATAATTTTAATTCAAGTCAATTCCTTGTGATAATCTATGGATAATATTCATCAGATGGTGGTACCATCCATTATCTATTTCTGTCTATGGCAGTGTCTTGGGTTAGCTGAGTCTGAGAAAACTTTTCCTGTTTTGACTCAGGTTTAAATACAGAGATTTCTTTTTCCCGTCCCCCCCCC
>VXBA01001483.1:148031-184597 GCA_013399895.1 Serilophus lunatus
GGCTTTCCTCAGGGGAGTTCTTTTCGGTATTTTAATTTTTTTTTTTCCTTACCTCATAAAAAAATTCTTATTTTTTTTAATACCTCTGTCTCCACAAATTATTAATCAATAATTTGTCCATCAAACCAGGACAGGCAGGTACAGAAATACACATGAAAAGTATGCAAAATTTGTTTTGAATGATTGACTTTAAAAGCAGGAGGGTGGGGGAATTGCTAAGAACAGACATCTTTTTAGTCATGGTTTTCATTGAAATGTATCTGTTCGAATTCCCTGGGTCTGATGTCTTCCTAGTTGTTGGTGATTTTTTTTAATTATTATTTTGAATTCAATAGAGATAATTTCATTATTTAGATTTTTTCTTGAATTATTTAAATATTCTTAATCTGAGAATATGAAAAAAAAAAAATCCAGAACACCCCCCCTGCCCAAAATGCCACAAAAAACAACCAAAAAACCCACAAGAGAAATTTAAAAACTCTAAAAGAGAAGTTGTAAATTGTTCTTTTAAAGAACAATTATTTTGTTTTTATTACTCTACCTCATATTTCTTTAAAGCACATGCAACTTTATCGGCTGTCTTAAAAAAAATGTCCTCCTTTACTGTGCCTGTTCTTGGCTAGCATTGACCAGCCTCTTCTATGGATCATTCATCAATCTCGAAGGAACAATGTAAACAGAGTTAATAAAATCCATACTCAACATGGAAACTATGTCTTCCAGAATTACATTCAGGTCTGTTCTTCTGTCAGAGCTTCATCACTCTCTTTGGTCTATTTTGTAATTTTTTTGTTTTTCCTCCTGACAAATATTCCTACCACCAGCAGTATCCAGTGTGTGAGTATGACCATTGACATAAATATCTTCTGCCAGGCCATCTAGTCCCTTGAAGTAGCTGGCATCTCACTAGCTGTACACTGATGACTATTTTGGAGCTCCTGGTATGTGGCTGTAAACAATCAATGTGATGACAGGCTACAGGTTTTCCGGGCATTGACGGCAAGAGTGCTAAATGTGGAATTAAGCCTTATAGGGGTTAATATTGGACTTCTTTCTTGTAATCAAAATACCATGTACTTCACTGTATGTAAGATTTAAATACTGCAGCACAGCCCACAGCTTTGTGAGTCATGTTAGCTCTAAATTTTGTAGCAAATTTAAATGAATTAATCTTTCTAAGATTTTCATTAATTGAAAAGTGGCAATGAGTGACAGAATTATAAAACCAAAACTCTCAAGGCTACAAAACAGGAGTTTTTAGGGATGAAGGTTCAGAAATGTCATAGCAGAGTGAGAGAAAGTTACCTAAAAAGAGGTAAGAATGTTTGGGGTTTAAAACTGAGATGACCGATGCCTCTAGTCCCAGAACAGAGATACACTGTCATTCCAGCCATCTTTTGGTGGCTGAAGAGGATTATGTAGAACAAACATAACCTTTGGAGACATTATTTTCTCACTTTGTCAGCAACCACCTTCCTTCACATCTTGCATGTATCATATGCATGTTAAAAAACCATCCTTTTACTAGTGTCTCCATACATTTGTGTCATGGTATAAACATACTCATTTGTTGATATTAAGGAGCACAGTGGTGGACAGGACCTCTTCAATCACTGGTGTCAGTTCCCTCTTGTCATAGGTAAACAAACCATATAATTCACTTCATCAATTGATCTAGCTACATCGGGCATTAATTAAATTTTCAGTTCTTAGTAAATTCAACATCAATGAAGAAGAATATGGTTGAATATTTCAGATGAAATTGCTAATCTTGACATTTAAATATTCATCAATAAGCTAAGAGAGTTAGCAGACTATTCATAGAAGGGAATTCAGGTTCTCCCTACACAGTCATTGGTAGCTGTAGTGGTTTAACCTGGGCTGGGTGCCACTCTCTCACTCCCCCCTGCAACACAGAGGAGACAAGAAAATATAACAAAAGGCTTCACAAGTTGAGATAAGGCCCATAAAAGATTCCTCACTAATCACCGTCACAGGCAAAACAGACTCTGTGTAGGGATAATAGTTAAATTTATTACTAACGAGATAACAGCTAAAGAGTGAGAAACAATAAAAGACATCTGTCCCCCCCACACTTGCCTCCTCCTTCACGTTCAGCCTCCTCTTCCTCAGTGGTGCAGGGAGGCAGGGAGAGGCCTTATGGTCAGTTGTTGTTCCCAGCCGCTGCTTAGGGAGGTGTCCTTCCCCTGCATTCCCATGGGGTCCCTCCCATGGGAGACAGTCCCTCTCATGAACTGCTCCAGCATGAGTTTCTCCCACAACAGACAGTCCTTCACAAACTGCTCCAATGAGACTCCACCCACGAGCAACAGTTCTTCAGACACTCCTGGCACATGGGTCACGTTCCATAGGGTGCAGTCCTTCAGGTACAGCTGACTCAGTGTGGGTCCCCCACAGGCCCACAAATGGGCTTCTCTCCATATGGGCTACAGGTCTGCTGCAACATGGGCCTCCCACAGGCCACAGCCCCCTTCCACCATCCACCTGCTCCACAGTGGTCTCCTCTACAGGCTGTAGGTGGATCTCTGCACTCCTGTGGTCCTCTATGGGCTGCAGGGGCACAGCTGCTTCACCATGGTCTTCACCACCGGCTGCAGGTGAATCTCAACTCCAGTGCCACGAGCATCTCCTCCCCCTCCTTCTGCACTGACCTTGGTGTCTGCATTGCTGTTCACAAGTTCTCACTCTGCTCCTCTCCGGCAGCCATCTTCATCTCCGCCAACTTTTTTTCCCTTCCTTCTTAAATAGGTTATCACAGAGGCGTTCCTTCAACTGCTGATTGGCCTGGCCTTGGTCAGCGGCAGGCCCAGCCTGGAGCTGACTGGCATCTGCTCTGATGGACATGGGAGAAACTTCCAGCAGCTTTTCCAAGAAGGCTCCCCCTCAGCCCCCCTGCTGCTACCAAAACCTGGCCACAGGATGAACCAATACAGTAGTGAAGGTACTTATAGGTTAAGCAGGGAAAAGAGGGGGTGGGGGAGTGTCTTTTAAAACTTTTCTTGTCTTTTTTCCTGAGGAAGTGCAGCAAGCAAAATGGATGGCCCCGCAAGGTGTGGCAAGGGTGGTGGCAGAGTGGGGCCGGAAGCACCGCTGCTACTGGCTAGCCCATGGCTCCTGATCTGGCTTGGTCCGAGCTGGGCCAGGGCTGGGAGCAGTGCCACCACCGTGCTGGTCAATGGCTCAGGGCTGGGCTAGTCCCTAGCACCTCGTGGTGCAGCAGGGCACAGTGGCGGAGTGGGGCTGGGACCACAGAGCGTAGTGGGTGGAGATGGTGTTGCTCCCAGCCACAGCTGCTGGGTGTGGAGCATGGCAGGCGGATGTAGTGCGGCTCGTGCCTGGTCCCCTGTGATCTCTGCCAGGTGCGGCGTGCAGTGGACTCTGCTGGCGTGGCCCGGTGCCCACCACTGTGATGGAGCCGGGCTGAGGCCAGGAGATGCAGCGTCGTGGTGCAGGATCAGCATGCAGCAGCGGGCGTAACAGCTGCTCCAGCTGCCTTGCAGGTAGTGCCACTGGCATGTCCAGGCCCTCTGGGTCCCTGAGATACTGTGGGGGAGATGGTGGGGAGGCAGCAATCAGCAGCAGCCCCTTCCCACAGTGGACGCTGCCCGGATGTTTTTGCCTTGTGGTGAGGTCTTGGAAAGGGGGTGGCACCCAGTGCCATGTGACACGGAGTTGGGCTGCCAACCAATGGAGAAGTGGTGTGCATTGGAAAGGGAGTACGAGAAAAGACAAAAACAGACACCCTATGAAAGGAGCAGAACCGTGTGGTGACATTTCTCTACAGAAACGGAAGTCGGCTCTCTTTCTCTCTCGACTCTCTTGGCATAGGAAGCAGCATGGTGTCACCACAGCTCAGGCAGTGCTGGTAGAGGACCACATGGTGCCACGTGGAAGTAACAGCAGTGTGGCATCTCGTTCCTTTGAGTCCTCTGGGGTTTTCCTTTCACTCTAATTTTCCAGCAGCTGCACAGTGGGACCTTCCCCAGCGCTGTCCACATGGCAGCACTCTTTCCTCTCCTTCCACAGCCCAGCAGTTATCCCACAGCAGCAAAGGGGTTATTTCTTTTTGTGTGTTATTATTGCCAGGTTATTGTTTGTATCGCTGGTTCAAGCGAATACTGGTTCATACACCCCTTATATTCCATATATTCAATAAATTCTTTTGTTGTTTTCTTCTCTATTATGTCTCTCATCTCTTAGTAAAGCCCCCTAGTGTCCAAACCGAAGGTAGTTTCTTCTCTTTTCTGGGTTTGGAAGGTTTACACATAAAGTCTGGAAGCACAGCTGTTTAAAAAGGAAATTTTAATTCTCTATCATTGTTGGCTGATAGGTGATTTAAATAACTACTGCTTACTACACATGCTTCAATAGCAATCCTTCAGTAAAACAACCTGTGCTTGTAGAATTTTAGTCACGAAGCAAAAAAACTCTTTAGAAATTTGCAAATGGAAAATAAAACTAAGAATGAAAAAAATTCCCTCAATAATTTAAACCAATTGCTTTATTACTTGTTCTTTTTAGTGACAGACCAATCTTGGTCTTTATTTACACACTTTTATCTTTGATGCAATATATAGTGTTAAGAGATTTTTTTCCATCCATTCTTTTTACAGTTGCATTAGAATTTTTATTTATTTGAATTGTTGATGTTTCATGGTAAATATATTTAAAATAAAGGCTAAATTACGGTCAGTGGTAAGTAATCTAAATAAATAAGCTCTAGTTATAGCCTAAATGACAGAGAGAGACTGTGAAGTCTATTGCTTTGCAGATGGACACATTAACATATCGTAGTTCTAGGGACACCTCCACATTGCAATTAATGGTGTCTGCAGCATAATCTAGAGATTATCAAAATTTCAAACTAGCTTGAGATAAAACTAGAAGTCTAATTGCAGCAATATCTATTGTGCAGCTAATTTACCTTATTTTCACTTGGCTGTAGTACAAATTTGTTATGAGAAAATTTTGGCTTCCCATTTGTCCAGCAATGTGGAGAATTGAATTTAATAACCAGATGTATTTTCTGCTTATCTTGATTAGAACAAAATTTGGAGGCCTACTAAAAATTAATTTGTTTCGTCCCATGAGCACTCCGAGGTATTGCTGAATTACTCTTCACTGCTTCCACATCTCAGGACTTAGTTGACAGGTGACACATGTCACATTAACCAGCCTGTGAGATGCCTGCTTGAAGGATTAATAAACAATGCAAACCTGTTTTCTAGAGGGAGGTCCATCATTAAAACACAGAATGCTAAATTAAAATATTGAAGTGCAATATTGCCACAGTTCAGGCTTTGTATTGCAGACTAGCAGGTAGAGGCCTTCTTCCTATGGATTCTACAAGTGACACAATCCTATAAAATACTTGCTAAAAATTAAATGAATGGTTGCTGTAATGGCATTAGTGGCATGAAAGATATTGTTCTATCATTAGCTTTCCATCAGTTGTTTTATAACATTTAGTAAAATTTCTCTTGTCTAGACATGGCTTATCTAATACAAAACTAATTTAATTTCTTATCAAATATTTAACTTCAGCTGCTCTAAAATCAGTAGAGAATGTCCCTATGGTTGTTTGAAAAGAACCGGTCAACAAGAGCTCAACATATTTTTACAGAGCTGTCAGATAAATCACTCTATGAAAGTTGTCATGCTCACAGAAACTCAACAGAGCATAGCTTGGTAGCATACACCACATGGAGTCTTCCCAAAGATTAAACACATGTTTAGTTAAAATGTAAAGTTAGTTTTAGAAGATATGCAAAAAGTGATTATTTGAAAAAGGTATTACAGGATCAAGACAAATCAAATTATATTAGTCAACAAGTATAGGTTTGGTTTCTTTAAAGTATTAGTTATATATGAACAGAAGATTGTGAGAAAGAGGAAGGGAATTTTTAACTATTACTGATTAAAATAAATCAGTATTTTATGAGCAGTTTGCATTTATTTTCATACCTGCAAATACGCATTTTAATATGGAGTCCACACACTGGTGATTATGTTTTCAAATACAATCACAGAGGTGTGCCTTAGCATTGTGCTCACTCACTACATTATATAGAGGGGGAACTGGTGCAACTGCAAAATCAGGCTCCTACATATGTAAGCAGATCACAAAGAATCCCAATGGTTATACTTTCATGCAAAGGTTTATGTATTTTGCAGCCATGATAAATTTATTTTCACTGTGTCTATACAGGAAGGTGTTTAATCACACATAGATCTGTCCCAGCCACATAGAATTGAATGTTGGCTTGTATGGGGATAGGAATGCATGAGAAGGCACTAATTTCTAAATGCCATAGCGCAACCCATACCTGCTGCTGCACTGATAGGCAATGCATGCAGTGCAAAAATAAATGTAATTTTCAGTATAACAAGAGTGCCTTTGAAAAACAGGTATTTTTAGTTTAAATTACCTGTGGCAGTAGCAATACTTCAGATAATGATGCTTCACCTACACAAAACTAGGCTAAAAGAAACAAGATTGTTGATTAATAACCTTATCTGCAGTATTCATGACCCTACATTCTACATCATTCTGGTTTACTGATGGTTGAGATTATTTATTGAGGTTGCTAAAAATGAAATTAAACTCATAGTTTTTGATGTTATGGTAATTTCAGCCCAGGCTACAGTAGTATTTGGGCATCTTTTTCTCTGTTTGCATAGTCTGGGACTTGAAAGCTCTCTATTTTTGTGAGTCCCTTTTTGGTCAACAAGTACTGGGAAACTTGTGCGGGTAATAGTTTGTTGTCCAATATAGAGAACCTTTATTTAGAACCTTTACTCTCAGTGCAGAGATGGTTAATGTGCAGCTGCAGACCACACTGGTTATAGAAGCAGAACAAATCTAACTCATATTTTTCCTGCATAAGTAATAAAATAAAATTGTGGTAAACTTAAGGCCTTTAAATATAGAATTAAAAGGAATTCTACTAGATCCAACTCACTTGAGATTTGCTTTTTGAGAAATGAAAGCTCAGTTGGTGAAGAACAGCTAAAATTTTCCCTGTGTTCATCAAGCATGTTTTTGTATATTGTTTTGATTTTTTTTTTAATGGGAAAGATGCATCCTGTTCCTCCAGATTCCAAATAGGATAATTAAATTTTTATGTGCTACATTTCCTATTAAAATAACACTGTAACACATTCTCTGATGCACAATTGTGTGTACTATAGGTATAAAGAGGGAGAAGGATTCTTTATATATAAGCTCTATATATATCCTCTGTATGCATATATATATTTACTCTCTGTATATATGTACAAATGTAAAATGCACATATACTTTTTCAAGCTTTCATGAAGGCAGAAGTCACTGAAAAAAAGACTGCACAAAAACAAAGGCAAAACCCTACCCTTGTAGTGAAGTGTACAAGCACACAGATTAGATGAGAATTCTGAAATCAACTTCTGTACATTCATATAGGGAGGAGAGGGTATAGGCTGGAGCTTATAGAGATCATTTTGCTTATAGAGACCATTTTTTCTCATTATTTCCTTCTGCAGCTGTCATAGGATGGGGGCCCGAGAGTTAAAAGAACTCTTTTCCCCTTTGTTTCCCCAGCTCTGGGTCTGTTAGGAGGTGGAGGGAAGCCTGGTGCTGGGTCTTGCTCTCCCTGGCGGTGGTTTTCTTTTTCCCCTCTTCCCTGGTGCCCAAATCGACCCTCTGGCCGAGTTTTGGGGGTGAAGGAGGTTCTAGGCAGATCTGCTCTGCCCAGCACTCACCAGGGCAGAACACCCCCAGAAATGGCAAAGTGTCATCTCCCCTCACTGAGGCTGTGCCTGCGAGGCAGGGATGGGGATAGGACGCTCAGTTTCCCATCAGTTCTCCCACCTGGGAGACATAGGAAAAGGAGCAAGAACTCCCTGATTCCACACAGAACACTGGGAAAAAGAAACCAAACCTAAAAAAGAATCAACAAAGTCACATTTTGGGGCAGTCCAACATCAGCATATGTCAGGGAGGGACCCTTCCTCGGTGCTGATTGGAAAAGGACCCCAGCGCAACTACTCAACCCCTGTCTGCTCCTGCCAGGCTCTGACATCACCCTTTCACTGTTCCCAGCCACTGGGATTCCTCGGGGAGGACACCACAGATGCTGTCGCTGCCTAGCTCACTGTGGACCCTGCACCGGCACTCGTGGTTCATGTGCCTCCCTCTCTCTAGCCCAGGGGTCCTCAAACTTTTTAAACAGGGGGCTGGTTCACTGTCTCTCAGACACTGTCGGGGGCCAGACTACAGTTTGGAAAAAAATGAATGAATTCCTATGCACACTGCACTGCACAAAAAACAGGAAAAAGAATGCAATATTTAAAATGAAGAGCAATTGTAATCAACAAAAACAAGTAATATTTCAATGTGAACTATGGGCCTGCTTTTGGCTAGGTTCTGTATTTGTCACTGCTAGTTGTAGCAAGTGATGCAAGTGTTTATTAGTCTGGATCTGATTGGATATTTGGGAGGGAGGATGGGAAGGGTTGCTTGCAGACTCTCAGCCTATGAATGCTGTGTGGACGGTGGTGACCCTGCGCCACCACCACTGCCACTGCCATACCACTTGGGCCCTGTTGCCTCGTGGGCCAGCAAGGGGGTGGAGAGGGTTTCCTGTGGTTCTCCAGCCTGTGGGTGCAGCATGGGCAGCAGCAGCTGTGTGCCACCAGGCCACCCAGGCTCTGCTGCTCTGATGGCAGCGACTGCATGTGCCTGCTCCAGTCCACTGGTCAGTGGATCGTGGGTGCCTGCTGGTCATCGCCTGCGGATGGGGTGGCGGTGGTGGGACCTTCTCATTTCTCTGGGCCCTCCAGGAGTGCAGGACCAGTGGTGATGGTGGGGAGGCCGGTGTGGGAGGCAGCCACAGTGCCACCACAGGTCCTGGGAGAATCTGCTGCAATGCCTTGCTGTCTGACTGCACCAACACAGGACCATGCAGGATGGCACGGGATGGCTGGAGGTGGTTGTGACAGTGTAATGGGTCCCAGGAAAGTCTGTTACTGGGCTGGTGCAACTGGATGCTGGCACGAGGCTGAGCAGGGCTGCCGCAGAGGGACTGGCCCTGGTGCCAGTGGGTGGCAGTCGGGATCCATGGGGCTCAGGGAGCGGTGATTATGCTGTGGGCTCTGGGAGGTCTGCCACCACAGTGTGCTGCCTGAATGGTGCAGCCAGGTGCTGGCATCGAGCGGGGATGGTGCAAGGAGACCAGGGGTGGCTGCCATGTTTTGGCGCAAAACAGGAGATTTTGATGGGCTTTCAGGTGGAGGTAGGGTGGGGCCAAGGGGGGCAGGGTGGGCCATGTGGTGACAAGTTGAATCACTAGTCAATGACAAGCCCTGCATTCAGGAACTTGCAGCATGGAAAGACTGGAAGCAGTGAGAGCTTTATAAGTGCCCCATGCTGGATGTTCCCACTCTTCTTTGGTTTGGCAGCAGACGATGTTGCAGCAGCTCCAGCTTTGTCAGCAGCAGATGGAACTCCACATGTCCTGTGGTCCGTAGCTGAGTGTGGTGGGCTGTTACAGCCTGGAGTCTTCCCTCATTGAACCCCTGGGTGTTCCCCTCCATTCCCTTCAACTCTTGACAACTCTGGAGAAAACATGTTGTTTCTTTGCCATCTCTGCCTTCCTGTGGCAGTCTCCACTTTTGCAGTGTCCCCAGCAAACCACCACAGAGTAACTGCACCCATTCATCAGCTCCCGTGGAGCCACCAGCACCCCCTACAGCTTCACAAGCATCTCTGCACTCCAGGGTGTTGGGACGAGAAAAAGTGTTTATTTGTTTGGTTTGTTTTATGGTGAATAGTGTTTGTTCTCTTCTTAGCTATATTGTGATTTTTTTTTGTCAATTTCCCCTGATGTTTCATTTTAATTTAAATTTTTAGTTTACTGCCATATTTATATTTATATTTTTATATTATTGGTAATAAAATTCTTATTTCTTTATACATGTTATATCTCTGATTTTTAAAATCATAATTATCCTAAACCAGGATAACATATACAGTATTTTGCTTTGGAAAACATGTTTTTTGTTAATGCATTCACAGACTGGGTTTTAGGTCCTACAAGTTATTTGCACTGAGTTAGAACTGACTGGCTTGGTCACCATTTACTACAAAAAGAAAGTGCTTTGGTATGCTGGGTTGAGGACAGTCTGACTCAGAAGGTATTGCTTCACAAAAAGTGCAGAGTCTAAAAATTCTACTGAAAAAAGAGAGAAAAATAAAAAAATTTACTACGAATAGTGAATCTACTTTTTTAATTATTATAGTGTGTGTTCATCTTGCCATTTTTGTTGTTTTTTTCCTCTATTCTCATTACTTTTTTGTATCAAATTATTTTTAATTTTTGTGAAACTTCTTTTCACTTTCAAACTAATGCTCCTGACTCATTATATATAGCTGCAGAAAATGACCTAGGGAAAGGCTCAAAGATAGAATCTCAAATGTTTTCATAAATGTCTTTCTCCTTGCCTTGTTAAAAACTAACTGAACAGTTGCACATAACACCTCTGAAACTGAAAATATATTACAGGTAAATTATTGTTACCTTTTCCCTATAAAGATGGAAGACATGCAAAACACATGAGTGGAAGGATGCAGAGAGGGAGAAGAAGAGGTGGAACAAGCAAAGAGAGTGGGAAGACCCCAGGAAGTGAGACAGAGCACCCTACTGTGCCACTTGACAAAGGACAATTTTGGAACCTCTCATAAATGCCTGATCATTCTTCTACGCAAAATGGCAAGCAGAAGTTGGAAAGCATCTCAAATAGAATATTTCATTGTGTGTTCTTTTACACATTATACATTTTCATACATTCTAAAGGCCCCTAAAATGATTGAAAATACCCCACAAGAACACTCGTGAGGCATAATTCCCTCTGCTCTGTAAAAAGGACAGGGAGTATTTTTTTTTCTCTTTTGGGTTGACCGTTCTTTACATATAAAAAGACAAAATAAGAAATATTCTCCATGCAGAGTTGTATTTTGTTTCAAAAGATCTTCAATTAAACCTTAATAATACCTATAAAATTTTGATTTTGAAAAAGAAAAGAAAGAAAAAGAAAAAAAAGAGAGACCCTCCTGTTTATGGTTAATGACTCAAAACACTTGTCCACTTGTTCAGATGACAGGGTGCTTTACTGAGGCCAGGTTTGCACCTTCCGATGTGGAGGCTACAAGCCAGGCATTTGAGGCTGATAAAGGGCAGATCCTGCGAGGTGGGGTGACGTTTTTTTTCACAGCAATTGTCTTCCCTTACACAGTGTGTTCAGTTGAAAAACTTCCTCCACCACCCTTCAAGCCCTGCCCCCAGGAAGATCTGATGGAGCATAATTGGATCAACTGTGCTGAGGTGAGAGGCAGCTGTCATGTCTTACAGAAGGTCATAAACCACTAAAGACTTCCCAAAGTGCCCCTAGACTAATTTCTGAAGACTTGCACCAGAGTACTGAAAGCTCTTCCCCCAGGAGAGATACCTGGCCATTTCCACCTGAACCTGAGCAAGTGGGAACCTGCTGGGTTTTGTGTTCCATGGGGTTTTACTTCCACCCTCAGTGGATCAAGACTTTGATCATCACATTGAACAATGGCAACAACCAAGTCTCATCATAGATCCATGCATGGTAATTATGTATCTTTATATTCTTAGCCTTTCTTTCTCTTCCTTTCTTTTCCCTTATAATCTTTTCTTAAATGATATTTTGTGCTTTCATATTGACACATTACTACAACTAAAATGGCTACATACCTGCTTTCCATTGCAATCAAATTGTTCTAAAATAAACCCTACATATATACTTATTTACAAACACCATACATTCAGTGTTGTTTCACTCTAATCTCCTCCAAGGGTCTATTAACAAGAACCTGGGTTACTCGTGCTTTCTCAGGTGAATTGAAACACCTGCTTTGGAAAAGCTTTGACTTTTCTTTTTAAAGTAACTATATTGTCAATGAGATTTCTTCTGAATAAGTAAATGGGTTACTCTGGTAGAGTTATCAATATTTTTAAAAGATATTAATATTGTAAAGAGAATCTTAGAATTATTAAATTTGGAATAGGGCTCTAAGATCATCGAGTTCAACTATTAACACAGCAGCACTAGGTTCACCACTAAACTATGTCCTTAAATGACCCACAACACAGTGTGATGGTTTAGGAATGGTATTCTCCTATTCAGTGCTCCCACTGAAACCATGTATCACTTGCTCACTCGCCCCCTTCCTCTCCCTCTCCTCCAGAGCAGGCAAGAGAGGAGAACTGGAGGCATAAAAGGCAAAGATCATGGGGTGAGATAAGATTTTATTAGAAACAGCAATGAGATAAGAAAATGAACAGTAACAGCAACAATGCTAATGACAGAGGGTAAAGAAAAAGGTGAATGATTCACCTGAAAACAACAATACCTGACTGCTCTCTCCACCACAGTATGCCTACCTGGAAGGGACCCCTTCTCCTTGGAAGAGATAGCCTTCCCCCTGCCCCCAGTGGCGATGTGAGGTAGCTTAGAATAACCTCTTGGTCCTGGCCATACACCTGCCTGGCTACTGCAAAAAATAACCCTGTCCTGGCCCGAAAAAGGGGACATAGTTTTATGCAGACATATTATATAAATTGCTTGCATATGTTATCATTATTCATTCTAGTTGGAAACCTCTTTTGTACTGGAAAAGCTGTGTTTCAGCTCAAAAAAACATGGAGTTGGCTGAAAGTTTAGCTGGTTGGATTCACAACTATGGACAAAACTACTGAAGGGTTTTCATCCAAATTCATAACAAACAGTTGGTCTGAGATCAAACTGAAAAGGGTGCTGGGTCATATCCTAATGCATAACTCAGATCAGAGCACCCCTTCCCATGAGTATGCTAAGGCCACATGTCATATGTTAGTGTAGTTAAAAAAAGCCTTTCTATTTTTTCCTTTCTTCCCTCGAGAGCCGCTCACCAGGGGACATTCCTCACAGTGAGCATGGCTGCCCCCCACCTATTCTCTCCCCTTCCCCTGTTGGCTCAGTGCCATGAGGGGCGTGGGAGGGGGAGCACCAAGGAGAACACCACCTGTCCATGACACTGTCCATGTCATGACCTCACCCTGCTGCTGGCCCAGGGACCTGCATGGCTGGGCTGGGAGACAGTCAAGCCCTCCCACAGCGCCGGGGCTGGTTCCCTGGGTGGCAGCGGGACAGAAGGCAGTGTGGCAGGACTGCCATGGTGATGGTGGGGCTGCGGCAAATGAAGAGCATGGTGTGGCAGCACGCGGCAGTTGCTGGCACAGTGGATGATGTGTTTCCAACGCTGGGAAGTGTGGACACTCTTGGCCGTGTGACTGGGATGGGTAGGACAACATGGGGGTTTCCTGCCGCAGCTCCGAGGAGGAAGGAGGTAGAATCTGGCTCTCAAGTGCCTCTACAGCCATGTGTTCACCATTTCATCTGGATCAAACCCAACCACACCAGAGGATGACCCCACACCTAGAAGTTTCTTCTCCTCTCCACCACATCAGCTCACGAAGGACCTCTGGTCTGCTGCCTACCATTCAGAGGTGGTGGCTGCTATTTCTCCTGTGACCACTGAGCAGAATAGAGACTTATAAATTAACTCTGGCAGGGGGGACAGGGGTTCCCTTCTTCTCCCTACAGGTTTTCCACTCTTGTCTGGTTTTGTGTCCTGTGTTTCTCTTGTTTAAATACCATATATATATATATATATATATAAAACACGAACACCACAGATTTGTGGCCAGCCTGTAGATCCTGAGCCCTGACATTATTTTAATGACCCGTACCCTGAACTCACTTAGGGTGGACTAGTGAAGAGCTGAAAGAAATGAAATCCTCTTCCAAACTCATTATCTTCAGCCATGCTAAGCACAAATCTGATACAGCTGCGCATCTAGCCTCCCATTATTAAAGTCATTTCCATCAGATTGAAGATGGAGGTGAAACTATTGAGGAGAAAACAAAAGAGATTGTGGAAAACAAAAGCAATGTGCTTTTAATTTATTCATGCAAGTTTCAAACTGTGTGCTGGCTTGTCTGCTGAAGTCAGAGTGTCTGACAATTCAGAGCACTGTTTGCAAGAAAACTCTACTATTGTCTCAAACGCACAGCACCTTCAAGTTTTTTATATTTTGTATTAGCAACATGTATACCTACAATTTTATTGCAGTTTGTTTTCATATTTCACAAGTTGGTAAAATTCAGTCAGTTCCTGTACAAAACCTGTCACCTCATTTGACATTAATTTTTCTGAGATCTATGGTTAAATGCAGTCTTAGATGCATGTAGACTGCATTTCTGTATACTGTGTTTTTGAAATATTAATGATATAACTGCAGTGTGATCTAAACCAATGCATTTGTGTTGGGATGGTTGCCATGACTATTTAGCCTAAGCCAGATAACTAAATAACCATTATTAAGTCAAAAGTAGAATAATAATCTCACTTAAATTAAAAAAGAATGAAGCTTCAAAATAAAAGAAATATAAGCACAATTCTTAAAAATTTGGTTTAGAAATCACTGAGATAAAGTGAGGGTTTTGAAGTCCATTACTGTCATGTTTAATGGATCCGTACATTTTACAGCAACAAAAAAAAAAAAAAAAAAAAGCAGCAAAAATTATCAAAATTGCTTCTTCTTTGGTAGTATCACAAGGAATCACAAGGATAAGAATGCTGTTGATGCAGTGATGCAGAATGACAGAACTAATACATATGAAAAAATTAGGAATTCTTTAATCAGTTTCTGAATTAAAAATCTGAATTGTATAATATATTTTGATACAAATGATTTTCCATTGTTTTCATCTCAATGTGAATTTCAGTGTAACATATTTCCCAATTTGAGTGCTGTTTTTCTATGGGTTAATCTTTCATCTTTCACTTTGAGCTATTGTGTTGGATTTCACATCTCTAAAAATTCAGAGCACTAAATCATGTCTAAATCTTCAGCAAAATATAGGTTTAAAATGCATTGTTCCTATCAGAAGAGAAGCTTTGTTGTTATAAAATGTGAACAGCTGTGCAAAATATTGACCCAATGTTAGAATTAATGTTGAGAACAAATGTTCAGTGTTTGGGTTTTTTTTTTTAAATTTGTTTTAAGTGTCTAAACTACACTAGCATAAGACTGACAAACAAATAAAACTGTAGGGGAAAAAAGAAATTAAATGAAGATTATATCTTTATGTGATAAGAAAATGTCAGACATTAATATTTTGAATAAAAATATGGAAAAATTTCAGTATGTTCTACAAATTATTATTCTTTCAAGAACAAACAATACCTTTAAAATTTTTAAAAAATACAGTTTTGTTTAGACTAGTCCATTGATCAACAGGCACCAGGTAGAAGCCATTAATATGAGGTTTCTCAACTTGATTGAGAAATATAATGGGATTTCCCAATTTTGGATTTTTTTTAGAACTAGATGATCTTTTATGTGTCTTCCAACCTTAACTATTCTAGGACTCTATGATAGATATTCTTACTATGACATTTGCATTTCCAGCCTGGACATTTAGATTCCCACTTACTGTTAGTATTAAAATATTATACCCACAAAAATAAATTTAAAAGGGTGAACTCTCAATGAAAGGATGATTCTCTCAATTAAGTATTTTTTAAAAAAAAATTGGGGTATGTAGGGAGCAAATGTAGTGCAGAGGATGCAGAAACGTTCATTGTGAGTAAGCAACAGATGTTAAATTAGAAGGTTATTAGAGATTTGTGACTTTTGTTGAGAGAGTGTAAGCCTTAAGTTGTAATTACAGAAAGCTATTTGATATATGTGTGAGTCAGTGATGAACCCTGACGCCAAGAGAATTGCATCAAACTATGTCATTCTCATGATTCGAGTGGAAACATCTTGAAAAGACTACTCCATGAAAAAAAATTAACTATAGCATTTCTTTTCTATTTTCTGCAGTTTTATGTAGAATAAAACAGAAGTAGTTGCCCAGATATCACAATCAGAATGGATGTTAAAGGCTAAAGATACACACAGAAGGAAAGATACGCCGTGTAACTTACGTGCAATTTATGATTGATGTATAACATTTAAATGGCTGGACAAATAATATTTTTAAAATTGATTTTCTCAAATTATATCTGACTTCTGAAGAAAATGTTAGTTAAATCCATAAAAGCATTTATATTAAAACACATATAAGCATGTATATTCCAACATTAAATGTATATTTATGGTTTTACATATATTTCATAGTATAACAAAGAGAAAGAATCAATCTTATTCAGTTTCCACTGAAAATATGTATACTTTTATACATACTTTACTTTTACCCTATGCAGCTTTTCAAGAGTCACATATTCTGTTATGAAAGAACAGTGAGTATTCCAACTCATAACAGCAGGTTTCATTAAGTTAAATTTCCAGTATTATTTTTTTTACCATAATTGTCCATATTTGTGATCAATAAATAGGTCATAATATTAGATCAATCCTGCCAACTCTTAGAATGGGTGTTCTCGTTTAGATTTCCTCATTGGATTTTTTCCATGCCACCGTGTGTTTTTGCAGGAAGGCATGGGTGCATGGAAGAGGAGAAGGGAATTCTCTGACATGAAGTATCGTAAGAATTGGAGACAACTTAAGTGAATAAAATCTGGTGGCAGTTCTGATTTCGCTCTCTTATTTCTTGGGTACAGATCCACTGGGTACAGAATACAGGTCCTCTGCTGCAAGTCCTGCAACACCCCACCTTCCGCTTCTCTGCTACAGCTGCCACAGCCTCACACTCTGTCCAACTCTGCTGCAACAGCTGTGTGCCCTAACCACCTCTGCCACTGCTGGTGCCAGAGCAGCAGCTGCCTCTCATGGATCTAGGCCATGGCAACGGCCGACACCCTGGCTGTCCAGGGACCACCGACACCACAAACTGCAGCTTCCCACTGGCATTGCTGATCACGCTTCCTGCTGCCATCCTAGACCACTGCTTCTGCCATGGGACCAACCACTGTATCATTCTGCTGCTCTGCTCCACACCACTGTGGGAAAGCCCAAACCGCTGCCCGCCGCTCTGACCTGCTGGCTCCATGTTCTTGAAGCACATTCCCACCACCCACGTGGGCACTGACACACTGGAAACGGCAAGAGTTGGTCCCCTTCCCTGCTTGCTGTGAAGGGCCACAGTCTGCCATTATTGTTATATGGTCCCCACAGGACCCAGTGCCACGTCTTCAGCTGCCACTTTGTGTCTCAACAGGTGCGGGCACCACTTCCGGGCTGCCGCTGTAACTGCAGTGAAGAAAATCCATTTTTCTGTTTCCTGAAGGGCTAGTGACTTTTGGGTGACTTTTTTCATTTGCTGGTTTTTTAGTTGCTATCCTGTTCTGTTTTCTCCTCCATTTAGTAAAAACTATTGTTTGTTTTCTAGACTTTGCCTGAAAGTCTAACAAGTTCAACTATATAGTAATTTAGGGGGAGGAGTTTCTATTCCAGGAGGTCCCACTTTCCTGGCAGACACTATCTTTAAACCAAGATAATGGGCTGCTTATTCATTATGCTTTTTGATGTTACTTACATTATTTCAGGACCGTTCCTCTTTCCAAAAGGATAAATTCAGATGTTAAATACACTGGGGGATGCAACAAATGACATAGACACCTACTTCTTTAGCAATACTGATAAGAGTCTTGGCCATGTCTTGTATAATATTCTTTTTCTCAAGATTTTTTTGGAAATACCACAATCTACTTTCTAGATTAAAAACCACCACACAGCCCCCAAAACTATAAGGTATTATCTCAGATGAGATGAGATGAGATGACAAAAAAACCCTAGGAAAGTGTAAACAGAAAAGTTCCTGTAGCAAAATTCTGTGTTTCTAGCCAGATATAATGATAATTTTTTTATGAAGCACCATAAGCAGCTACAACAATGTTTAAATAAAAGAGAAAAAATTAACTATCATGATAAAATTTATCTAACATGAATCTGCCTAGACTAAATTAATTTACCAAATCATAAAATATCTTTAAAACTGGAGAATCAGATCCCAATTAAAAGTGTGGGTCGTCATCAAGCACTTAATACTCAAGGTTTACTGTTTGCTTTCCCGTGAAGCCTTTCATGCTTGGCATATCTGAGAGCTCTTTTCAGCCCATGTAGTCCATCTAGAAAATACCTTAAGCAGGATGTCACAATATTATTATTTAATTATTTCAACACCCTCTTTTTGTCTCATAAAATAAATGCATGACACTCCTCCTTTTGCACCAAAAAAAATCCATAAAAATATTTTTTCCAGAAAGTTAATTGACATAGACATTTTCATGGCAGAGAAGGCATATTTTCCAAAATTACATCCTATAGAGGGGCAAGTAAGGGAAGCAGATGTGCTCTTAGGTTCCCTCACGGTATCAGAGATTCCAAAATGGTTTTTTATCTAAAACCACAAATAAACTCTAAGACAAATTTGGAAAGAAATATATGCACACTCCTAAATACACCCATTTCATACACAGTCTAAAAGGTCTACTGAAGAATGACATAACTGAGTGACTGAGGACTGTATCTTCCCTATTCCATCTTCCAACAAGGCACTTTTTACAAATCTTTTAACACTTATAGGTGCTCCACAATGAACAATATTATTTTACTTGAAATAATCACCCCTCACATGTACTTCAGATACTTTGAGTTGCAATTCAGTAACTTTCTGTTTTGATTTGATTACTTTTCCTAACACCTTACACTGCTGGATTTGATTCTGAAATTATCTTTATCATATATCTTTGAAAAGGAGCTTCCACTAGGAGACAGATTTTGTAGTGCTTATACTATTTCAGTTCCCATTGTTGTATTTTTCAGATAACAAGACAGCTAAGTGGGTTTTAGAAACTTCTGTGGACCTTCACAACCTGTTTCTGGTACTGCTTGAAACAACACATAAAGAATTCTTATGTAGAAATAACGTATGTCTATTATTAAATTTCAGCTTTCTACTATATTTTGCCTTTCTATCTGCTTCCTAACCTTAAAAGTTAGATGAAGAGTGATAGAATGAGGTGGGCACAATGTTTCAGGTTTTTCTGGTATTCCAGAAGGTCTTTTGTGGAGCTGAAGTATGCTTTCAGTGAAATGAATTACTTAGCTTCTTAAGCTACTTGTTTCAGACAATGTAAAATTTCATGGTGTAGTTTCTATTATGTCTCAAGAAGATTCGGAATAATTAAAGGCTTGAAGAAATTATTATTATTATTATTATTATTATTATTATTATTATTATTATTATTATTATTATTATTATTATTATTATTATTATTATTATTATTATTATTATTAACATAGAACATAAAGTATAATAGCCTTCTGTACTAATTTTAAAAACCCACTGGAGAAAGTTAAGACTACTCTAGCTGCCCCATTACGATAATGGAGAGGGAAAAGAAAACAAGACTGCAAGATCTTAAAAATGTTAGAGTGACAATTTTACTGAGGCAAAAACTCACAAATAACATAATATAGAGGAAAATGTTTTACTCACAAAATCAGTAAAGGCAAAAGGTTAGCTGGCTCACCACCATGGGCAAAACCAAGATGGCTCCTAATCTCATGCTGTGTGCCATGTGACCTTGAGGAATAAAGAAGGTTCTGTGAGAAACAAATTTCTGTGGTTTAACACCCTCTCCAGCCAGACAAAAACAATGGGGAACAGGGGCAATGCAAAACTGAAAGGTTATTTCATTCAAAAGGATTTATGCTGCTGAGATGCTGGTGTAGGTCTCGGTGTAGCAGCTGCATGGGTGTAGAGGGCTCTTTATTCCCTGTTGCATGACTGCCTCCAGTACTGACACTGTTCTGCTCAGCTGCTCTGCGGTTTGGGCTCTATGTGACTTGGCTGGGGCTCATTTCCATGCAGTTGTGGTTGTGGCAGCTCCAGCAATGGCAGTAATGGTGTGATGGGCTCTCTCTACTGGCTCCAAGCAGCCACGTGGTCCTGACCCTCATTCCCTCATCCTTTGTTGTGCAAGCCTGGGGAAAAGAATGGTGGGAATTCCATTTCCTGCTGCCTTAAAAGGATAGTCCACGAAGCAAGTAGGTGATGTAGAATACAAAGTTTGGTCACATTCACATAGTGCCAAACTCTGCCTTCTATCTCTGTGACTGGGTTATCTTCCTAGATTCCTATTGAGTAGGAGTTGGGAAGGATCATTTTATGATTTGGAGTATCAGGAAGCAGGGCTGGAGGGGAGTGGGCTGGCAAGTGAGATGCCTTTGTGCACAAGGTATTGTCGCAAGATAAGGTGACATAGAGAGCAAGGAGTAGACACTACACAGGCTTAGAGATCGCAATTGGAACAACATCTCAAAGCCCCGCGTGAAAAACACGTTTTCTGCGGCTTCACAGATGTGCATGGCTCAGCTACTCCGTGGAAGTGGTATCAGGGTCCCCACGGTGGAGCGGAGAATGGGGAAGGATCTTGAGCCTGGGAGCCAATCATGCATTGTGGAACAGCTGCTGCTGGGGGTGGGGGGTATATAATCAAATGTCCCCTGGGGTTCAAGGAGTGGGTTCTTTGAATGTTAACAAAACCTTGCTCCCAGCACAGAATAAATACACTTGCTCATAACAAGGCCTGTGTTATGAGATTGGTTTCTGCACATCACTGTGGATCAGAACACAAGGATATACACAGAAATAACAATCGTTCTATTGAATGGAGCAGAATAATCATAATCTGAGAACTTTGTCTGAAAAGTCCTAATATACTTTTCTTCTAATATTTAATGATAAAACTGTTTCATACTCGTGTTGACACTGAAATTAGTTACACATTCTTGCAATCAAAGCTAGTAGGATACTTTTGCTATCAAACAGCCTGAATTCCTTAAAGTAGCAGTGCTTATGAATCAGATTATTAAAACTGTGGTGTTATTTCCTGCAGCCTTATAAAAGTGAGGACTTGACACATACAGATCATTTGTCTCTTTCAAAATTAAACCCAAGTTTTTGTCACAATTCTATCATAAAGCTATTTTCTAAACTCATGCTTATCTTAGTGATTTAAACAAACAAGTAAAATAGGGCCTGATTTTTGTTAGTATTGTTATGTCTTCAGCACCCTGTGTCTCAATGCAGCATCCAGGAAAAATACAAATTAATAAACATATAGGTCAGAGTAGATAATCACAGAGAAAAACTGATAAACTATTCCAATTCATAGTATTTTCTTTACATATTTTAAATGAGGCAATATGTACTGAGAGAGGACTGGTTTGACATTTCAACATGTTGACTTTCCCAGAGAAGTTCCCAGACTGTTTCCCTGAGTGGTCTTCCATTTTTTATATTGTATATTAATTTTGCCTTTTGGATTAAGAACTGCTTTCTTGACCACAAATTTGTGGCACTACCAGATGGAAGAACATGCTCATTTCAATGCATTTGGTCCATCTCCTTTGCCAGCAAGGAGTGTTCACTTCAGCGTAGTTTCCGTTCATATTCTATTTGGCATAAGCACAGTAAATGATGACAAGTGATTATAAGTCCACCCTCTGTGGATGAACAGAGCTTGAAATTGCTAAAAGTTTGAGTTGCTTGAAATACTAAAATTCTCATATGTGGTTTGTTTCATAAAGGATAAATTTTGGAAAGCTGTGTATGATGTCAAATCATACACAAACCCTTATTTTAAGCCATCTTTTCCACGTAGCCAGATCATTCTTCTTGTAATGTGCAAGTAGTCCAGCTGCTTTCAATGTATGTTTCCTATGTATGACAAGTCCAAATGAAGAGCTGGTTCAGCCTTGTATCTTGCAAGACCTCTCACCACACTGTGCCCAAGAGCAGCACCGAGTTCATAGATTTTGCTTGAGGCAATTAGTAAGACAGAAATCTGTGCAGTTATGGAAAGACATTCCCCTAATGCCTGTAGAATAATTTTTGGAGAAGGCCCACGGTACTGATTTGTTCTTTCTGGAGCGTCTTTTTATGTGCAGATTACATAAGGAGATCACATTACAGAAGTGAGTCCCTTTCCACAGCTTGTTTCCCTCTGTGAAGCTTTATCAGTGGAAAAGCTGCAGGCAGGAAAACAAGATAGCCTGTGACTGATTTTTGAGAAGAGCCTTACACCACTTCCAGCAAGAATGCCATCTCAATCTGAGAAAATTTTCCTTGGGCCAGATGATGTATAGTAATTTTTGGAGGAGATAATAAATATCTTTCCTTACTAGTGCATTCTATTTTATTAGCTAGATCAATATTGCTGCAATTTCCAGCCATTAGCATCTCATTGCTGCATAGTATATAAAACTATTTGCAGTAGCACTGATCAAAATTGCAACAGCATATATTAAAATATGAATGACATACAATCAGAATTTTCTGTTTCCACTGCCTCCAGTTATTTGTGACCTCAGATATGAAGTTCAAGTTTACACTTAATAGCATAATTATGTAAATCTGTAATTCTAACACTGAATTACAGCTGGTAATGATCAATAATTATATTTATGTATGATGTGAAGTTAATACTGCCATCATAGATTAATGTAAACAACAAAATTATTTCTGCAGTCAAGAGCTAACAAATCATTATAAACAAAGAGAACTAAAACAATCTCTTCATAGCTTAATTCCCCTGGCATAGTAAACAGATTTTTTATTCCCAATGAATGTAAAAGCACTGATTAAAGAAAACACATCTCTACAAAAATTGCACAATGGCCGTATCTGTTAGTACAGTTTGAGTTTTTGTTTTTAAGAATCTTTGAGTTTAACATAAAAAAATATCTCCAGAGAAATTTGCATAATAATTTTATTGGAAAGTTTCTGGGGCAAAATATACCCTGAGGAAAAAAACAGATCAAAAAGAAAGCTGAGTGAGGGATAGTCAAACCCAGTAGTTCATGACCTTGGAACTCCTCACAGTTCATTCACCTATACTATTGTTCTGAGCCAAGTGGCTGATCCAAAATTAACCAAAATCCTCTACTGATTCCAATGAGCATCATCTCATTCATTAGCTCTGGTTTTTCTCCAATACAAGGAATTGTTGTTTTTTTTAAATTCTTGCTGCTGTTGGGTTTATAACCTGAATGAGGCTTATGCTTCAATTAAATGTTTCTCTGTGTGCAAAAGGAGGTCTCGTAACAGCTTTTAGTCAAATCCACTCATTTAGAAGCTTGAAATAACTGCAAGACCATGGGTTCATGAGGAAGCCTGTACTGCAGACCTCTGAAGGAACATGAGTTAAAAGGCAAGTATGTGTATTACTATTATTTTTTAGGGGTTTAGTAATCATGTAGGAACAAGGGGAACATACAATTCCACTAATTCTTTAAACAAATTAGTGGTACTTAATTACAAATAATATAAAAAGTACCCTCTTTCTGACACTTGAATGATAGAAGAAAGCTGCCAAGTTTTTACAGATTTTTTGATTTGTTGTCAGACAGTGCCCTAAGTGGGTGTAGGGTTGGCTCACAACTTTTAATTTAATTTTTTTGGCAGTTTAAATTCTGCAAGCTGTATGAAAATGAGATTAAGAAGTGAATGTTGAGGAGGGAACTAAACACCTCTTGTTGCAGAAAAATTAGTTCAAACAAAATAAAAAGAGTTGGAATCATTTCAGTATTTTTTTTTTAAATTTTGGGTCATTCCTATCACACTTTTTTTTTTTTACTTTGCTTCCATTTTACCTGGAATATTTCCTTTTAAATTGCCTTTCTGACTAGGATAGATCTTGATAAATAAATAGCAAAATATTTAAAGCATTTAGCTGTATAATAGAATTAAGTGGAGAAACCAAAGGAAAAAAATAACAAAATGAGAAATACTCTTAAACCTAAATCAAATCCGATACCATTAAGCCTAATCCAGAGACTTCAGAATAAATTTGAAGAAGAGTCAAAGTTTATAAAAAAGGAGTGAAAAGAGAAGTCCTGAGAGAAAGTCTGTCTGAGGCCCTAGGGTACTGATTCCAAAATTACTGAGATGATCTTAGTTTCAGTCATGTTTTTCTGTTCGCTTAGTATCTCCAGGAATACCAGGGAAATCCTGTGTTGTAACAAATATTTTATGAAAGATGTAGTGTCCAACACTGAGAATCATTCAGCAGGAAATTTTGCAGAAATAAATGAAGAGAGTCTCTTGTATTCTTTTGATGTATATCCACAGTAATTTCGGTGGAGAAAAGAGGTGTATGACATACAAAACCAACAAAAATTATCAAGTAGTTACGCTCAAAATTGAAATAATAATCAGACTGCCACAAAGGATGAATATTTTATGGGTTATGTAGAAGCTATTTAGCCACTTTATCTTAACGACTCACTCTGAAATTTTCCAATCCACACTCGGCTTGAAAACTATGTTAAAAGGAGCCTGGGAAAGTATTTCTTTGTGGACCTTTTCTTCTCATAAAATCGTCATAAAACTTTTAATCATGTCAACATAATCCAGATCTCTAGCTAATTTTCTTAATTTAAAAGATCTACAATGTTTGATATATTAGTCATATGAAAGAATATCAGATACTTCAGGTGGAATTCACAGTTATCCCAAATAGGATAGAGTTTAAAGGACCAGAAGAGACTTTACCTGGCTCATCATAAATCACAGATTTATTTCCACCTCCTGTAATACTCCCTGGATACATCTTTGGATGTAGCTATTTGGGATGGAACAAGTAGTTTGCTTTTATTTAGTGCTCTTCCTGTAGTGAAACAAATTAGATTGGGCAAGGAGAAATGTATATACTTCAGCATGAAAGCTTTTATCAGTATATGTGATGTAGATAATTTAAAATATCTTCATTGCTGAATGCAAGACTTTAGAATCCTAGAAATATGTGACTAGAACAGCCATTAAAAAACAAATATGAGTATTAGGATAATGGAAACCCCATTTTAATTTAAACCATGTGATGAAAAATGGGAATTGAACTACTAAAGTCATATTTGCCATATTAGAAAATAATGTGGATCAGAAAATAATATAAGGAACTTATAAAGATGCAGAACTAGTACTCAAAAATAACATACTTGAGGGCTAGCCAGAGGCAAAGAGAAAAGTCTTAGCTTTGAGTTCTCCATTATTGGCTTGCTTTGATACTTCAATCATTGCTTGTGCTTCTGTGCGAGAGTGTCACATTTGTGAAAGATATATCACTATAAAATCATTCAAAGCAAAGAGTCAGAAATATTTTTCCAATGCTTTATGTAAAGAGACATATTGCCAATGTGATTTCAAAGTGGTGGTTGTGATGCAAGTTCTGACCCTTGAAGTGCAAGACAACTGCAAACTGGAAACTTTTTGTCAGAACATAGCATGACCCTTGAAGTGCAACACAACTGCAAACTGGAAACTTTTTGGCAGAACATAGCAATTCTCCTAAAATTATCGTTGTTGTAAAATGAAATTCAAAGCACAGGAATTTTGTTTGAGTGATGGTTCAAATTTTGTTTATATGGGAGATGGCTGAGAGTGTCAAATAGAGTATCACAATGAAAAAGGAAGGCGTTGGTACTCAAGAAAATAGAGCAGAAGGGTTATTATATTTCACTATAGTTGAATATAGCAAGATATTGTGGACAAAGTCATCCAACCCATTGCTTGTGTGTAAAACATAACAAGACTGAAGTGAAAACTAGTTTGGTCAACTCCACAAGTAATGGTTTCATTAAAATGATGACATTTCATAAACAGATGTAGGACATGTATCATGACAGGGTAGCAATGTTGTTCTCCTGTCTCCAACCCTGACGAGCAGGTAGAACAGCAAGGAGACAATCAGAAATTTGATCAGCTCTTGGTCAAGGAAATAGTTTCAAATCTTACAAATGGACAAAGGACAGATGTATGCTTAAGTGTCAGAAGCACATCATAAGACTAAAATTAGTAAGCCCAGTTAAATTAGTGTGACTGTAAGGGAATTGCAAAAACAAAATTCTAAGAAGTGCCACCTGCTGGGAAAGGTGCTAAAGCAGACCAGCTACTGCAAAGAAATCAAATCCCTGTCATACAGAGAATGACTCAGTGGAAGGAAAAAGAGGATACATCCTTTTTCCACCCCCAGCCCTCCATCTACTCATAGATCTGTGCAAGGCTGAGCCATGACCTTCATGGGGGATTGGTGTGCCCATCTCCAAACCTTCTATGAATGGAATGAGGTCATGAAAAGGCTGGCTTTGCAGGGTGGTCACACGATGAGACTTTAGGTATTCTGCAGTCCCTCTGAAGAATAACTTCACAGCATGGAGTTGTGAAGAGGCCTTCAGTGATTATGTGGAGGAACCAAACACTGGCAGCTTTATTATGAGGAATAACTTGGGAATAGTATTTGCTCCACACTTACATGAAGCTGACCATGCTTTTCTTCCTATGATCAGTACGAACTCCTGCAGCTGGAAGACAATGCTTCCCAAAGTTATGTATAGTTTTTCTTCTCTCAGATAACCATCTAAAAATCGTTAGAAGTAGTTGAAATTCATCATTAAGACTGTGCATTGCATTAACTTGTTATATTTTTGTTAGATGATTCCACCTTTAAGAGGCACATTATCTATGTGGTGTTAAAATTTGCCCCTTATTCCACAACTGCAGTATCTTTTACCCCTTAGATCAATGTTTGCTGTCTTACCTTTGGCAAACAGCATGCTGTCATGCTTGTACTGAAAATAAAAAATACATTGAGGGCTGGGTCTGAGATGTTGATAAGAATATCTAGGATAAGGTGTTTGACGAAGTATTCAAAAAATAGTCTATTCAGCTGTATTAACCCTCCAAATCAAACTGCCTTTTTAATACGTGTCATGGTTTGCTAACATTTGACCAATGTAATCCAGAAACTATAGAGAAGATTCAGTCAAAACTGTTTTGATGTCAGTCCAAGAAATCCACATTTAACCTCTATTATCACTTGTAATTTACCAACTACTAGCACAGTTAAAATACTACTTTTACTCTCAATACCATATTGCATGTAGCAGTTACATGTAAAACAGCACAAGATATGTATAATTTTTTTTTTAAATAGAGATTTAAGTCTTAATTAATTTTTCCCAAAGCATGCACCTTCTGTCCAATGTAATTCATACCAATGCCTGATATTTCTAAAGCAACATTGCTATCATCACTTACAAGCTTTCAAACAGTCAAAGAATTACTGGAAAGGAAGAAATCAATTGGGGAAACTATGTGTATATATATAATTTTTCTAGTGAAGACCCACTAACAAAAAAAATATATGTTTATTTCTTTAAAAAAACCATAATGATGACTTGGTTTTGTTTCCTTCAGGTTCCTTGGGCATATCACCTAATCTTGCAATTTCTCAGCATTTTAGAAATCTGACATTTGTGATGCTTTTGTATAGGGAACTATAAAAAAGTGAGTTCAGGCTTTGGAAGGGGGGCTTTCAGGGAGGTTGTTTATTTTCTATTTGTTTTAATTCTAATCATTGTTCAAACTCTAGGTCATTGAAAACCTAGAAAAGAAGATTTTTCACAGATATACTCTGAGAAATAGACTCCCCCCCCGCTAAGTCAGAGACCACTCCTATCCCAACTGGTAAGGAGACAAAGATGATGGTCAAAATCAAAGCATCGTTAAAGTCTGTAAATGTAACTGCAACTGCAAAATGGTAACCTAATTTCCAAGTAAGCAAGCACCACTCTCCATAGCTCATCATTTTACCTTTCTTATGTTAGGAGATGTATTGGTGCTATCTAAGTGATCACTGCTTCTGGAGTAAACCTGGAGATACTTTTTCTTTCTTGCTTCCTTTACAGTAGCATAGATTGACAAAAATGTTTGTTCTTGAAAGTTCTATTTTATATTTTCACTGTACTGTAAACAGATGTAAATTACCATGCAAGAAAAAAAACTAAATAAAGTTTCATTTCAAAGTCACTTTGAACAGCCCACAATCAATTCGTATTCTAACACTGTGATTTTTACATAGTTAATTACCTTGCAAATTCCTATCTATCATGCTTCCTTCTTATTCAAAAAGGCTGAAAGCAATGCTTCACAGTGCCAGCTCTTGACCTCTTCCACTTGATAAAGAATGGCTGGTTGATGATCTTACCTTTATCAGCCACAAAAGCTACGGAACTCTGAGGCAATATGTGATCATTATTGTCTAGGAGGTTGAATTAATAATCCAAAATTTGTGATATTCTGAAGGAACTCTCATTTTGCACTGAGATCCTACACCTCTTACACAAGTCTATTCCTCACATTATTTATCTGGTTAAAACAAACAAATAAACAAACAAACCCCAAACAAAATCGAGTGGACTGAATCATTCTGGTAACTTTTAGATGGTCATCAGCTCACCATTCATGTCAAGTCCAATTGATTTTTCCAATGTTTAAGCCAAAACCAGGAACTGCATAAATATTACAGGGACCAAAGAAAACTGAGTGGCAAAATGGATTTTAAGGAGCATACCACTTGTATATCTGAACTGTTAAAAGAAATGGGTAATCCAAATGCTAAGGGCAAAAAGTATATTTCTATTTGGCATTGACTACAAGATTATGTTTCATTCTATTTTACACCTCCCTGCTCCTGAAAAGCTCTATATTGGGGGTTTTAGCTTCTATTACAACCCATTATATGCAGAAATAAAATGATTTACTATAAAACTTCAAAATTACAAGCTGTTGCAGACCATCTGCTTATCAGCTCAGCAATAATGCATCATGATAGGAATACACCCTTTGCAAGGACTTATTTTAACAGGAGATTCATTTAAGTGTTTAATAAAGGTATAGAAAAGCTACTCATCCATGGCATTAGGAATCCATAGGAATGTTATAAATGTCTTAATTAAAGTAAAAGCACAAGTCTCATAATGAAAGCAGATGGAAAATCGCGTACAATTCAATTTGTCTTTGCAAACTGTTTGGGAAAAAACTTTTAAAAACTTGTAGAAAGGAGTGAAATAAAAATATTTAATGTATGCTGATGTGTATGTTCAATGTGTAAATAAGGCCAGGTGACTCTATATCATTTTCTCACATAAACAAAAAAGCTGGGGTGAGAAAATCTGTTTTGACTACCTAATCTAAGAAATAACACTGAATAAAATGGGAAGGAATAAAAGATAAGGCATTGTATTTAAACAAGGATTTTAAGATTTTGATTACAACCTCTTTTGAAAGAAATGTTCCTCCTACTCTGGAGAAAACAACCACATCACAGAAAATTTTTGACAATATTTGTCTACGCTTCTAATGACTTAATCTGCATTAATGTGAATATTATTCATAGCACACAATGACATAAAACTACATTTTACCACACAATTTAAAGGGTTTCATTAGCCTGCAGTGAAAAAACCTTTTATTTGTGATCCTACTCCTTTCTATGGCACTTGGGCTTCTAAGGCCACCTCCACAGGTGAGGATTCGGTCTGGCAAATGGAGATGAACTGTAGAAGTTTAATGTCAAGGTTTTATGAAATGGTCACTTGCCTCTTTCAGTGGGATTTGGCTCAAAACCCTTGTAATTGGTTCAGAACTAAACTGTCCTCTGATTAAATTGAGAAAAATGTTATTCTCTTCCTCCAACACATTAAACCCACAACTGGCCTGAAGAACTTATGGCTTATCTTGGAACTCCCTTCCATTCTCAATCAAGTCTTAAAAATGAAAAAAATACTTAGAAACAATTTCATATTTATTAGCTTGCTTTTCTCTACTTTCCAAACCTTACCCGTATTAATTCCAAATATTTCCTGTATTTCTACAGTTCACAATGTGTTTTGTTTTGTTTTGTTTTCTACTTTCTCTTTTTTCTGCATCTCTTCTCTAACACTTTCCATCATCTAGTTCTCTTCTATTATTTTTTTCTATTTTCTTTCTTCCTCTGTTTCACACCAGTTCCCAAGAAAACAGCTCTGAGCTCTTGGATCTTATAATTTTTCTCTCTATGGTCTTTTCACAGTTTTTTCCTCCTCTCCTGTAGGATATTGCATAAGCAGTATGTATTTTTAATACCATACAGCAGAGAACATCCTTCGAGAGGCAAAGAATGTAAGATTATATTCAAGTAGGAAAGTTACAAGAGTGACAAAATTAAAGTAACTCAGTATGTGGGTGAATCAGAGAGATTTCAAGGTTTTGTTCTTTCTCATTATGCTTTGAATTTTTTTGTTGTTGTTGTTTGGTTTGGTTTGGTTTGGTTTGGTTTGGTTTGGTTTGGGGTTTTTTTGAGGGGAGGGAGGATCTTCTGCCCTTTTCCTTGTCTATTGGTTTAAATACCTTTTCTACCTTTTTCCTCTCATGCGAATCCTTGTCTCTTGACCATTTTCCTGGACTCCAAAGACACCAGCAAAGAAATCTCAATACTCTGTTTGAAAAATTCCAGGTCAAAATGGAAGAAAGAAAACCTGTCTTTAAAAATCAAGCAATGTTAAAATATTATAGAGTGGATGAGCTCTTGCTGAGGAAAGCTGAGCTTACAGTTACCAATGGTATGTGTAAAATAATCAGGAAATAAATGTTAACTTTTTTTTATAAATGTATTTTAAACCTTATAAGTTGTGTTTTTTCTGCTTTGTCCTTAGGGGAAATTAAAAAATTCACTGTCCTAAAGAAACAATGGATAATCTCAGATAAAAATTTGGGGTTTATGCATATCCAACCTAAATTAATCTTCTAATTTTTATAATTTACTAAACATTAAAGACAATATTGAACAATTTTTAATGGACAAAGAACAAATGTATAAATGGACAGAATTAAGTGTATTGATTTTTTATTTAGGACAGAAGTGAGAATTTTATGACTGTAGATTGTAGGAAATTCATTTTAGATAAACAATGATAACTCATCAAAAATAATAACAATAATGATTGTAATATCATTCTAGAATCTGAAAATTCAGAGATAGACATTTCAAGGCCTCTGACTCTGTTAGCTGAAACACGCCTTAGAGTCCTACTAAAATAACTTGTGGTAAATGCACACCAGCATGTTTTTCTCGAGTAGATAATTGAGTTAGTTTCTGTGATGCTTTCTCATTGCAATTACGATCTTATGACTAAAATTTCACAAGCAGGTTTTTATCAATTAAGTTTTTAAGTCTCTAATATTCTGTCCCTAATTCACTAATTATATGTAAAAAATATATTTAAAAATATGTACGTATGTAAAATATGTATTTTAAAATTTCAGTATAACCAGTTAGTTTGCAGCTGGTAACTGAAACATTAAGGTAGTCTCTGCATACAATCAATAGTACAAGTTTTTATTTTTTTCCTGAAGTTTTCTGTACATCAGTAGAAAGTGCCTAAAACATGAGCAGCAGCCAAAGTATAATTATGCATAAAATAATAGGAAAGCAACAGTAATCCAAATTTCAAATGTTATTTTGTAATTATTTTCTATCTGAAATGAACAAACGAGGTTGAGAATGATTTCTGTGAGCTGGCATTAACTTAATACAAGGAAAATAGCTGAGAATTTGTGATGTGCATGTGCTCAAGTTTTATTTTTTAGGTACTAAAGTAACTGAAACATCTATCTTGCCAAAAAAGTATTAACAAATTATTCATTCAGGTATAGTAAATGGTAGCAAATAAAGGAAGCATAATCTGATTTATTTACAATCCTAATTCAGTTGTCTTCAGGAAGAGTTAACTTCTGGGAAACAATGGAAGTAGTGAAAAATCAAGACTATATATGGCCTTTTACAGCAAATAAAAACCCTGAGAGAAAATGCAACCATGCTAGAAGTGGGACAAGATGATATCATAGTGACCAACTCACTGCTTCAGCACAGTAAACACTCCTTTTTGTCCAGGAGTTTTTGTTTTCAGCTTTGTGTCTGGAGTGAGTGACACTGCATGAAGTAATTCTAAAATCAACTTGGTAGTCTCATGTGGTGGGATTATTCAGTAAGATATCCTTATTAAAATAAATAAGAAACTAGTTAACTGAAAGGATGAAAATATGAACGTCAGAAATTAAAAAAATTAAAACCTTTCATCCCATTCACTTTAAAAGTGTTTTTCACATTTCATGTGCTATAGCTTGGATGCTTCCAAAAAAGCCTTCATATAGCGTTCACATACCGTGCATGATAGGCATATTTTTATATTTTCCAAGTAAAAGGATTATATGAATAATTTACACACAAAATTATTTTGCAAAAGCTACAAAGATTAAAGATCATCTCACCTACACAGCTGCCATCTCATTTAAATTTTCATCCAATCTACAGTAATTATAAACACACATACATAGACCTAGATGCGTGCGCACCCCACCTACTCCTCCCCAGTAGTTATGTATATTACACTACACTACACTGAAAAAGATCTCTGATCAGTGAAATCTCCACATACTTCTATGAGATACAACAACATTGAAGAAAAGAATCCATCAGGGTGCATTGTTCCAGCTTTCAGAGTAGATACTAAATACTGACAAATACTTTTCTTCCTAAGAGGAAGAAGTAAAATTAATTCAGTCTTTCAGAAAAGATTATAGATTTCTGTACAAAGATATCATTTCACTTTTGCCATTCATAAGATGACCTTCAATTGAACTGCAAAAAGTAAACGGCAGGAAAGTTTTCTGAAAAACTTGAGTGATTATGTAAGAGATTAATGAACATTTTTGTGTTGGACATTCTCCCCCATGTAACATAATCAGACTGATAGAATCATATTATTTATTGCATTTTTTCAGATCATCTGCAATGTTAATTTATATGAGTTTGATATTGCTTTCGTCTTTTAGTTCTGTGTTATTCTGAGAAATCCCTGGGGAATGAAAGGATTTATATGCTTTGTGTACACATTCTGCAGACTAAGCACTCTGGCATAATTATTTTTGGCACTCACTAACTGATTAAAACATCCAATTTAACTCATCATCAGTAAGATTAAACCTTTTTAATATACCTCAAAAGTAAATTATCATTTGCTACTCAAACATCCCCTTCTGCACATGTCTCCAGTAAAGCTGGTCTTTTTTTTTTTTCTTTTTTTTTTTTTTTTGTTAATGTACCTTTTAACGAGGATTCCCTTTTATTTCTTCCTCTGGGCAAAACTGCCTTATCGTTTTTAGAGAGGTAGGAAAAAAGATGAGATGGAAGCTGACTGTGCTAGTACACGGATTTCTAATGTCATACCAATTATAATTCACTCTTTTGTGTGTGTGTGTGTTCTGTAGACTCAGCTGTTAAAGAAAACACATTCTTGCTTTGTGTTTACTTGATATACAGAAAATGTCAGCAGTTAAAAGGAAAAAATATTTAAAAAATAATTTGCATCACTCACAAGAATATTGTTCAGGCTCTTATTTCACTTGGCAATAGGTTGACTTCGTTGTTTGGTTTGGTTTTCTTTGAAAAATCGCAGTTGAATTCTGCTACAAAGGCCACTTAAAAGCATTTTCTAATCATGCCTTACCATTGAAACTTGGAGGGAAAAGAATAGTGATTACTAAAGAATGAAAAACAATCTTCAGCCTTGCATGTTGAATGAAATACAGTTTGCAGAGCCCAAAACACGAGAAGTACTCAGACAGCTATCACTGGAAGTAAAAAATACACAATACTCCTTGATCATCACAAATAGTGTTCTCTCCTTAACTAGGCCCAACATGGAAGTCTAAGACAGCCATAGGACAGATATAAACTTAGCAGAAAATGGTGACTGAATGTTTTGCACACTGTGAGTCACCTGGATTATGTTAAATTAGCTCAAAATGATGTATCTGAGATTAAAGAGATCTGGTTTAGAAAAAATCTGGTCAACCTGGCTTTATTTCTTATGTTATGCCACTTATCTGATGCCACCAATCTAACCTACTTGTAAAAATACTTTTGTGATCAGTGTTCTTAATGTTTCAAAACTGAGGCAAAAGTTGGGCAACAGTTCAGAAAATGTTCAACTGTGGAATAAGCCAATGTAAAATCAAACGCTGACTTTCAGAGCTAGCTGCTATATCTGTTTCCCTCTTTTGTCTCTCCATACAGAGAGGGGTTGTCATAGAAGCAAGATACCATCAGGGTTTAGCAACTGAAAAATAACTCTTTGTGTCTGATAAAACAAACCCAAAGGAAACAGCTTCTGAGAAGGCAGCTCCAGGCAGCTCTCCATGCCAAGCCAAGTTCATTAAGAGGCTGCACTCTTGGCAGTTATGCAATACTCCATTACCCTCCGTTTTAACTGGTTTATTTTAAGCACAGGAAGAAAAGTCAAAATTGAACATCGAAGAAAACAATTGCTTTTGGCCTGTTGTGGTGGAGTTTACATGTAGAGGTGCCCTTTGGTCTAGTTGCTGAAGGGGAAACAAGTACAAATGTCTTGGCCTTGGCTGTTAGGGTCTGATTATAAGCACTGTGCTAGAGAATTCATGGATTATTCATGTGTAATTACAGATAGCTATTGTACTCTTTTAAATCATCCCTATGGCCCATTATGGCCCATAACAACTGAAATAGCAATTGTCATAGTAAGGTTTGGGCTCTGTCATAGAGTGTAGGCTTTAATCAATAATGATGAATGGTAAAATTTAACATCAAGCAGGAGAAAGTCTAGTTGCCTCCCGCCATAAATCTGTGCAAATACCAAGTTGTGCAGCTGCTGGATCTGGAAATTTAAAAGGCAACACTCTCCCTCAACCCCCTACACATGCACCTCTATAAAAGTTGAAAAAGGAGAACTGTGCAGTATGTCAATTCTAATAATCCACATGCTGTTAAGACACTTTTCTATTTATTCAAAGCAGGGTGAACCCTTGGTTGTTTTCAAGGTCAATTTCAGGTGAAAGGGAGGTCATCTGGAGGCCACCTCGACTCCCATGCAGGTCAATAACGCCTCCTCGCTGCCCCAGAAGACAAGCTGCTCACACCCAATCAATCCACCAATGCTACTGCTGCACCCAGCGTAATGAACAGTGAATAAATGTAGCCTATCATGACAAAACATGCTTTTTAAGTACCTTCCCTTTTCATGTAAAACCTCTAGCTGTCAAATTCTACATTCACTCATCCGGCAGTGAGTAGCAAAAGTGAGAAATCAGGCTCTCATTGGGGTTGGTAAAAGGTCATTGCTGACAGACACAGAGGTTAAACTGCCGAGTTAAAATACTGTTCATTACCCACTGCAGCTTTTTGCTAACTACACTTCTTTGTGTTACAGTCAAGCAGTACATCAATATGCCCCTCCTCCTAATTCATTAACAATTGTTGAATTGTACAGAAGGGGGAGAAAGAAGGATTGATCTTTTATACCTTTTTTTTAAAATCTCTTTTCCATGTCAAATACTTTCACATCTTTATCCGCTCCGTATTAAAAACTCTGCTTACAGACTGTGCCGTCTGCTCGCCATGAAGTCATCATTATGAGTACAATTCCTGAAGGCAGAGATGGCCGGTTTATCTGAAACCCTAAAGGTTTGGGGCTGCTTAAGCAGTGGTTTCTTTTCTTTTATCCTTTTTTTTTAATTACCTTTAGCATAGTAACATCTGTATAATGACAAAGTTGAAATTTTGCACTGCAGCTGTGTCATATTAAAATGACTGAAGAAAAAAATATGTTTCTCCTGTAGATTAAGCAAAGATTGTTAAAAACAGACATAACATACTAAATTGATATCTAGTTTACGTAAAATGCCTGTGTCCTGTTCATGCTGACTGGGTTAGATCTTCATCAAACACTATCCCCAGTGTAGATCTCAAGGCACTCTAATCTAATATTTTATTAAGAAATGTTTAATATCTTCATTTTTCCATGATTAAAGAATTTTGATATATTCAAAAGAGACATTTAGAGCAGCAAGGAATCAATGGAGTTCAAATGGAAACAGCAGTGAAGGTTTCATTTGTACTGAGGGAAATGATTTGGTGGAAATTCTTAACAGTTGAGACCAATTTCCCAAAATGTAATTCCTTTCTTTGATTAATTAATAAGTAGATGGGATTCCCTTTATTGAAATGCAAATATTTTATATTTGAAGATAGCCATCTTAAAGCAATAGAAAAATTATCTCTAATCATGAATAAAGGCTTATTTATGTGCCCACTAAAACAATAGCTTTGACTCCAAAAATTGACATTATCTATTTAAATCTTTAAAAAATTGCATTCAGAGATATCTTCAGGAAAATATAATTTTTTTTCTTCCTCTATGCTTTCTCTCTCACTGGGACTGAAAATAAAGTGTTATGACTTAAATCACAAGAGGCTAACATCATTTTTAGCAACAAGGGCTGCATAATTTCAAGACTATGAGTGAGTGGCTGACTTTAAGTAAAATGTTTCAGTTCTGTGCGCATATAGGTACATAAATAATTCAGAATTAATCCCTGCAGAGGGGACAATGGGAATTGTAAATTATCCATGTGCCGTCCTCAACATTAAAGGCAATGAACCTATAGTAACAAACTATGAGTGTTACTCATTACATACATTTTACAGACACCTTAACCTTTTGAATATTAATTTCCCTCTGCAGCTTGTAGCAAGGTGGTGTAATTTTTTTTCCTTTTCTTTCCTGTTTTTTTCTATGTCTTCATTCTTTCCCTCTCTCTCTCTCTCTCTC
>VXBA01001483.1:184670-199092 GCA_013399895.1 Serilophus lunatus
CTCTCTCCCTCTCTCCCTCTCTCTCACACATTTCTTGAACAACGTATCAGTTAAGCTATTGAGTGGTTGTAAATACTGAAAGAATATTGATTTTTTTTCTAACTAAATAGTTACCGGAAAGCATTTTTTAAAAAGCTAGATTGTTGTTTCAGTAATATTATGTGCAGCACTTTACCTACTTAGAGTTTATGTATATAAAATAACTGGCCTAGCTGTTTGATGCAGTCTGATGCACGTAAATTCATGTGTTCATGTCTACCTTTAAACATCAGAAATATTGTGGAACGCTTACCACTTAATGCAAAAATCATTGTATGATATTTAAGCTTCCTGAGTATCCCATTAGAAAGGTGGAAAGTGTATTTTATCAAAATCCAAAAGAGATCACATTAATATAGTTTTGAAACTAACATTTTTTTCTGTTTGGTAAGTGGAAAGGTGTTTTGGTTTGGTTCCGTTTGGTTGTTTTTTTAAACTCTAAACATAAGCACACATAAAAATATTTCTTTTTTCTAAAGACCATATCCAGAGGGAGACATTAAGTAACTCACGACACAATATTGCACTTCTGTTGTAGTCAGGAAAAACTAAGAAATATGTTTTCTTTAAAACCATTTTTTCAAGGAAATGGATTTCAGGAACAGCACTGAAACCATACTTAAAAGCTTCAATATTAAAACCACACTTAGAGGCTTTTTAACACAAAAAGAAGTCAATGGGAGGTTATGTGCAGTATGCAGCAATTATAGAACAAATTATACAGGCACTTGCACATTTCAGGTTTAGCTGAAATTATACCCTGACTGTTCTGTAAATCCTTACTTCTCTTAGGAAACTCTACTGGGGTTTTTCATAAGAGGGTTTAAAGGATCAATATCCATTTGGAAAGCTCATGATGCTATTTCTGTTAAAAAGTGGAACTGAACAATACTGTCAGGGCTCTAATCCTCTGAATTCAAGGGGACTTTATTCACAGGATTGAGGGTTGCCAGTTTGGGCTAAGGTCTCTTAGATGACTATTATGTATTTTCCACTCTCTCTATTCTTGTTTTTGGTTTTTTTGTACACTTGTACAGGTGCTTTGACAGAAACAGGGATGCTGGGCCAGGTAGATGTTTGGTCAGTGACGCCAATTTATTTGCAAGTACACCCAGATAATTGATTTTCTGCTAGTTATCTTCATGTATGCAATTTTGACTAGGATAGAGTTAATTGTCTTCGTAACAGCTAGAGTAGGGCTGTGTTTTGCATTTGTGCTGATTGCAGGGTTCACAGAGTGAAGATTTATCTGTTGTTACACTCACACAGAGCCAAGGCCTTTTCTGCTTTCTATACTGCCATGCTGGCAGGAAATCTGAGGATGCATGGGAGGCTGGGTGGAGACACAGCCAAGACAGGTGATCACAGTGGACCAGAGGGATATTCCATACCATATGACATCATGCTCAGTATACAAAGTGCTGAGAAGAAGGAGGAAGAGGGGGACTATTTGATGTTTGTCTTCCCAATCGCCATTGTGTGTGACAGGACCCTACTCTCCAGGAATTGACTCAACACCTATCAGCCCATGGGTAGCACTGAATTAATTCTTTGTTTTTCTTTGCTTGTGTGCACAGCTTTTGCTTTCCTTATTAGCTGTCTTTATCCCACTCTATGACTTTACCATGTTTTAGCCTTCTGATTCTCTCTCTGACCTCTTTGGCAGGGGAGTGAGCGAGTGGCTGCATGAGACCCTGGTTGCTGGGTGGGGTTAAACCATGGCAGTCTTTTGTGGAATCCACACAGAGACACAAAGGGTTTGAGATAATGGTAGATTAGATTGGGATACGCTAGACAGAATCTATGTGTGAGATGTGCTAGATCTGTTGGTGGTGTTGAGCTAGTAATGAGTGGGCTCCTGTGCCTGCCATGGGGCTCACTTTCCTGACTGTATATTAGAGTCTAGTGGCTGTTAGTGGCTTCTTTTTTCTTTTGCGGCTTGCTGTAGTTTTTGCTGCTTATCATCTTACTGAATTGTGCCTGGGAATGTTTTGATAACAGCCATGGTGGTGCGCTCGGCTGGCAGGTGGCCAGGGTACTGCTGTTTCTGTGCCGCTGCATCGGACATGTTGGAACTCGAGTGTGAATTTGAGTTGAAGGGTCTGTGACATGTCATGAGTCCATGATGAAGCAGAGATCCACCTGTAGCCCACGGAGGACCATACACAAGAGCACAATATTTACATTAAGGCAACAACTACAAGTTTTCATGTCATGGTGTAATCTCAGCCAGGAACCAAAACCCACATACCCACTTGTTCAGTTCCCCACCAGAGAAGTCCTGGAGGGAATCAAACGGGTAGAAGCCAGAAAACACATGGGCTAAGATAAAGACAGTTTAATAAGCAAAATAAAAGCCAGACACACAAGCAAAGCAAAACAAGTAAGTAATTCATGGCTTCCCAAGTGTTCAGCCAATTCCAGGAAAGCAGGGCCCCATCGCACACAGTGACTTGGAAAGACAAACACCATCATCATCTCCCCGCTTCTGCCTTCTGCTCTTCATCTCTATATAATGAACATGATTTCATATGGTATAGATTATTTATGGTATAGATTATTCCTTCTATCACTTGGGGTCATCTGTCCTGGGTATGCCTCCTCCCAAACTCCCATGCACCCTAGCTTCCTTGCCAGTGTGACAATATGGAAAGCACAAAAGGCCTTGGTTCTGTGTAACCACTGCTCAGCAATAACAAAAACACATCTATATTATTATCCCTGTGCTCAATACAAATCCAAAATACACCCTCATACTAGCCACTGTGAAGAAAATAAACTCTACCCCTGACAAAACCAGCACATATATTAACCTTTATTGGTTTATTATACTCGAAGTCATTATAATATCTTGTCAAAAATATGAAAGGTCTAAACTGTCATTCTTCAGTGCAAATGCAAATAATTAACTCATGAGCTTAAAAAGACAGTAGTTCAATTAAACATAATTCTAAAATTTTCTGCCTTTAACTTTCATGAACCTTTTTTTGAACATGATGTTGCTGCTCTTAGAGAGAAAGAATGCAACTAATTAATTTGATCTTACCATTTTTTTGTATATGAGTTGGATGTCTCACTTTGATTTATGTATGTACTTCAATGGGTTGGAAAAGAGTTTTGGAGATACTACATTATATCACATGCAAATATCACATGCAAGCAGTATTGCAATAGTGCCCAGAAGTTGCTTCACTTTAGAAAATGCTAAGTTATTTGGTTCACAATAAAAACAGGTCCACCACACAAAATCCAGGTGACTTTTAAGGGCACATTTTCTTTTGTTTTGTTACTGTATCCCCAATAATTCTTTATAAAACTTCACTGCTGAAATTAATAGGGGAATTTGGCACTGCATTTTCAAGTGTGCTAATTTCTCTTTAGATGAGGCCTTTTTAATACTTTTAAATCCTTTATTATTTCTGCCAGACATTTATTGCTTCTCTGTGATGCTGAGGAAAGACTGTATATCAGTAAACAAAATTCAGGAAGAGGGAGAAAATAAATAAGAGGTCAGCAACTGTGGAATAAGAGATCTTTTAAAATCAATATCCATCCATGCTTCACCAGATTTAACCTTTTCTTCTCTCTGATGTCTTATTTTTGGTTTATTAATATATGTAACTGAAGTAATCAGCTGCAGGCTTTTCAAAGTGCAGGGCCAGTTTGACTTCACCTCAAGCAGATGTTTTTGTTAGTAATGTTCGCAGTAGGGTTTTTTTTAATGTAACATAAATCTAATATTTAAACAAATAAAATGTAACTATAGTAGATGGACTGATAATAGAAAAATTAATGAAAGGTAAAATTCTATGATAGATAAGAAGCTCTTTATAAAGTCACAAGATGCTGGGATTTTTAAATTGAGATTTACATTTGTGTCAATGCTGAGTGAACTCAGGCTCTAACCTAGTGCATTTTTTTGAATGAGATTTGGCTAGAGAAGTTATAAAAACTGGAAATTCACCAAGAAATCAGGCAAGCCCTAAGGCAATTTAGAAAAGAAGTGGGGAGATGATTGTTTCCAAAGGAAAATATTAAGCAAACATCAGTTATCTAAACAAAAAGGACATCACAGTTAATTTTTTTTAGTACAATGATGAGTGACTGATACATGATCTGATATTTTCTGATAAGCTTTGGTTTCACAGGTAAATAAGTAGAACAGTTTTATGTTAGTGCTGAGCAGAGTTAATTATTCTTCTTTTCCCCTAAATTTCCTAAGTAAAACTCTCCCTGTGGCAGAGCTGTTTTTTAACCTGTGTGCAGCAGTGTTCATCCCTGACAAGAAAAGGGAAATTCAGGAGGAAGCTCAATGCAATTGATGCTTCTTTAAGCAAGTGGTAGTGAATTGCTTTCCATGAGGAAAAGCATGTGCAGACCTTCTCCTTAAGAGCAAACTAATGTAAGTGGGTCAATTTCAGTCTTCATAGAATCATAGACTATCTTGAGTTTGAAGAAACCCACAAGGATCATAAAGAAATAAAAGTTTCATTCTCAAAAGCAAAGAAAAGCGTCTGATCTCATTGTTTGCAGACTCACTGGTTAGAAGCAGATCTGTCCTCATGATACAGCTGGTTTGGATTCATTCTTCAGCTTGAACTTCATTTGTCTCTAAGCACAGTCCTCAGATATGCTTTTCACTGAAGATCCACCCACACTGTGAATGGATTGAACTGCCTCATTTTAGAGAATTTCTGCATTTCAGCTGGTAATTACTACTCAATCACTCAAATTCAGTGTCTGCCCTTAGAAAATACAGTGCAGCATCTTGAACACTCTGCAAAGGACTTAAAATTGGGGATGCCATACCTGCCACAGGTCAGGTTTAAATAGACAGAAAATTACAGTCTGAGCAACAACTTTCTCCTTCTTCAATGTTGTGGCCCATGAGACAACAATGATTTAAGGATACTGCTTTTTCATATTGAGCTGTAAAACATGAAGAAAAAAAAAAAAAAAAAAGGTAGGTGTTTCTAGGAATAATGCAATTAGGGGGAGGGTAAGTTGCCTTCAAAAGATAAACACTGTAATTGAAATAAGGGATATTATCTAGAGAGAAAAAATTAAATCAGAAGATGTGAAAGAACTCATTGTCTTTTAATACCCACAGAATGATTCATAACAGATTGCTGCTTTCAGTTCTGAGTAAGTCGTTAGCAGTTAGATCTACTCTGTGAAAGATTTTTCTAGCGGTATGCAAAAATTAACAGAAAAGAAGCTTACTAACAGCCTGGCATTTGATATCAAAATCATTGCTGACCGGCAAAGCCTTTGCAAATTCTGGTAGAGAAGTTGAAATCCACTGTTAGGCATTTGTAAATATGTTAGTTTTAAGGCATTCACTATTCTATTTCAGGCTTCTCATTATTTTATAGCTAAGTACATTTCCCACTACATGTTTGATTTCAAAATCTACATTTCTAATTTGTCCTACACAGAAGCAATCTCTTCAAAGTTTGCATGATACATACTTACCAGAAATTGTGTTTGAAGGGAAATATGGAGTAAACCAGAGAAGACATTCTACATGTAGGACAAGTTAAATATTTTCTTTTTAGTTTTTATTTTTTCCCTTAATTTAGTTCATTGGCTATGAAATCCGTGCGTGTTCTGGTCCTATTATGAGAAACAGTTTTCAATGCACTTCTGTAGGAAGCAAATATGTTAAAGGGTACCTACACAGTAATATGTAAGTGCAGTAGCTTGGAGGTCCAATCCTACAATGCAGTTCAGAGAAGTACAGCTTTCTTTGTTGTAAGGACACAGCTAACACGGTGGGGACAATAGTATATGGGGGATATGTAACTGTTGCAGATTAAACAATAAAGACGGAGATACAGAAAGCAGAATAAGTAACCCAGGGATGACAGGCAAGTAAGATAAGAAAGAAGAACCATGTCAAAATTTCAGTGTTTCAAATGGGTTTCAATATTATTATAAGATTATGAATTTATTTTTTATTCCATTTCCTTAGTGGTCTACTATCCCATGCAAAAAAATTCCTACTTTTCCCTTCCAAAGTCTCTACCTCAATAGTGAAATACTACTTACTGTAAACCACATTCATTGACATGGCAGTTTATAGAAGGTAAAACAAATATTTTTAATTAAAACTACGGGGCAGATTTTACTTTTGCAGAATGCAACTACCTAAATTAGATTTAGGTAGGATACCTGATACCTCTATTGCTGCGCTGGATTGGATTAATGCCTCAGACAAGAGAAAGGAAGTAAACATGAGCTGCAGAGAAGAAAAATATGGAAGAAAAAAAAAAGAAACATGATTTTTTTTCTTCATTCTCATCTTAAAGATCCTAAAAGAAGGTTATGCACACTTCCTCCCTTTCCTCTAAAGTAACTCCATCAAAACAAATTGATTTTAGTTGAAGCCCAAAATAATGAACTAGCTTTATTATTTCAAGAAAAAAGGCTGGAAAAAAAGAGAAAAAAAAAAAAAAAAAAAGATCCGGTTGTCATTGATAGAATAGGTGGGTTATAATGTGTTAAAGTGTTTATTTGCACTTCCAAAGTTCAGATTTCCTCATACATTTTCATACTGATAGAGATAAAATGTAAAGTCTTAAATCCCTCTATGCCATGCTGAGTTGCTAAGGGCTGTTGAGTTTTTGTTATTTTTCCTCTCGAGTTAGCTCTGATTATGCCTGCTGAGTGAAAAATTTGTATTTGCTGACAGAAACAGGAACCATACCACGTGAGCTTGCACTCAGCAAATATTCCAATGCATCGCAAAGATTTGCTCAACCCACCTTCAGAGGCCAAATTGAAGATGTTATTTTTTGTCCGGATCTGGTCCTGAAGACTATTGGTCAGGAGTATTCTTCAATCTCTGATCAAAACAAGGCCTATAAAGCTGCAAGTGTTCATGCATAGTCTCATTAGAACTGAACTCCTGGTCTTCTAGCACAGAACTGTGAGTGAACTTCAAATATAAGACTGCATCAATCAGATCCAAGCTAGGCTTGTAATGTCATTTTTTTTCTACTTTGTCTTTAAAGACATAAAGGAATGCCCTTTCTACTCTGCAGCCAGTGATCACTCAACAGCAACAAACAAGCTAACAAAAAGATTCTCAGGAAAAGGGTTTTACTACCCTCACAAAAGGGAACACAAGAGATTTTACCAATGGATTTTCTAGTAAAATGGAAAATAATTCAGGCTCAGTGCAGGGTTTTTTTTAGCACCCTTCTGGTTTTTGCACCTGCTTATCAAGGGAAGGAATAGAAAATACTTTTGAGAACAGCACAACACTTCAGCCAGACATTTTGTGCTCTAGCAATTATGTTATATGCAATTCTTTTCTATTGAAATGATGATATAATTTTAATGAATGCTACTAAATGGAAAAATAAAAAAAAAATTATATTACACTTCAGCATCTAAAGATCTTTTTTCAGAAGACTACTATCATAAATGAAAGGAAGTGGCTTTTTTGAAAGGATTAAAAAAGGATTCAAACATAAATGCAATCGAGGGATGACTGTCCATGGAAATGAAATTGAGATCAGAGAATTTGAAAAGCCAAAAGAAGCTAGACACATCAAACAAGACTAACAGTGCCAAGTGAGCAAAACTTTGGGAGTCCAACAGACTGTAGTCAGTACTCAGCTGCATTCAGCTAAGGCTAGAAGAACCTAATATTTAGTGTTCATACACAAGATAGCCTTTTGTGTCTGTGCCATATTTTTTGCCCCTAAACTTAATTGATTATGAAGCAGCCATGACCTAAACACCACTCCTCACCTTACCATTATTTATATATGTACACATATATTTTTTGCAGTATTTCCACCATTATATTTGAAGGTGTTTTTTCTTTAGGTCTTCAGATGCTCAGAAGATTTATGCAGATTTTATAAATGAGTACTAGAGAATTTATGCCACTTGATAGTGCCCCATCTGTGCTTCCGCTATAGTGTTCGTGAGGCACCTGTGTAAAATGCTACTTTTTTCTTGTATGCTAATTAGTTCATTTCATAAAAACCATCAAGCATTACCTCTTATAATGTTTATATCCTTCAGAATATACTTTTTTACTGTGGTAGGGGTTTGGGGGGGGGGGTTTAGATAATACTGAGTCTTGAGTTTGCCTTCACTCTCACAGTTTCTGAAACCAGATATCAAGTTACTTCTCTTTTCAGTCACTGAAAATCCACCAAGTTGAAGTAATTAAGCATTTTTCCTGTCTCCTGGATAGCCATATTATTTTACTTTGTATACTATCTCCAATTTAATATATTATTTGGTGTACACTTATGAATTTATAAATTAAAGTACTTACATACTTACATTTTATGAAAAGCTACCAGCCCAATCAGCCAGATTTGCTGTTGATGATAAGTGTGCTCTGTTCAGTAACTTGATCAACCTTTTTTTATGAGGCTCTGAATACATTTTTCACAGAATTACACAGAATTTTACACAGAATCCCACAACGGAATGTTGAAGGTGGTAAGCTTAAATTGAAATTGAAGCCAAGAACCCAACTGAGGTGCACGTACTCCAATGCATGAAGCATGGGCAACAAATGAGATGAACTTAAAGTCTCGGTGCAACAAGAGAGATATGATATATTTGCAATCACGAAAACATGGTGGGATGACTCGTAGCTGGAATGTTGCATTGAATGGCTACAGACTCTTTAGGAGAGATAGGCGAGGGAGAAGGGGTGGAGGGGTGGCCCTGTATATTAGACAAACACTCGATGCCATGGACCTCGAGATTAAGGATGACTGGGTTGAGTGCTTGTGGGTAAAGGCCAGAGGGGCAGCTAACAAAACTGACGTTATGGTCGGAGTCTGCTGTAGGTCACCCAACCAGGAGGAAGACCTTGATATATTACTCTATAAGCGGATGGAGGATCTCTCAATTTTGCCAGCCCTTGTTCTCATAGGAGACTTCAATCTCCCAGATATTTGCTGGGAACTCAATACAGCAGAGAGGAGACAGTCCAAAAGGTTCTTAGAATGTATCGAGGGTTGCTTCTTGTCACAGCTAGTTAGTGAGTCTATCAGAAGTGAGGCTATTCTTGACTTACTCGTTACTAGCAGGAACAGGCTTGTGGGGAATGTGCTGGTTGGAGACTGCCTGGGATCCAGTGACCATGAAATAGCAGAGTTTTCAATAAATAGTGAAACAAGGAGAGGATTTAACAAAACCTCCATGCCGGACTTACGGAGGGCAGACTTTGGTTTATTTACGGAATTAACTAGTAGAGTACCCTGAGACACTGTCCTTAGCAACAAAGGCATCCAGGAAGTCTGGATGTACTTCAAGACTGAGATCTTGAAGGCGCAGGAACAGGCTGTTCCAATGTGCTGTAAGATGAGCCATTAGATTGGTGTTGGATAAATTGTGAAGTTAGGTAAAAGGTTGGACTTGATGATCTCTGCAGTCTTTTCCAACCTTGTTAATTCTGTGTTATTCTGTGTTATTAACAAGTTTGGAAAAAACCACAGAGATCATGAAGTCCAACCCTTTACCCAACTTCACAACCTATCCCAACACCAATCCATCATCTAAACCATCTAAATCATGTCACTAAGTTCATAATCAATCTATCCTTAGACACATTCAGGTATGGTGACTCCACCACCTCCCTGGGAAGCCCATTCCAATGGGAAATCACTCTCACTGTGAAAAAGTTTCTCATGATATCCAACCTGAACATCCTCTAACGCAGCCTAAGACTGTGTCCTCTCGTCTTGTCACTGGGAGCCTGAGAGAAGAGACCAACCTCCACCTGAAACCCCTTTCAGGTATTTTTAGACAGCAATAAGGTCACCCCTGAGTCTCCTCTTCTCCAGGCTGAACAACTCTGGCTCCCTCAGCCGCTCCTCATAGGGCTTATGCTCCAGTCCCTTCACCATCCTTGTTGCTCTTCTCTGGACACATTCCAGCAACTCAACATCTTTCTTAAACTGAGGGGCCCAGAACTGGACACAGTACTCGAGCTGTGGCCTAACCAGTGCCAAGTACAAAGGAAGACTAACATCTCTAGTCCTATTGGCAACACTATTCTTGATGTAGGTCAGGATGCCATTGGCCATCTTGGCTGCCTGAGCACACTGCTGGCTCATATTCAGTTTCCTATCAACCAACACACCCAAGTCCCTCCCTGCCTGGCCATTCTCCAGCCACATCGTCCCCAGCCTATAATTCTCTATGGAGTTATTGTGGCCAAATTGTAAACCCCAGCACTTAGATTTATTAAACCTCATGCTATTGGACTCAGCTCATCTATCCAGCCTATCAAGGTCTCTCTGCAGAGCCCTCCTTCCCTCTAACAGATCGACATCTATTCCAAGCTTGGTGTCATCTACAAACTTACTAATAATGGATTCCATCCCCTCATCAAGGTCATCAATGAAGATATTGAACAAAACTGGTGGCTTATTTTCTTTTGTTTTCTCTTCCTCCAGGAAAAACAATTAAATAAAGACCTAAACTTTTGAAATGTTTTAATTTCCAGAGCGTTAGAACATAGTTTAAAATCTTTATATCTTTTTTGCTGCTGAGAAATGACGTTTGCCTCAATGCTGCAATTTTTAATTTCAATTAAAAGTAAAGTTATCTGTTTTGCATTACTTGTAGATTTAGTTAGAGATATTTTCATTATCTTAAGAGGTAGTGACTTAAACTTGATGATTCAGTGCTGGGACCTAGCAGTCTTGAGACAATTGGGACTTAAGAAGAAGGCTTGGAATAATACAGAAGACTGAGTATGCTGTTCTACTTTGGAAATGGCTCCATATATTTTGATATTAGCTAGAAGTATATCCTGTAAATAAAAATGAATGTTTAACCTTAATCTGACCCACATAATTGTTCAAGATTGAATTTCAATTTATGTTTTCCAGCTGTCCTAGTTTGATGACAAAATATGACTTTAAAAATTGGAGATACAAGATATATTAAAAAAACAAGAATTTTTATTACTAAAATATGATATATATGTATATTATATGAGATTAAAAAATTGAATTAAAAATTAAAATAGCAAGGGAAAACCCACAGAGAACACCAACAATCCCTTCCCAAACCAAAACCCAAAACCCCTAAAAAATCGACACGCACCAAATCCACCCACAACAAGCAAAACAAAGAAAAAAAACCCCTCATTTTCCATTTAAGTCTCCTAGAGTGCAGTTAGTAGAAGTAAACAGCAGGGGGCTATAGCAGCCGTGGGAGATAATGGTGATGAATGCAGGTGTGCATCAATTGTCTGCTGCTGGCTGGTCTATGGAAAATGGCACAGGAGTCGAGAAATGGCCGATGAAGATGAGAAGGGGTCCAGGAGCTCACAAAACGAACTCACCAAACTCGCAGCAGGGAGGCAGCAGGTTGGAGGCAGAAGTGGCAGCTGGGGCTGAAGGACCCAGCGAAACATGTGGTGGATTCAAGATATGGGGACGCTGGAACTCCAGGCAGCAACCGAATACCTTCTCCCATGAGCTCTGCACACAAAAGACAGTGAGGCTGAGAACTCCTCTGGTTATATAGGGTTCTCAGGTCTTCCCAGAATTCTCTGTCTTAGTGCCTGCACACTCTCTTCCAGCCCACCCAAAAAGGGAGGCACTAGCACTTTGCTCGCCTCTCATTGGTCCCTCTGGTGCCTGTCTTGCCCCAGCTCAGCCCTGGCTCCGCCTCCAGAGCTCCTCTATCAGAAGCCACTTGCCAAAGAAACATGGCGCCCTGGAATGCTCTTGCCGCACTGCCTACCTCCACAGCCCCTGCCTCAGTGCAGGAACCGGTGGCTACTGCCACCCCACCACAGAGCCTGAGCCCCACCTCCCTGTCCGTGGCTGCCTGCTCCCAGGGGGAGCCTGCTTATCCCTGCAGGACATGGTCACCCAGGGTGCCCATGACCGGCCCAGACCCAGTCGCACCCCCTAGGCCTCGAGCCATGCCGAGCCCTCAGCGCGCCAGCACTGCCGCTCCCCCTTCGCCACCATGCTGTCCCCATGGCCCAAAAAGCACTGCAAGCTTAGTTCAGCCCCATCGCAGGATGCAATGGGCAGTGCAGGCCCCCAGTCCAACCGTGCCGAGCTCTCACTGCTGAGCTCTGCCTCCTGGACCCCCTGGAGGGCCACAGGCGTGGGGAAGGGAGAAGTGTGTGCAGCCCCAGTCAGCGCTACTCATGAAGTCCTAGCTGGAGCCTGACCTCCATGCCGGGGGGACATGGGCAGCCAAACCCCCCACAGCACCGGGAAACAGCCTCCTGATCTTGCTGCAGCTGCCTGGGGTGGCCGTCACTGGCCAGAGCCGTGGTGGGGCTCCAGGGCCACCGCAGCCTATGGCAGAGCCCCCTCCCAACCACTGGCTGTCCCTGAAGGCCACCACTGCCCGCCCCTGCACTGCCAGTAGCACTCACACAGAGCCATGGAGCCACCGCTCCCCCAGAGCCAGCCTCCCCCCGCCATGCCAGGAAGACAACCTCTCCCAGCCCACTGCCCCAGTAACAGACACACCCAACACCAGGGAAGACGCCACACTGGGACTCCAGCCTCCCTATGAGAAACCATGCCCATGACACCAGCATTATTTGGTTCTTTCTCTTCCAAGAGATTTTGAGTTCTTTGATAGTTTTCCTTCTGCATGCCAGAATATGTTTTGCAGTGAATGGGCCTTCATTGTATTAAAAGCAATAGAGTGCATGTGGCTGTGGCATTTGATTTGTATTATCAAAGGTTAGAAGTATGAATATATGTTTTTCCATCATGGGGCAGAATTTTTCTACACTGAAAGTTGCTTCACTACTGACAAGATGTACGAAAACACTTCAGAGTTCATTGTGTGGTAAATAAGCAAAAATAATTCACGAAAAAGGGAATACTAAACTACTTCAGGTTTAAAATCCAGGGCAATGAAAAACTTGCCCTAGGTGCTAACAATGCTTGTGAAATTCTAGTTAAAACTATGTATTCTAGTGATCTCAGACATGGGCAGATTTAGGTGAGGTTGTGCTTTTGCAGAGTCAGGTGAAGCTTGTCAGTGTAGTAAGGTAATATGACAATACTGGATTGCAACAGATAGACAACCTAGTAGATATATCGGCAACAATCATGGTCAATGTCATCCTAAGCTTTCTTTTTCTCAAAAAACCTCAAATATGTTAGATTCCCACGTGTAATTAAATAGATTTTTCTAACCACACCTGGACAATACAATTCTATTTATTAATATGTTTTAATTTTTAATTACCCATAAAGAGATGAGTTTACTTCCCCTTCCCTCCTACTTCCTTCCTACTTCATTTCATCTTCCTACAGGATATGCTATTGCTACTACTACTACTCAAGCTATCATCCAATATTCACTATGTTTGATGCTGGATATTATCTTAGTTTTTCAAACTTTTTTTGTTTGTGCTTAGAGTTGTTTTTAAATAGGAAAGAGCAAGTTGTTTATCATTTGTTTTTTTTGAAAAGGCACATTGATTGTGCTCAGGCAAAAGCATCCTATAATTTTGTTTCAGGATATCCTCTGTCTGAAATCTTTATTTCTAGTGTCAGTCCTCCCTTTTTTAAAAAAACTTTTTTACCTCTTTTTTAGCCTTTAGATTATATATGCTTGCTTTCATTTAAACCATTTTTCAAATGTGTATTCAGCAAAGGTCATCTCTAGCTATTCTTTGATATCCTTTCAGCCACCTTTTTTTACCTGCAGTTTCTTTTTTGTACAGATATTGTTCATTTATTCCAATCTGCCTGGACTTGCAGGTTTCAAGATTAACTTTTTACAACTGCTCTACCTCTCTATTCTTCAGATAATATTGAAATACCCCCATACCTACAGTACGAACCCCCAAACCATTTCCTTTATCAATGGTCTTACCACTCATCTGATTTACTGTTTGACAGATTTTTTCAAATCTTTCTAGAGACTAGGACATAATATAGGCTAACATCTGTCAGGTGAATGATCAGATCAGACTTCTTCTGAGCATAGGCTTAAATATTGTCAACAGCTTCTTCACAGAAAAGACTAATAATAATTAGAAGAATTTTCTCTTTTCAATTTTTTAAACAGTGGGATAAAATCTAGGAGGAAAAATTTATGAGAATATAATGAATAGTTGATTAAAATATCAACAGCAACAAACCGTTTAGAAAAACAGTTTGAGCTTTGTGTTTTTAAAAGAGCTTGCAAACTGATAAAAATACAGAAAAAAAAATTACAGGCTGTCAGTGCAGCATTGTTTTGCATTGGTCTAGTACTTTTGCACAATAAAGAGATTTTTTATACTAAGCCATTTCCTGTATCTTTTATTTGTTTCACATTTGATGTTTAAAGAGAATAATATCTTTTGCTACAAGTAAATACTTTGGGCTGGACTGGGATAGCTTGTTGTACTAGTTTGAAA
>VXBA01001485.1:8712-132846 GCA_013399895.1 Serilophus lunatus
CCCCCCCCTCCCTTTTCAACCCACTACACTATGTCTCATTCCAAGGAGTTTTCCAAGTACTGTCCACTTTTGTGAATACTACTAAAGTTCTCTTTTTGGTTTCTATTTCATTCGCACATTTTATGTTTGATATTAATGGTAGCTGGAACTGTGGAGTTTGGCACTTTTTCTTTTATTTATGGGCTGACACAGTCTTTGCATTGACTGAAATGTTGCTCAGTGGCATGTGCTGATTCTCTCTAAAAATTTCAATACCACAGTTGGAATATGTACAAATCTTTTTGGTTCCTCTTCTTTCTGCTGACAAAGAACATAAGAAATGATATTTTAGAAAGGGACATCTTTTTGTCTTAGCATCACTTTACTGAATAAATACTTTTTTTAAGTTAATTTTGGCATTTATGCAAGAGGGCTAATTAAAAAACAGAAGACAAAGTTTTCTTATTGTTGACTTCATACTCAACTAGGAAAGAAAAAATGCTCATTCTGCCTAGAAATTACTTCTTCTGTTTTCCAGCTATCAGGAAACTCTTCATATATATCAGCTTTACTAAACTGTCATGTTTATCCCTTAGTACAAGCTTAATATATGGATATAAATCTTATTTTTCCGATGGCTATTAAAATAAATGGGCCTGAAGAAGTACTGTGGAAATATATATCTTCTTTCTGCTGTATATTTGGTCAGAGGGAAGTTAGGATATTTGGCGTTTTATACACAGAGAAGCTATAGATTTGCAGAGCTTCATCTGTCTTTTTCTTCAAAGCCAAGCTCATAAACAAAGCAACTGTTCCCAAACTGTCACCATAATGTCACTCGGTTCTGTGAAGTCATCATGTCACTTCTATCACTATAACAAGCTAAAATCATCTGTTACTAATACCACAAAAACATTGCATTATCATAATTTTGAATATAATGATGAAGTGATGATTTTAAATGCGGTCTTTCTGCAACATTTTGCAGAAAGTCACCATTTTAATAAGAAAGACTTTGAATGAAGTTTTATTGTGCTAAATATTAATAACATTCCAGCTTGTACTTTTGCTTAATGAAATAATTTTTCTCAATATTTTAACATAATTTTTCCTTCCTTTCTCCCTTTTTTTCTATATTGTATGAAATGTTGAAAAGTTCTATATGTGAACACACTGGATAAATAGTATAGAACAATTGAATGCAATTTAAGATGAACAGACATAAACCTGGGTATTTCAGTAGGATTAATCCACCTCACAAATGCAGAATTAAGGCTCAATGGCTCTGTAGCTTTACTGCAAACAGTCAGGAAGAAAATGCACCAACAACCTCCTACTCCTGCAGACAAAACAAATATAATATTTAGGAATTCCGTCTATAATGATCATGAAAAGAAATCCTTGTGCTTTAGTTGTGATGGCTCATCTGGCTTGAGTTGGAGGAAGTTTTTGATTTGGGATTTCACAATGGATGTGGTTCAATTGGGAAGATTCCTGGGGACACCAGTGTAACCAGTCTGATGGTTAGAAGTTAATCTGAGTTTAGCTGTAATGGAGGACTGGAGATACTATATTGCCTTGAAAAGGTGGGCTGAGTGGTGACAGGTTCACGACCTTTGTCATCCTGGCACAAAGAAGAGCTGCAAGAGGTGGAAGAAACCCCAGTGGGTGGGAGAAAGCCTTGGGATTTGATGCAGGTTAGCAGAGGTAAAAATTCATGGGAAGGAAATTCATGATGAAGTGGCAAGACAGGCTTTGACAGAAGGACCTCTGACAAGAAAATGGTGGAGACCAGAGCTGTAGTAGGGCTTGAAACAAGGAAAGAGAACTAAGAGAGTGTGTGGGACAGCAGAAGAGCTGTAGGGAAGAAAGGCGGCCAAAGAGCAGCCAGTAGAGCAGATCCACAACCTGCCCATTCAAATTTTCATTTCCATCAATCTCTTTCTTCCTCCCTAACTATAGCCCATTGATACCTGACAGGGCAGAATTCTAGTCTAGAATCTTATAGACAGGAAAAAAGGCTAAGGTGGCCCAGCAGGGAGGGAAGAGAAGAAAGAATGAGTCCAGAAGCACGACCTGAAGCAAAGCACCTGGGAGTAGGGTTTTCTGCTCCACTGATTTGCTGATCCGTAAGTGGCCAGATGCACATCCCACAAAGTGACAAATTATGACTATTACTGAGACTCATAACAAGATGAGACATTATGGCTGGTTTGGGTGAACTTCACTTTCACTATGCCGGTGGAAAATCAAAAGCCTCTGTTGCCTTGTGGGAATAAAATCTCCAGAGACTTTTTTTTGAAGTTGATTACTAATTGTTAATGCTGTACAACCACACACAGTCCTCAAGAGTTTCACTGGCCTTCAGAAATATCACGGTTACAACAGTGCTGAGTGGTTTATCTGTAGAAACATGCCACAGAATTTGCCAAAAGTAGAAAGAATGGGCACATGCCTGTCAGTTCTTTTTTCCTAGGTTAATTTAATGTCACAATGACTCCTGGTTTTCAGTTCCTAATAGAGGATGTGATAATCAGGTGGACAGGTCTAAATGCATGGGAAAGTAGATCACCATGATGGACCAAATCATATCAGCTGTACTTGCTGAGGGCTTAGATGTCTTGCAGCCTTTTTTCAGGCTTTTTTTCAGTCACCACTGTGACCAAATAACATGGGAGGAGAAGGATGCAGCAGCATTTCCACATCAGCTTCTTGCTGAGGAACCTGTCTGAAAGCAGTGACCTTGACTGCACCTAACCTCCCCTTCTGCTCAGGAGCTCTGCAGGAATTTCAGACTTGATTGCATCGTGCTTGCCACTTCAAAGCCCTCAGCGACTGATCACACACTTGGAAAATATCAAACCTAACTTAATCTGACATGGTTATCACTGTAACTCAACCTGTCTGACAGACTCCTTCCTCAGGGTTGCTACATCTTCCTTGTACTCAGAAATGTCTCTCAAGAAGCAGCAGGCATTCCTTCCTAACATTATTCAGAGTGATAATTGCTTGTTTTAAAAGGAAGCACTTTTGTATATTTTCTTTGAGAATTACACAATTCATTGTTTTGTACGGTGACTTTGTTTTGTTGCTTTGTATTAGAATTAGTTTTAAATATTCCCTAGATTAAGAAATGAAACAAACTCTTATATCTAAACTTCATAGAAATGATGTAGTTTTCATGTATTTTCAATCTACTTGTTGCCATCTTAGGTTTGAGCCATGGAATAGTTCCAAGTGTTGAGGATGGAAACCAATCTGCCTTTGGCTGGGGTTTGTTCTGTAGACATTCTACCTGATGTAAAGAATTAATTAATATAACATGGTTATTTCTGTATTACCAATAGTTAGTTAATCACTTGAGCTGTAGGAGATACAGGTTTAAGTTCCAGCTGTAATGAACATGTACCTAGCTAAATACACAGATTTTCCTTGTATCTCCAGAGGTCCTCAAGCTGCACTGGTCTGACTTCAGCTTTCTTGATCCAAAGTGCCATGCCTGAGGTTTGTTGAATATACATTTATCAATAGGGAAATATGTTCCCACCTCCTTGCACCTCTCCTTTGAGAATTCAGGTTTCAGAACATCCAACTGCTTCTGTAACCAGGGTTCTCACCAGCTCACCAGTTGCTTATATTGAATAAATGGTAATTACAATAAAATATGTACCCACCAACAATCTTTTGGAGTTGAGGGAAAGCAGTCATCTCTAGGGGCTGGTGTTATCTAAAAAGCTGTGAGAGAAGCAGGGAGTCCAAAGTTGTGTGTTTACACACAGACTGGCAAAAAAGCAACCTTGAGGCATCAGGTGCTATGTAGCTGAAGGTCATAAACATATAGTTTGGAAGTGATGGTAGCAACACAGTCTTTGTCTCCCTGTCTCACTCATGCTGTGATCATGCTAGTGACACTCCATTTCACAATGTGGTGGCTGGATTTAGGTCACCATTAGTAGGAGTCATCTGGTGAAGTGTAGGCATCTGTAGTGTAAATGTCAACATTTGAATGAGTCGTTTTTGGTTGTCTTCACCAACAAAACTCAGAAAAGATTGTTAGAGCATGACTATCCCACCCACAAATAGTCACTTACAATCAGTTATATATATACTGCATCCTGCAAGTTCCTAGCTAGTTAAATTACAGAAATTTAAAGTCAATAAGTATCTCCCCAAATATCATCAGATGTTCTCAAAATGCCATTGCATTTACTATAGGCTTTCCAGCAGTTATTTCTTAATCTTTGTGATGGAGCTTTTAACAGATGATTTTTTTGTGGAATATTGATTCTGTCCTTCAGCCAAAAAAGCTTTCTTTTCTGATAGCTGTTTTAGAAATGTCAGGGAAATTCCAGCAATTGACAGTATTGCAGGTAGCCAGAATATAACAATGTTCCTTTTACAATACAGGCAAAAAATTTAAATTTTTCAGTCCTTCAATCTGCTTACCAAAGCATGGAAAGTATCTCATATATGTTAGCATGGCAGAAGAAGGGAAGACCTCGATTATATTTTTATGGACTTGCTGACTACTGCAATGTGTAGAAAGACTTTTAATAGAATTACTGGATTTGAACTGCTGTAGTATTGTGCCTTCCAAATTCTTCACAACTTCTACAATATTAGACCAAAATAGCTTTAACACTCTTACCAAATCAGATCTTCCCATCCACACTAGTTACATTTTTACATCCAATACGCATGGCTTTAAACAATGAATATCAGACATAAGGATAGGTAGAATCAGGGCCTTAGCACTGGAATCCTTACAGGAATAGGTAAAATATGCAATAACTTAAAAAGTAATGTAATTGTTTTTCAAAGACTTTGATTAATGTTAACTTATCTTAAAGCATTTTAAAGTCCACTTCAACAGTTTAACCTTGTTAAAGGTCTTTAGACTTATAAGAGATATATCACTTTAAAAAGACATTCAGGGTACAGCCTTTAAAACTTTAATGTTTGGTGCTAATGGAAGATGATGGATTGGTAAACTAGGGCATGAGTCCTTGTTTTAGTGATAAGGAAAGCCTCACAGCAGTGCACGCTCTTCTGAAGTGTGATGATAGTGTTACTTAGTCTCCTTGGATTAGTCCAGATTCTGAGCATTTTCTTTAAGTAAGCATCTTGGGATATTTGTTATTACTTGTGAATCTATCTCAATGCAGAACAGCAACAAAAAATTTAGGAAAGTTTTGCCCTTAGGAAGATATTGAGCGTGGTCAGAACTTTTGAAGAGGTTGCCCAGAAAGGTTTTGCAATCTCAACACTTGAGATGATAACTTTTGATAGACTGACACTGAGAAGCCTCTCAGACTTTGAAATTGGATCTGACTTCAAAGATCAATCTACTTTAAATAGAGGTTCGATGGAGATGACCTCCAGAAATCCCTTCCAATCTAAATTATTCCATCTTTCCTATTTGCTAGCTTCAGCTTGCCTGACCTTACATTCAATGGAATAGTTAGAAAATCAATAAGTTATTTGGAATCTATGACACATTTAGAAAAGGAAGTGGTTGTAAATGTCTATTTATAATTCCACTGGTGGCTTCTTACCCTTAGACATTGCAGCTGAAGTTAAACTTGCTGTTGCATGCCAATTACGTGTTTTGTTGTAACAGCGTGTAATTAATCCATGGCTACAACAAATCTCTGCATCTCCTTGCAAGCAGCCCTTCGTTTTTTGCTTTTGGCATTAGTGTGGTAGGTAAATTCTGCAGGTTGAGAGCTTTAGGAGTTCCCTTCTGCCGTAATTTTCTAGTCATGGATGAAGGTCTACTTATACTTTGAATATTAGAAAATATTTGCTCTTCATTTGGACATCTTCTCAGGGCAGAAGCCAGTAAGGACTTACTAAGGAACAGAGGTGAACAGGAACCACTCTCCTCCTTCACCACATGCAGGGATTACAACAAGTTTTATAAAGTTTATAAAGTATATAACCTTTCCCCAGGTTCTGTTCTCAAATGCACTGAGTCAAATTCAGATCAGAACATGTCCATTCAGCTCACAGGAGAGTCTCTAGGTGAAATTCAGCAATAGCAAGCAGTGGTTTTAAACTAATTTTGCATATGAGGTCCTCAGACAACCCTGCAAGTCTGTACTGATTCTAAATTCAATAGGTGTTTAATAGAATATACAACCAGTGTGGGAGGCATAAATATGTAGAACAAAAAACTACTAATATAACAGTAAATGTCAAAGCAGGCTGGTCCTACAGTATGACTCACGCCAACTCAGATGACACCTATTTTGCAGATGTCTAATATTCTGTGTTAGTGTTAGTAATTGCTTTTGATTACACTGAAACTGAAATTATTTTGGAAGCAGAGAGGTGCAGTTGTCATTCACTTCATCATTAACGCAGCTAAATGAAGATGTCTGTAGTAAAAAGATGGTACCATTTTAGATGCCATGGGCTATCTGAGACATCTGCGCAGGGCTCAGATCTAACCCAGGATCCCTTCTCTTCTCCAGGCCAAACAATCCAAACTCTCTCAGCTTTTCACTGGAGAGGTGTTCCAGCCCTGGAATCAACTTAGTGACTCTCATTTGGACTCACTCTAGCAGGTTCATGTCTTTCCCATACTGAGGATCTCAGAGCTGGATGCAGCACTCTAGGTGGGCTCTCTCAAGGGTGGAGTAAAAGGGCAGAATCCCCTCCCTTGACCTGCTGGCCACACTGCTTTGATGTATCCAAGGATACAGTTGGCTTTCTGGGCTGAAAGTACACATGACTGAGACATGTCAAGATTCTCATCCACCAACACTCCCCAGTCCTTTTCCCCAGAGCTGCTCTCTATGGTCACAGCAGTCCTGAAACAGCTCCCTCTTTGAATAAGACAATAGAGTAAGTTATTGTGTAGATAACAGACCAATGACCTGAGATTGTTTTCTCAACCACTTTAACTGCAGTCAGCTCCCTCTGCTGTAGGGAGATTTCATGTTGTTTTCTTTCCTTTTTTTAAAAAAAATAAATATCTGCTTAAGAAGGCATCAAGAAAGTCAGAGTCTCCTCTTCACCACATCTGACCAAATTTTGAGTAAAGCATTCCTCTGGCAAGTACAAGGCATGGAATTTCCCTACTGTGGCTGCGGGCCCCATGTCATGCCACTCCATGGCCATGATGCTCAATGGCTGTATTGCTCATGCTGGTCAATTCTGAACCCTTCTTGGTGAGGATCCTCAGTAGTTACTGACAACGGACAAGATATCTCAAATGACTTGGGTGCCTTGTTGCCAAGTGCAAACCTGTCTTAGGAATTAATAATGAGCTCTATGGAGTGATATTCCTAACAGCAGTGATGGGCTGTTTATTGAAGGTGAAAAATAAATACATGTTAAAAAGACAGGGGAGTATATAAGAGGAGTAACACTGGAAGACATTAAAATATCCCAGGACAGCCCTGCTCACAGTTCTGGACAAGGAAAGGATGAAGACAAGCTCCTGGAAAAACAGACAGACACAGTAAAACAAAGTAGACAGCATTCTTCATATTCAGTCTCTCAAGCTGTTCAAACTCTTGTTACTTTATAAAAAAACTGAGGCAAATTTTTTTTTCTTGAAAGGCAAAGAAAAATAAAACAAATCCAAAACTAACTCACCCAGAAGCTGTTTTTAAATTTATCTGTAAAAAGAAGATTGTAAGGGGGCTTCCAAGTTTACTCAAACAAGAGCAAAACCAGAGAACTCACCTATCCTGTCAAAGAATTACAAACCAGTTTACAGTTAACACCTGAGTGTGCTAAGCATACTAATAAAACACAAATATAAAGTAAGTTTAGTCAGTGATTCATTGTAGTAGTATGTGTCCTTTCCTTTAAGACCCCTGCACACACTGTAGTCATTGTGCCTTAGGGGTACAATCTTAGTTTCATCTTATTTTCATGTTTGCCTTCACTGTTAAGCTCTGTATAAGAACTTGTTGCCCTCAGCCTGTACAAAGGTTAGTGGAAGTATCTAGGCTTTTGCTGCTGTGATTCAATGTCTGATGTTTTAAGATGCTGTAAGTTTTCATTCACTTTCATTGGTTATTTCCCCTCAGTAACTATAAAGGGTCTCTAGAGTATTTGAGGGAAGAAATTCATATTTATACCCTGCTAACACCTGCTTTGCTCCTTTGTAGCTGTCTGTATCACACATAGAGAGTATCACCTCAGTAGGACATTAGTGGCAGTTGTTGAGAGTTGGTCATTGTTGTGCAGCGTTAGGCTCCACCTGGTGCCCACACTCTGCTTCATGAGATGTCTGGGGGCTGAGAGAAGCACTAGCACAAGGCTTTGGTGAAATGTAATCCATTGAAACATGACCTGACAAAATCACCAGAGCAGTAGAAGGTACAATTAATCTGAATGCGGTCTGTCTTTCAGTCTGGGCTCTGGCATGAAGTTGTTTCACTGGTGGCAGTAGTCTGGATTTGGACAGCACTGCCAAGTCCAGTCTGGCCAACAAGTATGACCATCATAGAGTAGACCTACTGCAACTTTGCACCTGCAGACATGCTTGCTCCTGTTGACATTTGGCTTTTATTCAAACGGTGGCTGCTAGTCTTTTCCTGGCCTGCCCCTGATAGGCTGGATGATGAAAACCGTGGTTTCTGGGTACCAAGCAGGCTGTATCTGTCACGTCCATGTAAAGGACTGTCATTTATACTTTTTTGCTCTCTGGCATCTTGTCCCTTGACCTAACCAGAAGACAAATGCTATCACTAAATGGTTCCCTAACATCTCAGGAAAAGTTTTAATGATTAGTACTTTGGCTGCTTTGAGTCCCTCCTCCCTAGGGACTTAAAAGCACTTAAAAAATTTGCAGGAACTCGGACTTTCTCTGATAAGATCCTGCATCCTGTTGTAAGTAATGAACTACCTTTTTCTGTTTTTCAGGTGACTTTCCTAATGATCAGAAAACAACTCAAGCTCTGTCAATATTATAAGAACATTTGTTGTTTTATTCTTTTTGGTGGGTACAAAAACCACAGTTTCTTACACAGAACAAGATTATAAATAATATCTGTAACATGAGTGACCCGTAGTCTTTTGATTCTACACTGCAGACGGATGAAGTACTCTAAACATTTTTTCATTTTGTTTCTTGTATTAGACAGATGCAAATCAGTGGAACACGGAATAATGGAACAGAATGAAGGTAACAGCAAACAAGAGGATGACCAACAACTTTTATAAAAAAAAATTCTCTGAATTTTATTACAGTGATGGCATTTTATATCAATTATTGCAATGATTTTTCCCTAAGATGGTTAGAAAAAAGAATTGTGTTGTCCTCTACTGAATTTACATCAGTTAAAAAGCAAGCATGTTTCAATATTCCTCTTTTTCCAAAGAAAATGTAAATAATTTCTTTATTTTTTCACAGGATTTACATATTTATTATTTTTTATCACAGTTTAGTGATTCATTTCTACAGCTGAACAGCTGAGTATTCTTCCATTGTATATATTGATGTTCTGGAGACATAGGTTAGCATGTTCATTGACTTCTATAGCTATTTTTCTCTCTTTGTCAAGACAAAGACCAAAATGGTATCCTTTCTGAGCATGTTCTTCACAGTTTAATGCGCTAAATTGGCAAGTCTTATTAGTTTTAAGTCCACTCAAGTGGAATTTGTTGCTGTTAATATACCCCACCCATCCCCCTCCCCCCAACAAAACTAAATTATGAATTTTCCTGATATAAAATCTGAGTTTGGGTTTCCGAGCTGAGCTCATGCACACATTGTTGCTGATGATGTCTGGCGCATTTGGACGTACTTCCCTTTCTCAGCCAAATTATTAGTTCATCAATGACACTCCCATGTCGTTACAGTCTGTGCTGTGTTCCCATCAGTCACCAACACAGTTTGATTAAGGCACTCAATTATTTTTTTGGTTTTTATGGTAGGTCCGATGCAATTACAGCCAATCCTGAACTTTGTCTAATTGCAGTTCCAGTATGCATGGCCTTCGGGCAGTCAGGAGTCAATACGCGTCCGTTTTCTCCCACACTCCCTGTGATGGATAATCTGGCTTTGTTTCTTATGGCTTCAGAAAAGGTAAGCTAGGTTTGAAGAAAAAGCAGAAAATAAGAAAGTGTTAAAAGGTTTCTGTTCTTCAACCAACCAGGACACAGCAAACACCAAAATACTAAATTTTAGACATCTGCATTTTTTCATGTTAACATTAAATATAAAAAGAGTAATCATTATAAATAATAATACATAGCATTTAAGTCTATTAGGGGAAAAAAAGACCAGCAATTATGAAGGTAAATTTCATTACAATAAATCATTACTGATTTAAAACAAAATCTGAATTTGATCATGAAATTAACTGAGCAAGCAATACCTTAATCTAAATTGCTTTAAACCATATTTATATACAGTGAAAAGATCTTTATAAACCTGAAAGCATTAGCATCTGTGAATAAAGTCTGCAAAAGAGTTTATAGGCTTAGACCTTCAACCAGGAATATGAAAATAAAATATAACTACTGAAAATTGTTTATAAATTGCAATAGCTCGATCAGCTATCTTTGTGGCAATTCCATGGTTCAAATCTGAAGAAATTATTACTTCTTTTCATCACGCACATATTTAGTATCAAGAAATCTGAGAATTGTCCTTAAATCTCTTTCAAATATATACATATTTTCCTAAAACTAGAGAAGGAAATGTAATTTATTGAGAGAAAATACAGTTTTCTACATTGTCTAAATTTTCTACAAGAAGGTTTAAATTTTTATTCTTTTAAAATCTTTACTTTTAGGTAAATAAGAACAAAATATTTTCTTTAGGGACTAAATTACTCGACAAAAGAAATTGATTTGTTAAAAGATTTGTAGTTATACCAGCTAAGTTTAGTCATCCAAAAATCAGTAACCTAATTTAATAGAGCACTCTTGTGTGATGATAGAAAAAGCCATGATGACTAGTTTAAAGTAAATGATTCCCAGGTGACTAAAATTAGTGCAGGTGTCTAAGGTTAAACAATGCATCAAGGACACCTGGAAAAACAGGCACCCAAGATATGCTACATTGAAGGAGACTTCAGAAATAACCATGTTAAGATATTAACTAATGATGAGATCTGATTTCTAGTCAGCAGAAGCTATAGTCTATGCAACTAACTCATGTAAATCGTGTGCAGGGATGCAGTTTGAAATACCAATTGGGGAAAAAACAGAGACAGGAAGGTGCATTCACATAGGAGCAAAGGGGGGACAAACATCATGATATCATTTTATTTGCCTTTATACTAGTCTCTGCATTTTGAACTTTATTCCTCTGAGCCCAGTTTCTCCTTCTGAGGTAGCAGTGAAATCCTGAGCTGGTGTTTGGTATGTGAATTTTATATAAGAGTATGTGTGTAGAGGGATAAGAGATGTGCTTTTAAACATTTCCATTATTTCTGGTGCACTTCTATGGAAATGCATCAGTCTGATATTGCATTGCTGTCAGCAGCTCCTTCAAAAAGAGTTGTCAAAAATACAGCAACTGTAATGGCACAGCAGGAGTTTGAATATAAAAGTAACTTTCCAAATGTGATAACCTAAAGACTTCAGCCCTCGCAAGCATCCGTTATTCAGGAAAAGCCCTCAGCTTACAGAAGGCATTATGGCATTCGCCTTATGCTGAAAAACCTTGGCTTTGGTAATTGTCAATTGCAACATCCAAAGTCATCCTTTGAAGAGTTTCCCTGCTGCCACTGTATTTTGTGACAGGGACAGTTACCAAATACATCTTGACCTAAAATACCGCCCAGATACAAAAGTGGTGGCAGAAGTGATGCCTTAAAGGGTATGCTTAGTATTTTGGAGAATTCACTTTAACTAGGTGTCTGAATAACCTGGAATATTAAGGGCCAGAAGAGCCTGTGTTCCAGTGTGTTTGCATTCTTCTGTATGGATAAGTGGGGTACAAGACGAAACATAGAGTTAGGCTTCCAGGCCTAGTAAAGGCTGGATATAGGTGGGGTTAAGTAATAAGGGACAATTCTGTTGGATATTGGGGGAATATAGAAGTAAGATGGACTTTAGTTGGCTAGTAGAGGGGATGGGCACTCTAAATGTTACAAAAATGGGGAGATTGTTATGATTTTTCTCTTTGGATCACCAGGCATTGACCAGTAAAGCTGCTTTTCCCCTTCACTCCATGTTTCTCAATTTTTTATCTGTTGCCCTTAAGTCATCAGATGTAGTGAAGGAGTGGGGACTTGGGCCTATACAGTACCAAAAACCTCAACTACATCACAGCAGCAAATAAAAATCTCTGCATTTGCAAAACACAGACACAATGCAATGTGGTGTAGAACCACATAGTGCATCTCCAGAGTTCTGTTGCAAAAGGATGTTGAGGACTGGTAACTGTCTGCAAAAGTGCACAGAACATGTTTTGGTCAATGGCAAGAAAAAAACAAAGGTGCTTTAGTTTGGGGGGAGAGTGAGAAACCAAACCAGATGAGAAAGCAGACTTGGGTGGAAAAGGGACAGCTTACTCCAGATGTGCTAAATTTCCCAGAAAGTCATCGTTAGGCATCAGAGTCTCTCCACCACTTTGATCAGCTATCTGTTTATGGCCATTCAGAGTTTGTCACTGGGAAATCTGAGCGAGAGCACAGATTTATATGGGATATATAAGTTGTGTGTAACTGTTTTAGCAGCTCAGTCTATATAGCTTTCTGGCAATTGACAACACACTCAGGACAGAAAGACAATAAAAAGGATTGTGAGGAAAAAAAGTAGTCAGATGAGAATATCACTTTCTCAGCCTTCCACAGAAGAGCAGAAAAACTGCAAGAAAATAAGTCTTCTCCTGTCTTGGCAGAGATAACAACAGTTCAGCAACACACCACGGAAAAAACTCAGACAATGACAAAGCCAGGAGGACCAGGTAACACTTGTACTTGGGACAGTGCCATAAAGCCAAGTAACCAGGTAAGCTTCTGCTTCGTATTTTAAACTACCCTATAGATAACAAACCAGGGTAATACTCTGCTTGACTCTGCTGGTACAATTTCAGATTTATAGCCTGGCTACAGAAACAATTTCAGGAGCAGCTGGGATGAGAGGGAAAAGTCTTGATATTTACTGTTAATATTATTCAAACTGTGAAAATCTCTTAGCAGTAACTGTATGCAGTTAATAGGGATAATATATTTTCACATTTGTCATTAGTTTTGATTAAATTAGTTGAAAAATTAATCATGCAAAAACACAGACTGCCTTGATCCTAATGGGAAATGGGAATTTAGGAAACTGAATTTCAGTTTTCAGTTTTAGGAAACAGAATTTCCTCTGTCTGTATAATATAAATATCCTAGTCTGTGTGGGTTCTTTTGTTGTTCATGCTCCTCTAGTACCTGGATCACATGGCAGTGTCTTTGGCACAAATATCTAAGACAAACTTTTAATGGATTTTTCTATCTTGCCTATGAAATTGCAAGTCAAAATAAGTGCATTACAAATTTACTGAGCCATCCTGTAGCACTTCACCTTTTTTGTAGTTAATTCTAGTAATAATAATGTTTTTCATTGATTTTTGTAGTTTTGTAGTTAATTTCATTCATCAGTTATAAACAATAGCATTGGATGGGAGAGCAAGAGAATGCAGCTGAGCTGGAAGCTGGTTCCTGAACTTCATGGCCCACTGAGAAGATCATGGAGAGGCAGTGGTGGCTGGCTGGATATTGGGGCAATCTCTTCAAAAGCTTGTGGGTTTGGGGTGAGGGGTACAGCTGTGCTCTACAGCAGCTGGAGAGCAGGATGTTAGGCTCCACACTGTTCTTAGCATCAGCTCCACTCGTATAATAAGGGCTTACTATTGAAACACAAAATTGGAAAATTGCTGCCCAGGGGAAGAGGAAGGGATTGCTTCCTCCATAAAGCAAACTTCCTTCCCTGCCTTCAGCAGATGCAGCTGACTGTTATCCCTTCTGAATGTCTTTATCCCACACATAGAGAATAGTCCTTTATCATATAGATCAGTCCACACATACAGACTAGTCCTTCATTTTCATTTTCTGCTGCTTCACAGGCAGGTGAATTTCCCTGAGGTAACTCATATTTGACTGGACGAAACTAAAATAAAAAACAAAGTAATGAATATTAATTGTCTAGAGGGTTATTTAAGCTATTTTATATTAGTTTAAATCATATGCCATTAAAACTACTTGATGTTAGCTTAAAAAGTCAAGGTGTTGGTTACTCATGCAGGTTAGAACCACCAAGCATCTTTCTATATTAGCAAGTTTTAGTTCCAATAAATTCTCTTTACTCCTTGGATAAATAAAACATATCAGAGGTTTCAAAATGCATAAGACAGACATATTTCTGCAGAAATACGTGCAACCAGTGTTGTAGGCTCTGTACTGCTGCCAGCTAAACAGAGGTTTATGACTAGTATGTGTATGAGGAGATGACATAGTCACCCTCTGCAGAGAGTGGCAGACAGGTACCCCTCACTGCCTGCATAGCCAGGAGAGGATGACTACACCCTGGCAGTCTTCCACAGGTGAGCATAAGCACTTTTATAAGAGGTTCAATTGAAATTTCCCAGGTAAATATGTTAAATAAGCAGAATGAAGGATTTTGTGAGTAGATAAATTTTTGTTCAAAATCCCAGTGATTTGCTTGTGAATTTTAAAAGTCTGCACCTTAAAATGTGTTTAAATGACTATTAGTTTTGACTGACGCAAACGTGAATTTTCAATATAATGAAGTGCAACACCTTTATATCTTTTTTGTATCTTTTTAAGTGTTTTTTTCCTATAAGAATTCATCTCTGTGTTGCAACAAGTCCCACAGAAATCCAAGCTTTAGAGAAAGGTACTTATGATCTTTCCTTAAAAAATAAAACTCAATTAGCTCTATCTTTTTATTACAAGAAAACACTAAGGCTAAAAAAAATCACAGTGTCCTGTTTTACAGGAATCACTGAGCTGTGTGGGAACTGTGGGGATTGTCAAGTCATGCCATGTTTAGCTTGCTCAAATAGTTTGGGTCAGGTCAGTATTTGAATGTAAATGTAGTTCGTTCGTTTGCTTTCTTTAGGATAATGTTTTGAATGCAGCGCACTCAGTAAACTTGGTAAGGACTATGTTTTCTGGGACTCTTACTTTTATACCAGCCTGAGGACTGGCTGCTCAGTTGTGAGCCCATCACCAAAGAATTTAAAGAAAAAAGCACTCTTCATTTGCATTTTGCACAATTACTTGCACAGGATTGCTTCTTTTTAAGAACCTTATTACTAACAGTAGGAAGTGAATTTAGGGAAGATGAATATTAACGTTTGGAAGTTCTGATTCCCTATTCACAGTAATGGACACTGGTCTATACTGTTGGAGTCCACTTGACACCTACTATGCCTCATGTTTTCTCTAGTGAACAAATTCCACAGCTAACACTGGTTGGTTTGTTTCTTTAACATGGGGAAATTAGGCTCTGTTACAATTAAAATATACCCAGGGCCATGACTTCTTCTAATTTAAAACAAGGAACAAAACAAAATGACACAGCAACAGTATTTTTGGGACAATTTCCCAGCCAGCATACACCAAGCCCCCTCCCTCGCCCCGCGAGAACCCACCTATTCCTCGCAGCGCTCCAGCTATCATGCTCAAACACCATTCTCTGCTCACTCTGTGTTTGCTCTGTATTGTATGGTTCGGTATTGTACCGGCTGTGCCTTTAGGCTGTAAGCTCCTCGGGACAGGGACCTGTTATGTGTTTGGCACACTTCACCTATTGTGCAGCGCCGTGTACTCCAGCGCTATGTAAATAATAAATAAAAAATAATAATAATTGTATCTTCAGTTGTTTCCTACAGATTTTTTTTCTAGGTGGCAACGTAAGTATTATACTCTTCATCTCATTTCCCTAAATCTCTTTCGTACTTCCACTATAGGGATGGCTCAGTGATTTCAGGACAACATAGCTCAAGATTTTTTTCAATAGAGGAGATGTGGCTTGCTATTTGCAAGGGCAAGAGAGCTCTAGTTAACATGAAAAGGTAAGATCCTAGCTGCACACTCACTTATAAAGCAGCCTGTATAGCTTGGGAGCTATGTGAAAGTTATATTTAGAAGATGAATTTGGTGCTCTGTGCCTTTTCCAAAGGTCAGAGAGTTGATTTGTCTACAGATTAGTTGGCAAGATACTCACTGTTCAGATCAGAGCAATTACATTAATAAACCATCCCTGCATGCCTCCTCAGGAGAGCTATGCAGGATGGAGCTCAGCAGCATCAGCGGTTCAGCCTCCAAAACCACTCTGTGAACATCTAAAAAGCACTAGTCTTGACCTAGGTGAGGGGTGTATTACTGAAAGCTGACGACAATAATCAAGGTCTATCTATCCCCTGGTTAGTGACTATTTGTGACTACTATAGTGGGCAAAGGTGGACCTGAAGCAGGATATTGTGAAAAAAAAAAAAGCCAAACAATTAGCATAAAACATGTATCAAAGGGGGGATGAAGGAAACGGAGGGGAGGAGAGAGAGAAGGTAAAACAACATTTAGACTTCTTGTAACAGTGCCTTTTCTTCCATTAGGTTAACTATGGTTCAGTGATATTGCCTATCCTAAATCTTGATCACAATAGAGTTCCAGGTAGGGCCAACATCGAATACAGGCTTGCAGCAATTTGTCACTAATAGAGTGCAAACTTTTAAGAAAATAGACTGCCCAATCAAGTACTTAAACACTGGCCCTCTGGATATATACTTTTTGATTTCAAGTAGTTGTCATCTTGCAACTTTTTTGACAACTTTGAGTTGTTCAAAATTTATTTTTCATGTTAAAAATTCCTTGCAATGCAGATGTCTATTAGCAACATAGAATAATATACTGTACATCTGCAGCCAAAAGAACTGAACCACTTTGCACTGAAGTTTTCCAAAATATAAAGCTCTGTTCAGAAGCAAGCGCCACTAGACAGACATGTCACAACACTGCGTTACAAGATGCATCACCCACTCACTGTAGTAGGCCCTAAGTCCTACCCCTAAATTTTAATACTTTCGGTTCCATATACGTTGTAACCTTCTCTATAAGTTGCTAAATTCTGGGTATTCTGCGAGGAAGTTGGGTTAAAAGTCTGTGCACTCTTTGCCACCTTCATTCGTTTCGCCTCTGCCCTGGACTTGTAACAGAACTCTATCAAAGCCACCAGCATTGCCAAGCCCAAGCCTCCAACCAGAATGTAGAAGACTCCAGCAACGTTGCTGAGACTCAAGGCACTCGTCTTGTCCTGGGAAAACAGAAGTGACACAGTTAACCCTGGAAAACAGATACCCAAAAGCACAAGCTACACGTTAAAATATTGGAAACAGAAATAAATAACAATGTTTAGATTAAATTTAATGACAGTCATTTACATAGTTTCCCAAAATTTTACCTATCTAGATCTATAAAATATACTTTAAGCAACTAGTTTTCCTGGTCAGCATAAAAAATATTATAAGTATATTGCCAATATATCAGGATGTTATTGCTTACTTACTGCAAAGCATTGCTTCCATTAAGTGGAGAATTAAGCAATGTCATGTCTAGCTCTCTTTAGGGGACATTTCAGCACTGATACTGTATTTATGTAAAGCTCTTCAGAAGCCTTGAAATTCAGAAATCCATTTATATCAGACAAGACTCTGCTTGATCTTTACAAAAAACAGTAATTGTTCTTGTGGTAGGTGTTGCTGTTAATTTAAAAGATCCAGACTGAGCTTCTGCTACTTAAATGACAGGTAAAAATAGCACGTGAGGCTTAAGCTTTTCTTTGAACAAATACTTCGTTTGTCAGTGCACACTGTACCACGCATATCACGATATATTTGCCTCTTACCTATTGTATTTTGGTTTTAGTTTACTATAGATGCAGTTCTGGAACATGCCCATGGACTACTAAAGCTCAATAACAGTATATTTCTAAATAACAATTTATGAATTTTTACACATTATTCATAATTTTGACTACAGTGAGAGCTTTCTGTAGCAAATTCTTAAATATATATGATTTTACAATCACCTTCTTGGATGTGCTCTAGGAAATAACTATTCTACATTTCTCTATGCTTCACTGCTTAGTCATGAATCACATTTTTTTGTCTTGAAATCCATGTGCATTTTTAGCGTAGTTCTCAAGGAACTCTCTCAGGATTGACTTCCATACGCTATATCGTGTATCTTAGGATACTTAAAGCTTTATTCTTATGCAGACTATATAATCTTTAGCTAAAGAGAGTACTTAACTTCTGATTGTAATCTTGATGAAATTTTAACTTATGAAGACTGCAAAAAATTTGGATATTTAATTTAAAGAGGCACTATTTATTGTGTAATCAGTAGATTAGCACAGTAACAGTTTCCGTGGATGAACAGAGGTGATTGTGACTTACAGCCATGTTCTGCTTTGTGTCTTTTTAGCAGGCTAAGAGGAGTCTGAATGTCTTGGAGATGACTATTCTTCTGGTGGCAATTGCTAGCATGGTGCTTGCAGACAAAGAAGAGGCAGAACTGAGGAAGACCTGCTGTAATGTATGTAGTGGGTTGAGGTTTTCTCAGTTGTCATTTACAGATACTGTCATCGTCTTAACAGGTTTTCACTCCTTTCTTCAAAGCACTTGTCAGAAAAAGCGAAATGTGTTGAAAGCTTGTTTCCCACGCTAATTTTATCATGGTAACTCTTGGGACATTCAGGCAGTAAGCAGCAGGGCCTGTCACTCTTTCCTTTTAGCTGTGGCTGCACAGGCTGGCATGGAGTCAGCCACTGTGAAGAAATGTCAGACTCTCCAAATACAGGGCTGGCATTGACTGTGGTGCTTCCTAGCCATCAGAAAATACTTGCTTTTGGGTCTGTCCCTAAATAGAGGGAAACAGAGAAGGCCCTGCTCCCTGGAGTTGTTAGGATTACTGTTTGGGAATGGACTAGGATGAACATTGGAAGCTGTAGAAAGCAATTAATTATTGAAGTCTTTCACTTCAAAGCTCAAGTATTCCTTGACTCTTCTAGGAGCCAGGGCCATTCCCACTGACAGACAGACATAAACTTCCTGGGTTGCAGTGAAAGGCAATCCTTCCTGCTAGCATTTCTCCTTTTCAGAAAACTGCTGAGGGAGGCCAGCTCCAAAAGAAGAAGGTGTGAAGGGACATTTCCTAAGTAGTTAATGGGAAAAGTCCATCCCCTCCAGGTAGGAGGAAACAACTAATCCAGCCTGCCTCTCCCAAATGCAAAAATATGCCTTGTATTTCTTCAAGGAGAGGCTCTGACCATGTAGGATGATGTTTGGTGATCTATATTACTGAAGACTTTAAAATGCAATAGTGCTTCCTTAAATTAAATTATGACCCCCATCAAGATGGGCCGAAGTTGATTTGTTCCGTGTCTGTAGCTGCTTATTTTATTTCTAAGTTATTTTTTTATTACTTCCTCTACTGCTTTGTGAACACGATAGTAGGTCCCGAACTGTAGCGACTGACCTTACTTCCAGAGTCCTTGGGTCCACATTCACCTTTATCGTACCACCATTTGTTTTTCAGCTTGTCTAAGACGCCTGCCTCACTGAGTTTCAAAACGGCAAGGTTTACAGGAGTTCTTCACGTGGAAAATAACATAAATAACATTATATATGTTATTTTATGTTATTCAAGTAAAACTACATAGAATCGCATTGCAAAGTGACAGAGCAGAGGCCACAGTGGGTGCTATGTCATGTACTGTTGGCCCAGGTTTAGAGACAGACATAAGACCGGGACCTGCTCCATCGCTTTAGGTAACAGGCACATACTGCTGGGGAAGATTTGTAAATAAATCGTATGCAATTACTGTGAACTCAAAACTATTGGCTTAGACATATTAACAACATACCCTTCATTGATATATGTAATATAACTAGATATATGACTTAAGAAACATTAATTTGTGTTCCTTGCTTTCAATCTATTTTTAGTTTGTGTGCATACAAACTAATAATATGATTTGACTATAGGTATTTCATTTACTGCCCTCAAAATTGTCCTGGCAAGAAAAGAAGATGCTTCATGCAATTTGCTGTCCATAACCACTTGGCACAGCCTTATAATAGAGGATCTGCATGCAAAGAATTCCGGGGAAGACCTGCAATGATACCCTTATCTTCAGCTAAAAAGTACATGACAGTGAGTCTTTAATTTTCATCTCATGTTTCAATATTATTTTAAAAATCCGTTTTTCTTTAAACCTCACTTTTTCATGTGAATCTTTCAAGGGTCTCAGGCTGATGCTAAATTTCTACTTGGAATAGCTTCTTTTATTGGTGATATTTGCTCTGAGTGATGTAACAGAGTTTAATAATGAAATGAAATCTAATCTAATGCGTCAGAGTTATGAACCTCTATGCGTTTACACTGAAGTTACTTAAACTCAGTGAATAATCTTAAAGTCAGTGAATAATCTCAGATTATTATGGTAGTGCTCTGCTTCATGCAGTTCTACCAGTTTATTTTTTAAAAACCAATTTGATTATTAACAGACTTATTTTATGTAATTTCCAATTTGAATCATTGTCCAATTCTTAATGTGGTGGGCATATGGATATCTATTTATGTGCAGGTGTGCATTCAAATACAATATATATCAGAGAAGCAGGTAGATAAACAGAAATGGCATGTGATAGATAGCCTTCTGGTGATCATATATGACATGGGACCTGATACTGTGTGTGCCAGCAGATTCGCATGGGAAAATTAATCTCATAACCCATTACAAAACTGTCAACTCATGAATTCGAGGCTTAATAAATAAATAACCAGTGCAAACATTAATTAGCATAGTGTAACTGAACCTACTGAAACGATTATCATTGGAGAGGAGCTGATTGCACTCTATAACTGGTTTAACTGGAAATCCTCAAATGGTTATTTATTAATATATTTGCACATATTTATAAATCTCTCTCTTTATATATATATATATATTTAATACACAGATAACAGCTTTTGAACCTTGTATGTTGTTCTTAGCTTTAGGGATCCCGTCTCTTCATACATTCTGATTACTCTTTATGTATGCACCCATAGCAGGGATTCAACTCACCTCATTTTTTTCACTCCTAAATTATGCTCCAAGCATTGTCTGTCTATCCAGGCCTTCCTGTAGTTAAGGGAAAATGGTAGGTACCTCCAAATTGTGGGCTTAGATATCAGTTTTAACAAAGGATGATGTTGAGATTCTCATCTTTTCATTTACACTGAGAAGCCTTGGTACCTTGGTGAAATATTTGACAGCCACAGTTGGGTGAGATTTCCCAGGTACTCTCAAATGATCCCTCTAAATAAAGGAAAAGCTTAATCTATTTCCCAAATCCCACATATTTAATTCACATGGAATACTCTGTTTCTAGAAGTGAAATTGACCATTTCTTGCTCTTTTCCAGTATTCAAACTTATATTTTGCCTTCAGGCTTCCTGGCAGCAGGCTATGCAGGTCAATAGTGGAATTTTAGAGTCCCACAGCTGTGAAATGAGTGGGTAGCAGTTTGGGGTGCTGGCAAGTTGCCTGTCAACATGATCCTCTCTTTGCTTTTAGTACAAGAGCAAAATAATTAATATTATTTTGGCTAGCTGTAACCTGTAACATGTCATGCACTGGCACTGAGCCACATTTCAGTGCTCCTAGATCCCATGAGTGCTATAAGGCTGGTTATGACAAAGATAAGAGGCATAGAGGTACTGTTCTCACTTGGAAAATCAGAAGCCTGTAGAGTTGTTGCAGATTAAACTGATTAGCGTGATAACTAGGACTAGCTATGAATTACCAAGACCAGCAGCAATATGAGAACAAGTAAGAAAACAGGTGCCTCCAGGTCCTTTGCTTGTTTTTGGCTCCGATTTCTGGCTTTTTTTCAGCACTAACAGTTTAGACGTATAACAGTTTAGCCTTAAACAGGCAAAGACTTTTTTCTTCTTTGCAACTGCAGTTCCTTTGATATCGTCCTTGCTGTATTGTCTCTGCAAAGAAGCTCTCAGGTTTTCTTTTGTGAAAAACAATCAATTTCACACTTAAAATTGCCATACTATCCGCAGTATATAACTGAACTCAATAGCAATGGGCACCAGAAATGAGGCAATTCACACTTTTTACTGAAATACAGCCAGTGATGTGACTGAGGCCAGGCTCTTTTTTCTCCTCTCCACTAATTTTTTTGCAAAACTTTCTAATTGAAGGTGCTGAAGAAGCTCAGGGAAGCTGTGTCAGTCAGCTGCAATGTGAAATGTACATGGTCCAATATGAGAAGCCCAGACTAAGGGGCTATAGAGTGGAAAAGGAAGATTTTTGCTTGTGTTTTTCAGAATAGCAACATATAGCATACCTCTTTACAATCAAAGTAAGTGATTGCAGGTGTAGTGAATTTTAATGTATTTTAGGCCTTGTTTCGTTTCGGGGTTTTTTTCATTTTATTGGATTTTCAACAGCTCTTATGGGAGATGCATGCCCAGATTACTCTCCAGGCAAGTCACTTATTTTGACCATGTCAGTCACTAACTCAGAGACTACAACTTGTTACTACATTGCTTACACAATCAGTTGGTGAATCAGTCCCACTGATACTAAAGGGGACAGAAATCAAACATCAGTATGGCTTGCAATGTACTGAAGTCATATAGAGGGGATAAATCCAGCATTTATAATTAAATTTCCCATCAAGCTCAGTATTATTTACTTAATATGGCATGGGGAAATGACTATAGATTTGGATTTTGTTCAAATTGTTTAGTGATTCCTGAATTACTAATGTTGGGCTAAATCTTCAACTATAGTAAACTGCCACAGTTCATGAAAATCAGTATAGTTTTTCCAATGTACAGCTGCCGAGAATCTCTGCTGTTATATATAAACAAGATCCATCTGCCTTAAAATTTATGTAAGGATAATATATGAGAAATAATAACTACCCTTTATTTATGGAGAAGAATTTGCCCCACATAGCCATAATGCAAAGCTTTTGTATGATGGCACAGGAGACCCTGTTCTTCACCTATGTGCTGAAGTCAGTGTTGGCACATCCCAACCTGGGCACAAGAACACTGATTTTCTATCTTTTCATCATGTTCCCAGCCCTTCTACCTCCTCTCTTGGCTTCTTACTCATTTCCTCCTCTCCTGTCATCAATCACTTGCTGTTGGAAGGGCAGTTTTTTAAGAGCCTCAGGCTGGATCTTGAGCCAGCAACATCAGCAAAATCACAGTGCTTTAAAACTGCATTAATGAAGTTGTGAGCTAGCTGTGTTCAGGACAACAAATGGGCAATTATAGCATTTTAATCACAATACTGAGTGATTGTGAAACCAATATAGAATTTTAGTAGACAGGGAATTGAAAATGCAATCATGACTATTCTTTAGAAGCATTTTCATTGTCCACTCATGGCTGGGACATTAATTAAGTGTAAGGTCAGTCTCATCCATTGAATTAAAAAAACTTGGGCCCCATGTTCTCCTGGGGGCTGCCAGCAGAGACTGGAGATTTTCATCAGCATAGCTTCCTTCCACTCACACTTGTATAAAAAACAACAGAGTGGAGTGGTGAAAACTGTTTTGGTACCTTCCCATGCACCATGTGAAATGATAGTACACAGTTAGGATCTGAGGTAATACTTTCAAAAGTACTCAAATGACTTGGGGACCTCAGTTTCATCTTCAACCATGAACTAATAAATGAAGTCATTAAACCACAAGTGGCTTACATATGAACTGTCTTTCTGAATTTTGGAAGATTGTCCCTTAAAGGGAGCAATAAAGAGGGAGACTGGAGATGATCTTTAAAGAGCACTGAATGGAGGTAGGAGAAGTCTTGTTTTACAGAGCAATACAAACATTTGGAGAACTGCTGAGCTCTCAATAAACTTCCTCATTTCTGTAATTCTCTGTACTATCATGAAGGATTATTCTGGGTCTAGGCTACCATATTCTGACTACTGAGATTCAAATAGTAACAGCAATTATCAGTCAAGCCACATGTGCTGTACCTCTTTCAAGAGAAGAGGATATTCTTATTCTCATTCATGATAGTAGGAAGCTCTGTAATTTGGACTGGAGCGGCTAACAAATCTCAGGGTTTGTTCTTTTTAAATTCAAATCCAAATCCAATTAAAAGAAATATTAGCTCCAGATGCTAAAGAACTTAGTTTAGGACCTGTTGGTAGCTGTCAGGTTTACAAGAACATTGCATACTGTCCTGCTTTTTTTGCTAACGATTGTTTGCTAGCAGAAAAAATTAAAATACTTAGAGCTCAGTTAATTCAGTAGAAAGGGTCTTATTGACTTCTATTGATCAAGACTGTTCCTGAATAAGGAAATTGATTTTATAGATGATAAATGGCTAACTAACACTTTGGGGAATCAGACTGGCTATAGTTTACAAGACCAGATGCTGCTGCAATGCAGAATTTGAGAAACATGATACTGCTTGCTTGTCTGCATGATGTGCCTGGTTCTCCTGAATTTGAGCAGTGCAGGTGCATGATAGACTTGGAGCTTCCCTGGAGCATTGGTACTGCCTACTCACTCAGCTGTGCCTGAGAAAAAGTGTGGCAATAAAAAGGCCCAAGGTCAGATGAATGCTTATTGCAGGCTGTACATAGTCCGAGAACCTCAACATGATGGTTGAGCTCCATCGTGTTCTGCATCCTTTGCTAATGCTGTCTTGCCCACCACATTTTCTATTATATCCTGAACTGCCTGTGTCACCTATTGCCTATTTCCATTGGCAATGTGTTCCTTCCTCTCTCCTACATTCATGGGTCCCCCCTGTTTCTCCAAGGTCTGCACTCCTTGTCTTTCTTTTCTACTTTTTTCCCCCACTCTTTTTTCTGTCACTTGCCATCACACCAAACTTGCTCCTTCAGCACTTCCAGACATTTCACTGGTAAAGTCCTCCCTGTCCTTCTACCATGGTCTGCTAAAACCATCCTTAGTTTGCGACCTAGCTTGCATTTTACCTTGCAACCACAGCAGATTTGTGAGTAAAACTGAGATATTTTAATGATTTGATCCCCTGCCTGTGACATTTAAAAAAAAAATAAAATTAATACTCCTCCCCTAATGAAGCAAAAGTTCAGGCTTGGGTGGAGCATGTGATAGTAGTAATGTGGGAGATCTATGGTTCATTTATCAACTTTCTTACTAGAAGTTGGTGTCTGATCCGCTTGCAGTTAAGTCCTATCAGGTCTAATGTATCTAAGCACTTTGGAAGAGAAAATAGAGACCATTTTTGAAACTGTGACTGCTGGCAAGCAGAGCGGTGAAAGGAAAAATGGGTAGAGCAGCAGGATTGAAGGAAAAGTGAAGAGGATTAGGAGACCAGTTCTGGGAGAGTGCAGGACAGCCCAAGGGATGGTCCCTGAGGCCAGGACACAGCATGAAACAGCAGGAAGACTAAAGAAGGAGAGAAAATAGTAAGAAAAAAAATATATGTAGACAACTGTAAAGAGAGCTACATAAACTGTACGACAAATCAGATTTAATCATCTATATCTGACTAGTTCTGTGCCTGCACAGTTACCTGTGCATCATTCTCTCATATGTTGTTCACACACAAGCACATAAATAAATATTATTACATGCTGCCTGGCATGGAAGGGGTATTTTTAATATCTTCACTCCCCCCACTTCACCATCTTCCAAATTTTTGCTTCTTTTCAGCACCAGGCAGCTTCCCAAATGAGGCTGTGAGGAGGCAAGGAAATACTGCTACTGGCCATATGGAAGATAAGGGAATGCAGAAAGAATAAGAAGCTGTCAACACCTCAATCTAACATGCAGCCAAAAGTTCCTACCTGATAAATTCAGTTAAATTATGCCTAGGAAACCACCATGGATTTCAGTTTGCTGGAAAGATACCAGGAAATCTCAGAATGAAGATATTTTATGTGATATTTTATGTCTTCCAAATTTGGACACTTGTGAAAATTGTAGTTTATACTAGTACTGTTTGGGTCAATAATGGATCCCTGGGCCTGGTCTATATATTAAGCTACTCCTCAGAGGTAGTCACAATGATTTTTGCCCTTTTCCTCTACTGTCACTGAAAAATATTTTGGGTAGTAGGAAAAAAAGTCTGAGCTGGTGAGCAGGTTCCTGAATGTATCAAACTGCTTGTTCACAAAAGCCGGTTTGGAAAAGGCTCACCACAATTTCAGAAGATGAAGGTTTCCGAAAACTGGTGATAGATCTCACCCCAGAGACAGTTTATGAGCTCCTGTTGGGGTGCTTAAACAAATGCAAATATTTTTGCTTTGACAGTAATTGCATACACCTCGATTTCAGCTGCAGGTACCAGCAGTGCTCTGCTACTGGTGAAGCTGTTTTGTTGCAGGTAAAACCCCAGCAGATGCACCAATTACTTTACATACTGTTTACCCGCTTTTGGTGACATTGAGGCTAACCTTGGAGTCACCTCCCCCGCTGCCGCACTCTCCTTTGTCGTACCACCATTTGTTTTTCAATTTGTCCAAGAGGCCTTGTTCATTCAGTTTTAAAACTGCGAGGTTAACAGCATTTCTTGAAACAATAAAACATACTTTGTAAGAAACTGCACAGCTGTTAAGATGTTAGAAGGAATGAGGACTTAAGCTGTTTATAAGCTTGATCCACACACTAAATAAACCTCTCATTTCCATATTTCAAAGCCCTTGACAGTACAAATAATTGTGGTTACTTTCAAATGTGAAAAATGTGTTTCCAGTGTAGAAACGATTTTCAGAAAGGCTTGGCTTTTAGCATAAAAATTCTATCAACCAACCCAAACTATTTTTTGCAAAATGATGATAAAACTCTGCCTGGAATTATAGCTGATTTACGCAGATTTATTTGAATCTATATTTAGAGTACATTCACTGTGGTCCCAGGCTGTTTTTTTCAAGCAGATGTGAAAATGTATTCCCCATAGACTAAAGAGGCAAGATCCAGGCTGCCTATGCTAGACGCTGCCAGTCACTGTGCCACGTACAGTTTTGACACGTAGCACTTCAGACTGATCCCACACAGCTAGGGGACAGGGCTCCAGAAACAGTGTCAGGAAGAGCTGAAGAAGAGCACCAACAGTTCACACACTAAGAGGCTGTCTAGAGCCAGTCAATAGAAAGTACTGGAGGAAGGTGCTGAGAATCCTATTACTTCTGTACATTTGGGATGCAGGGTCTGGAGTCCTGCTCCCTCTGTACAGTAGAGGCTTAGCTGAAATGCAAGACCTAGGGTCTAGCTCAGTACCATGACTCTGGGGACTGCCCTGGTGTTCTGTAAGAGCGCACCGTTTCCCAGCCCAAAGGGCACCTGCAGTAAGGAGGAAGAAGGTGGTGGTGGAGCGCATCCTCGCTGGGGAAACCTATGAACAGTGCAGCAACCGTAAAAACTCAAACGTAAGGCATCCAGATTTATGATAGTTACATAGTCACTATGTAACATTTTAAAACCAGTTTAAAAGTAATCTGACAGGGTATTTATACAGCCTTCACACCTCCAGATGAAACTTTGCACCTGTTCCAGTGTACAAGTTCCTATCTGTATTACTAAGACTTGCAGCAATCATGTATCCTAATGATGCACAACTACATCAATATTTATTCATAATTTATAATAATAAACTTTTATCTTCATATTTTTATGTCCAGATAAGCGTGCATGCCTATCAGACATGTACACTCTTTCTGATGGGTATCTGCTCAGGCTTCCTTGTGGATCTGCAGAGGCACATGGAACAGTGGCACCATTCATCTCCAAAGTATCTGTGAGGTGTCAGTAGCTTAACTACTGCTCTTTGGGGATGATACATGTTTGAGAAAGATGGAGTTTCTCTCTCTAAATTTGTTTAATGCTGTCAAGATCTGTCTATTTGGACTGATTGGAATTTGACAAGAACTATACCAATGGCATTGTCACCTCAACAATAATGAGAGGATGCAACACCTTCAAAGCACTTGGTGGCCTGGGAAGAGAAATCCTCTGGTGGTAGGGCTCCATCAGATCATATGGCACCAGAAGACATTGGGGCTTGTGATCACCCTCTCCAGAGATGGCTGGTCCATGGTCCTTGAGGGTCCCTTCTGGTCTTAGAATGGAAATTTTTCTCTCACTTATTAGGCAAGATATCTTCCTGGAGGACAGGTACAGAAATGGTACTTCACAGCTTATGGGGTTTTCCTTACTACATTAGCTCATCTGTAGGACAAATGTCAGCTTCAGGACTGTATTTTGGTAACAGTTTTTCATATAGCTTCTGTTGGAAGCAAGACTGGTCTTTGCTGGCTGGTTATGAAGTTTGGAAACTCTCTGTGTGTAGATCTGACTTTACCTAGCTTCAGTGCAGTTAGTGTTATATGAGATTTTCAATATGGATAAAGTAATTGCTTGTCTGTCTCTGAAAGTGAAAATGAGAACTGTAGGCTATAGTTGGAGTGATAACAGACTGCTCTTCTTGGATAAACCTTTAAGGGAATTTAGCAGCCAGGCTGACAAATGTGATTTTACATAAGTACTCTAATTATGGTTCACATTCCAGAGGGAGAGAAGCAATTGCAAAATTGGAATGAAATTGTTCATTTGTCCCTTTTGTTCTTGGAAGCAATTGCTTTTGAACCAGTCATATTTCCTACAGATTTTTCATACTCATCTGTTTGCCCCATTCAGAAAGGTAACTGTGTGGCCAGCCTTGCCGCTTAACAGATTTTTCAATATGCTAAACATAAATTTTACCTTTGTAAGGACATTGGGACTGAGCCATAGATGAAAGATGATCCTAGGAACACTATTTCTCTGACACTGAGAAAACGAATATCTGGAGCCTGCTGTCTACAAAGACAATGTCAAAATCAGCAATCCTTTCAACAGGATCCAAATCAAGGTCTAATTTAGTGCTGCTATGTTGAATTGTCACACTGGATAACAACAACATTAACAGCTGCTTTGACAGTGTTACAGATGCAGGCAGAAGTGATCACTCCCATGAAAAATGAAATATAGCTTAAGGAATATCATAACTCTCAACTCAGCAAGCCACTTAACTCAGTCTGATTTTACAGCAGATGGGAAGTCCTATCAATCTGTCTATCTGTAAAAGCATCTTCGTACTATTTCCTCTAAGCTGTAGTCTCTCAAGTGTGAACATTAAAGCTCACCAAATAGACAAAGTCCTTATGCTAAAATCCTTAGAAAGTTCTTTTCAATCTTTATCTTATCTTGGGTGAAGATGGTACCTGATAATTACAACTTTTTTTCAAGCTTTTCAAATTCATGTCTACTTAGACCTTTCATCTGGATATTATAAGATGAATTAAAAACAACTAGGTGATTTTTTGACAACTAATATAAATTTTCATGTTTAATTTTCAAAAGAGAAGAGCTTTCTCACTTGCAAATGTTGAAATTTATCTTTCAGAATATTAAAGATTATCTAGGAAAATTTTCTCACAGTAATTTAGAGAAGCTGCAGCTGGTTGATAGCAATCCTAGAGTAATAAATAAATAAATGAAACCCATTCATGAGAGGGTTATTTAGCTGGGTTATTAGCCATATCCATAGACAGTTTCACAGCACAATAGAGAAATGGAAATAAAAAGGATGAAGAAGTAAATGTGGATTTAAGCTGCAATCATCACTCTGAAATTAAACTGTATTGTTTATAAATGTAACACATCATTGTCCTCATCATGTCTAGTAGGCCATGTAAAACCAGGTTAGTTTCACACTGCTTTCTTTGTTGCTTTGTTATCCAGGTTCACCTCCACATGTGGAAATGCATAATTTCCTTCTGGTCAGCAAAACATGGAGAACCTTTGCTCAATGCTTCTGCATCTCCCATAGATAAAACTGAAAGCCTAAAATATGCATTGGGAATTATATACTGAGACCTCAGAGCCAGGCTACATCACCCATACTCATCCTAGAAAGTGCTTCATTCTGCCACAGAAGAAGGTGTTTTGCAACTTGAGTTTCTGTAGCAGAAACTTTTCTTTCAATTTAAAAAGTAGGACTGTATCCTCAATGCCAGACTTAGTCAAAACTCCCACCGAAGAACAATGTGTTCCTCAGTAAAGGAATTGAAATCTTTGCAAGAGTCAGGCAAGTGCTTTAATATTTGACACTTAATCCTGAGTGTCACTGCACAGTCCTGCCTCTTCCATTACTCACAAGCAAATGGAGTCTTTGCATGTGGTAGTCAAGCCAGTTCAGATAAAACTGCAACCCTTGTGTTACATGATACCTCACTTCACAAGTACTTGGGTGCATGGACAGGTATTTCAATATATGGAACATAGCTATTTTAAAGCTGCCTTTAGAATAACAGTATGAAAAACTTGATGAGAATTAAATCATTGTTTTTTAAAATTACTGTCCATCTCCCCATAAATAAATAACACTAAGCAGTTTAAAACATTAGCATAATTTTTTTTTTTATTATTTATTTTAAAGAGCCTATCTATGCCAACTGCAGATACGCCTTCCACAGTCATCAAAAGATAAACAAAACTGCATAGACAGATGATGGTCTGACTACCCAGTCACTTGCAAAATAATATCAATGATTCCAAACAGACATAACTCGTTTGTTACTCAAAAGAATTGCAGCAGGGTGCTTGCCCAAAGCCCCAGGAAGCTGGCACAGAGGTCTGCTTTGACTTCCAATGAGTTTGATTCACAGCAACGGTTAACAGTTGGCCCACCTGTTGGACTTCAGTCCATAAGAAGCAGAGAGGCAGGCATGCAACAAATTACCCGAATGCTGTGGTGCACAACACTGTGGTACTCAGCTCATGCACATGCCACCTCACAGGAGGGGCATTTGCTAGGTGACAAAGACGCACAAATGTCCCTGCACTATGAGGGAATGAGACAGAGGTCCAGGCTAGGGACCACAGCAGCCAACATCACAAGCAGTTCTGGAAATTTGAGACAGCCACAGCAGAATATCACAAAAAAGGGGCACCAAATTTTGCCTAATGCAACACTTTCAACACCTATTTCAACACAGCAACTCAGCATTCCTTAGAAACCAGAAACTAAACCATGAAATGCATTCTGCACACTATGTTAAGCCTGTTTCCAACAGCCTAATGTCCAGAGTTCGAATACATGCAACCGACAAAAAAGGCATTCTCCAGCCTGATTAGACTTGAATATGTATCTAGAGTTTTAGCCACAGCTTCTTTTTGTTGAAGTCATTCAATTCCCTAAATCTCTGGATGCACAGGACGGATGGAAAGCACCATCCATCTGTACTATTCAGCAAAAGACAAAAGCAAAGACTCAGCCTTGGCCTGATTACACATAGCGAAGGAGACCTCTACCATGAAGTAAGGTCTCAAAATACCCTTTTTTGAATACTAAATAGCATAAAGACACAGACAGGTCCTTAAGTACTCATTACAACAAAGGCAAGATCTCTGCTGTTAAACATTTAATAACAATGTTTTAGGCAGCCGGTAGAGTTTTGCCAGGAAAACTTAAATGTCTTTGCTATTTAAACAGCTTTGACATTTTCCTGAATCCCTTTCCTGAACACAGTCTCCTAAATTCTGAGTAACTGGCATGTTAGATAGCAAAAATACTTTCCTGCATCCTGGGCAGATTCTTAGTGCAATTCTGCTCTTATCTTTACAGATGGCGGCGCGGTTGTTTCACTGGGTAGTGTTGGGGATGTTGTTCACTTGCAATAATGAACAAGGAAGATGTGCAAAAATAAAATGACTCGCTATGAGATTACATACAGAGAGAGCTTTGTTTAAACTGCAGCGATATTACATAGGCTATTGTCCTAGAACCACTAGTGCCACCACTGCAGCTACTGAGGCAGTAGCAGAGCAGAGATCCTGACCCTCTAAAAGGCTTTTCACAAATCTTTCCCAAAAGGGATTCCAAAGCTCGGTCACTCAGAAGTCACATGGTACAGAAGGATGCTATCTCTGGTTAACCTTGAGTTTTCTGAATGTACAACAAACTTCAGACAAAGGCTACTTGAATGTTAAATGATCAAAACTCCTTATGTGGGTCCTATGTGAATTATGGACCAACCAGCAAAATACAAAGATTTCCTTTCTCTTGTGGTAAAATACATGACTAAATTGTCATATAAGTTTGTTGTATTTATGCTGCTATGTAACTTGTGCCTGGAAAGAAGTGGGAATCAGTAAACTACAACAGTCAGAAGTAGAGCCACAGATATGATGCATCAGCAGGAGAAGTTCATTTAAGGAACTAGCTTTCCCAAGACTATAATACCACAGGCTGTGATGGCAGCCAGTGTTGACAAATTCAACAATCAACCATCAATTATGATGAGTCTCAAGGAACGCGAAGCTCATTTTCTTCTTCGCACTTTGGACATTTCTCCCTGTAGGTACTGATGATGCAACCATCATGCAGAGCAGCCCCTAGGCATTCCTGGGGGAGGCTGGAGGGCTTCCTCCCTCAGGACAAGGCAGAGAGAGAGCTCGGTGAAACCAAGTTCAGTGACCTTATTTCAGTGATATGAATTGCAGTTATTCTTTCATAATTTAATCTGTATCCAGCCCAGGTGGCTTGGGAAGAGGAGGCCACAACCGCCAGGGGCCTCCCCTTGCTGCCCAGCCTATAGCTTCCTGGATGCAGCCGAGGAGCTGTCTCAAATGTACTTAGTGAAACACAAGCAGGTGCATTTTTACAGCTTCTATATATCATCCTTTCAAACTATTAATGGGAAAAATTTAAATACAACCTTACCAAGCAAAAAATTAAAATCTGCCCATCTTCCGAGCTGTTTATTTTATGCGTGTTTTGAAAAGCGCTGATGGCAGATTGTAATGCAACACAAATGTAGCACAGTTTAAGGGTTTTTGACAATTCATCAAAAGAAATTAAGTGTAAAGCTGCATGGCACTGGCTGAATATGTTTAATAAATTAGGAGTGAAACAAACGCTTTGTTAATGAGGAGTATGTAGCCAAAGCTTACATCATTGTATACTCAGAAGGCTTGAAGGATCAAAAATATAAATATTAAAGAAAAATAGGGCAAGAGCATTTTTACAAGAAAAATAACTTGAACTTTAATGACAAAGGGCCAATTTTGAAATCATGTTTTTTTTAACATATTCAAGAGCTTACAGGGATAATATTTGTTATAAAGGTTTGCATGCTGTAATATTACTTGTATGAAAAAAACTGTATTGAAATACTGACCCACAGCACATGACAAAATATTTTCACAAGTAGCTGATAGTTCAAACAAAATAGAGTCCTTGGAACTAGCTTTCATAGCTTGTCCAGCATTTATATTAAATAAAGAACTACTAGTATTCAAGCTACGAGTCTTCACAATATTAGCTCTTCAGTAGTGGGTCTCTCAGGCCTTCATGGTTCTTCCATTTCTACATTTATGCTCATCAAAGAAAGGATGTTATCGTCCATCACAGAAGAATGCTCAGGCCAACTGAGGTCCACCAGGACAGTGGATACCTCTGGAACTCTGTTTGGCAAAATTCACATACCCTTGAGGAACTGACTGCCCTGTAGAATGACAAAGTATTGCAAAAAAACTCTGGGCAATTTGTGTGCTGCATTAGAAGCTGATACAATTTAAACTTAGTATTTTAAAAACCTCTGTCTACTTGCATTTAAAACACTTCTTATAGGACAATGTATCAAAATACGCTACAAAAAATAAGAAATATTTTTACAAGAATATTTATATATTGTTATTTATTCAGAGGTGGGATATTTAAGACAGTGCTCAAAAACTTTTCAATTGTTTGTAATTAAGTATACTATATAGCTCTTCATTTAGCCATTCAAATAAGATGCTTAATTTCAAGGGGCAGCAAGTATTTACAGCTTCTATGTATATTCTGAGAATGCAGTTCAGTTAATCCAGCTGAGCTTTGTAAACAAATATGAGCCAAACTGACACCTTGAGAATCAGCAGGAGTTCCAATTAATGGAAGACCCACTGCTGTTAAAAATTGCTATAGCTACTTTGAATTCAAAGAGGTTCTGACAATTTACACCAGCTAGAGGTCTGATGACTGTAGTTTAAAGTATTTATATATATTGAAAGCTGTTTTGCAGCAAGATACTCCAATTACAGTATGCAAACACTCCTTGGCACAAGCAATTAAATATATATTTTGCTTGTGTAAAAACAACAGTAGTTGACCTGGAAATGCAACTCAGCTTGTTTCTCTGTTTTATACAAAGTTTTGCTGTAAATAAAAAACACATAAAATTGTCCCTAGAGTAACTGTTCATATTAGTTCAGTAGATTGTCTTTAGCAGCAGCAGAAATGCTAGTTTCTCCCAACTCTGAGCTATTTGCTAATAACTACCTAATCCTGTTCGCATCAAGCAGTATAATATCTTTTTTTTTTTTTTCAAAGCAAAATTTTTCTTGCTGATTCCAGCATAAGCAGATTATATGAATAGGCTGTTGCAGTCCAACACCTGCAACTCAGAATATGTTTTAAAGGCTTGGAATCATAGAATCATAGATTAGTTTGGGTTGGAAGAGACCTTAACGATCACCTAGTTTCAACCCCCTTTACAATAGGCAGGAACACCTTCCACTAGACCAGCTTGATCAAAGCCCCATCCAACTGGCCTTGAACACTTCCAGAGATGGTACATCCACAACTTCTCTAGGCAACCTGTGCCACTGTCCACCTTCACCAAATCCCTTGCTTGAGTGGGATTTTTCAAAAGTGAACACCAGTGTAATGTTGTCTCCACACGGCAGCAATCTTTCTGAGGATAAGGTTAGCCCACTGTCAACTGCCTCAAAACTCTCTCTCACTTCAGAAACATTAGGAACCCTGAGCCCTTTTTGTTGATATTGCAGAAAGCACTTAGAGTAATATTTTTAAATTTGAAATCTGTTAAATAATTATGTTTACATATGTAATATAAATAGTATATATGTTTATAATATAATAAATATGTTGTATAACATATGTATTATATTATACATACTTAATGCTTTCAGATGGGGTAACAATCACCTCTGGCACGACTAGCAGAAAGCTTTTCTCTTTTTGCACCTTAGGTGAAACAGTCATCGACTCATACTTTTGTTGCAGCAGGGTGTTGGGATGCTGTTTCACCTGCCTCTCCAGTAACTCCTAAGTTTAGCGGCCTCCAACTGAAAGAATATGGCAGTATTGGCACAGACATATAGGGGTGTCATGGTAAATCACAGCATATGGTTCAGTGCCAGGCAGAGGTTCTTTCCATGTTGGATTAGCACTGCAGAAAGTCAGGGAGTAGTTTCTTGAGGTGAGGACTAAAGCAGTGAAGATCTATCATGTCTCATGCTGTCCCTCTCCTCTCTTACCTAGACTGCAAGCCTCTTGAAATGACATTATGCTGTTTATTCAGGCTGTTGAAACTCCTTATGTCACTCCATTCACAAGAAAGAGCCAAATGCTGCACTTAACTATCCACTTAAATGATCTAATTGTTTTTCGAATCGGTAACTCAACAGGACTGAAAACATTATTCAATAGTACTGATCTTGGCCAGTAAATTTAAATTTTTCTTTATGTAATATCTTAACCATATTTGTAAGGCTTTTTAAATTTATGCTTCTTAATGTCACAAAATGACTATTTCCACCTAGAAAAAGGCTAGGAAAACCTCTTTTGGATGCCATTCAATGCTTATTGAATAGAAATATGGTGTGGTTCCCTGAAACTTAGAAATTTGTTCACTCTTTACTTCCATCTCAATCCATTTGATATCACTGATGGATTACTAGACAGCCTATTAAGATCACAGACTCTGGCCACCCTAAGCAGAGGAAGATTTTACTACATCAAAATCTTCCAGCACAAAGCAGGTGGCAGCTGTTTCAGCAGCTTCTAATTTTTCACTCCATTCAACATGTCCCAACAGTGGCAGAAATACTGTACCTTTGACTGAGCATTTGACAGCTTTCATCCACAGGAAGATCCAGCCCTAGTCTGAATCACCTATCCCAGAAGAAATGTTCCTGTGACCTCAAAAAGCAGCTTACTGCTGAATCTCACTATAAATCATGGAAAATAAAATATCCTGTTGGATATTGTTTGATTCCCATATCTCAGTGTGCTATAAAATAGTATGTTCTATTCAGTGAGTAGCAGGGCATAATAATAAACCCAAAATTGTAATGCAGTATGGAACATATCAGGTATTTTTGGAACCTGGTTCAAATTTGGCAATATTTGAAGAGATTTCACTATCAGACTTCTCAATTTTTCTCATTTATATCAGGCTGAATCTCACAATTTATGAACACACAATGACAAAATGGATAAGAGGAACTATATGTGTCATGATCTTCTCCAGTTTTCTACTAACTATGATATGTTGCTGTATTTTGCTTCTTGCAAGCACCAGGATTTCACAACAGCAACTGATTTGTGTGAGATATTAGTTCAAGATTCAGAAATGGTAGAAAACGATCAGAAGTCACAGTGGAGTGACTTCTACAAGTAAAGATGCTCAACGGAACATCTCTGCAAGCCTTTTTCACAAAATACCTCAACCCTTAGCTTAGGATGCTCTGTAAAAGGTGATGGAAGTCCTCTATCTGAGCTAATGTTTGTGAGATGTCTTCAGAGAAAAGTCAGAGAAATTGCATTTATCCCTTTCAGGGTAACAGAGACATATGTATCTGTGGCAATAGCTATAGAGAGAGGAAAAAACCCAAACTTCTGCCATTTTCTCAGGATCTGCATTTGGAAAAGGAAATTAATACTATTGCTGTTCTCAAAAATTCATGAAATAGACAAATTCAGTTGAATTCATAAACAGAAGCATGCCCAGCAGGTCAAAGGAGGTGATTCTGCACCTGTACTCTGCTCCCATAAGTACTGCATCCAACTCTGGGCTCCTTGACACAGGAGAGACATTGACCTGTTGGAGTGGGTCCACAAGAGGGGCAAAAAAATGATCATAGAGTTGGAGTTGTTCAGCTTGGAGAAGACTAGGCTTCATGGAGACCTTATCGAGGTCTTTTAATACATAAAGGAGGCTAATAAGAAGATGGGGACAAAGGTTTTTAGTAAAGCCTATTGCAACAGAACAAGGAGTAATGGTTTTCAACTAAAGGAGGGCAGATTTAGACTACAAAAAGGTAAACTTAGACTAAATATAAAGAATAAATTTCTTACAATGAGGATGGTGGGATGCCGAACAGGTTGTCCAGAGAGGTGCCTCATCACCAGAAACATTTCAGATCAGGTTGGACTGAGCTCTGAGCAATTTGCCCAGGCCCTGCACATTGCAGGAGGATTGGTCTAGAAGATCTTTAAAAGTCTCTTCCCATCTGAATTATTCTATGATTCTGTGGTTCTGTTAATGTCTATATTTTTGTTTTAGAAACAAATCTTAGGTTCTGCTTCTAATAAGCACCAGCTTTTTGCCTGTCTGGTTAGACTTTTCAGCTACCAAGTCTGAGTCTCACCTTAATGAGAACGAAGCATGAAATGACTGCAAAGCAAAAATACCATCAGCATTCTGTACAGTGCTGTAATGCAAGCAGTGTGACCATCCATTATTTTTTTCCTAGTAAGGAAAGCAACTGCATTTGGGAAAGCTGTAGGGCAAAACTGCTGTTTGCTTCTGGGGGTATTCATCCACTGACATCAATGTTCACAAAGCTTTTAATGAAACATGGTCACTATATGAAAAGCTATTTGCAATATATAAATCAGGATGAATGCTTGATTTTTATGTTTACCAGAAATCGATCACTAATTCATAAGATCTGCACCACTGATAAACTTTTATTAGATCTGTACTTAAACTAAGAAGCATAAGAGATTTTTTAACATTACATACATGCTTCTTTTTGACTTCATACTGATGTTTTTCATAAAGGATTAGAAGGAAGAAAATAAATGGAAAGATTTCAGATTAGAGCTGGTTTCTTAAGCTTTGATCTAGTTATGATGTAAGCACTTTGAAGTTCATTACTTTAATTAGAATCAGAGACTGAAAGAAAAAAACCAGGAGAACCATTTCCCACGTGGGAACTGTAGCTGCAACAGCATTGCAACAATAAAGAACACTACATAACTTGTGCCTTACTGAAATGCTGGCTTGTGTTTTGCCTAATGGCAGATCAATACCATACAAATGAAGCAATTAAAGTCGTGCCATATAAAGCCTTATTTGGTCAGCAGCCAAAATGGGGATTAGCTGGAAGAGTTCCTAGGACTTTCTGTCTGAATATTATTGCAGAAGTTAATGAGGAAAATCTGATATGCTTAGACAAACATAAATAGTGCCAGAAACCAGATGAGATGGTTGGTCCAATAGTCAGTGTGCTGATAATTAAAATACCCTGAAGCCAGCTGAACATCAGCCCAAGATCAGGTGAAATGATCACAAGGGCAATCTAATCCCTCAGTCAACCAGCTATATAATGTTGCCAACATTGGTACACTCATGTACGCAGCAGCAAACGTGCCACCTTCCCACAGCATGGAAATGTGTTCTACTTAAGCATGGAGAAATTTCTCTTCTGTACATCTTTGTCCCTACATTGCAGTTGGTGGTGAGGAAGGAAAGGTCACAGTCAGTTTGAGATAATGGTTCTGCCATCTACTATGCATTTAGTATGCCCTACTCATTCTCATCCACTAGACTCCCTGGTCTAGTAGAAGGTGTTCCTGCCTATGGCAGGTGGATTGGAACTAGATAATCTTTAAGGTCCCTTCCAAACCAAACCATTCTGTGAAATGCACATATAACAGGTCTTAGATCAAGCACAGTCGTAGCAATACAGTAATACTAATGCTTTTAGTGTTTCAAATACAAGCAGCCAGGCTACAGAGAAAACAAGGTACTGAAAGTACTAATAGGTCTCCACAGTGGATATGGAAATCCAAATAATGTAATTGCTGTTGTCCTGGACACATGCCCATATGCTGCTTTTAATAAAAAAGCCAGATGGAGTAGAGTGATGGAGATTTTTGCCATTAGTTTCTAAAGGGAATGCAAAACAACACATAGTCATAGACCATACACTGTTTAAAAAGCCACTAGTCAAAGTTACGATTTCCCAATTGTTTAGTCTACAAAATAGTTTCTTTGATCAAAGGCCCTGAGAAATCTACCGTGGTGTTTGTCCTGAGGTACACATCTCCATGGATTTGAAATAATCATACAAACGTCTGACATAGGAATGGACATCAAATATTCAAAGTACAATAGCCACTAGGCTATTATTCTTCCTCTGTGGTTGACAGGCAATTGTCATTACCCTCGATTTGCAAGGGTAAAACAAGGAGGTGAACTGATCTCCAGGTCTCCCAGGAAATCTGGGCAGAGTCATAATTACGCTCACCAGTAAGACATGACTTCAGCAAACCATATTTCATTGCTTCTCAAAAATCTTTGTGTCTTTTCAGGCAACTGTTCATAAAGAATTTATCCTTCTGGTTTCCCAGTGGAATACACTTCCTAGAGACAGACTAAGCTTAAATTTCTCTGCATATTTCCTCAACTCCGTCTTTAACCACGAGATACTCCTAATTTTTCGTGCCGAAAGCGGGAGACAGCGAACCTGAGTGCCCTGATTCTCACAACAAACAAATTCTTCCAAATTTTGATCCCACTCAGAAGTTCCACAAAGGCCTATCAGTCACTCAACAGCTGTATAAAGCCACTTAGGAGGTTAAGTGTTCCCTTTGCCCTGGCAAAGGAGAGATATGAAGCACTGCCACCTGCTTCACTGAGTTCAGACACTCTCACTCTCCTTTTGTTTTCCAGTGTGAGAATTTTATTCAGATAAGAACAACCTCTTTGACTTTTACTTCATGGAAATCATAACTGAAGTCAGGAAAGCCAGGTCAGGAGCAGCTTTTGTACTAACTGGGGAGAAGACATTCTACCATGCAGAAAACATTAAGATCACTTTCCATAAGCTGCTATAACTTTCCAAATACTCCTGTAATGCCAGGAGATGGAATGTGATGGCTGAATATATCCTTTTCATATCCAAAAAAGAATCATAGCATAATATGGTCTGGAAAGCACCTCAGGAGGTGTCTGATTCAACTTCCTGCTCACACAGGGCCAGTCCTGAAGTCCAACCAAGTTGCTCAGGACTTCAACCAGTCACAGCTTGCAAAATCCCAAGAATGAAGCCTGTTCAACCTGTCTGGGTAGATAGTGTCACTGGCAGACTGTCTTCAGGCAGTTAGGGGAAATAGTTCCTCCTTACATCCAGTTTGAACTTCACCCATTTCATTTAACACCCCTTGTCTCTTACTTTCTTTCCATACACTACTGTGCTGAGTCTGGTTCTATCTCCTTGAAGACCTCCTCATAGAAACTGTGGGCTGCTTTCAGGACCTCTCAAAGCCATCTCCGCTCCGGGCTGAACAAGCTCAGCTCCACCAGCCTCTCCTTAACAGAACAGCTCTATATCCAGCTCCGTCTTGATCATCTTCCATGAAATTGATTCAATTTATGGATGTTTTTCTTAAATGTGGAGGAAAAAAAAAAAAAAGATGCAGCATTCCAGATGTAGTTTGAATGTTTGCAATTATTTTATCTGAAGCCACAATTATCTTCTCTTGTGGCCTACAAATTGGATGAACTAAAAGCACTCTAATTGGCAACTGCCTTGGATAATTGCCCACTATCTGAAAGAAACGACAAAAATAGCTGCTTCCTTATTTAACTGAATTAGGAAAAATTCCTAAATCCTCAAGAAAATGTGATGACTTTCTGTTCACTTTCAACTGCACTTTCATAGCCTGAATTCACATTATTTAAACTCTGCAAAATCAGAACTAATTGTCAAGTGTTCGTGTGGTTTCAGAGGAAAATATATCATTAGTGTGTATAGAATATAATGAAAATAGTAGCATATACCGATTAAAGCCTGAGGAGATGTATCTTAATGAGTGCAGAGCATTGGAATATGAGTTCGTTCCCCAGCTTTGCACATAGGGCACTATCTTTTTATTTAAAACCAGTAAGGAAATGAACATCATCCTAAAACCTGGTGCTTCATGTTTTTGTGTTACAAGCAGAAAAAAGCTTTTGTGGAAACATTCAAATTCAATATTTTGAAAAATCTGAAAAGCTGTCTAAAATGTTTTCATTTAGGCACGTGAAACTATTTGGATTACCTAGAAAAAGTTGAGGTATTCTTTAGGAAATAACTAGATCCCATGAATTTTTTTGTAACCTCAAGAGCTTTAAGATCCAAACCAGATCTGAAACACACAAATGACACAGCATAAAATGCTGCTGTGTGCAAAATCAGGTGCTTGCATCCATACCAAGGAAGCCAAAGATCTTATTTTAAATATACAAGCCTCTCTAGAGACATAGTTACAAATTCGGGCTGCACTAAATAGAACTGCATGAGCAACAGATCAGAGAAAGCCTCATGTGTAATTATATACAGAGAAAGCCTATTCTGGAGATAACAGATGGGCTGCCAGATGTTGGGGTTGCTCTCACCTGCAGGCCTCATTCAGCCCTGCTGCTAGTAATGGAAGATGCAAGTGATCTGGATCTTCCTGTGCACAGATGCTATTCCTGCCCATATGAGGGAAAAAAAAAATAAAAAAGCTCTATTTTCTTTGTGTGCCAGAGGCAGATTATTATTTTTATGTGTTCTTTTAGAGTAGAAAGAAATAACTGAAATATAACAATAAAATAGGTCTCAGTATCAAGTTAGGTTTGGATAATTTTTATCCGGTTAACTTTTTGCTTTAAAAACTTGCAGGGAAAATCATAGTCAAACTTTGACTACAGAAAACTGAAAATTCTTAAAAGAGAGTCCCACTCCACAAAACAGCACATAGGATTGTTCAGCATCGTGTGATTTGCTAAAAGATACAGTTAAATAAGAATTTAACCGTTTTTCAGGTTTAAGCTCACACTCCATGACTTAGGTGGAATGGGAAGCAAAGGGAGGAAGAAAGGCAGAAAATGGGAGTAAGGCATTGAGCTATAAAAATACAGAGACCTGAGCTAACTATATCTAGAGATAGTTGAGAAGAAGAGCACTAGTTTTGACTCTACCATACACAAAGTAGATGAGTTAAGAGGAATAATTACTGGTTGACCACAAGTCCCCATTTTATCAAACAATGTTTTAAATTTGTGCTGTTCAGTGAGATGCACATATGGCCACTTTTGTCTGGAAACTGAGCACCTTGTGAACATTTTGGTGATTGGAAACAGCTGCATTTTAAAGTTGTTGTGCCAAGACACACAGAAGCTTGAATTATATACTAAAACATCTGAATCTTGTTTTGTGCTGTCAACATCTTTTCACCTTTCATTCTGGCATGTTCAGTTCCTAACGCCTACTCTGTCATACAGTGTGCCAGTCTGAGGTACTGTTCTCAGCTCAAAGAAACCACGAGATAGAAAACAGAAAACTTTTCTCTGTACTTTTGTTTGGGGATTTCTCACAAGAATCAAGGCTGAAAAAAACATAAATGCCCATTTCATGTCTGTTGGAGTCCATCTAGTACTTACTGTCGTTGGAAGTGGGCAGTTTTGCAGCTACAACACAGATTAATCGCAAACTGTTTTTCAGGTGCTATTTGTACCCCAAATGTCATTTCCACAGAGAGGTATTGTTATGAGCTGCTGAGATACCTTTCAGTGGTCTGCTCCCTTGCTTTAGTCTACCTACAATTTACCTGAACAATTATTATCTTAGTGGGATAGGCCTTTTACTTGTTGGGAACTGTACCATCAACTTCAAAGGGCAGTTTCCTGGGAATTGACACCTAAACAGCCAGAGAGCTGTAATGAAAAGAGAAGAGAGAAATAATAACAAGCTGCATTGTTAGAATGTAAAAGGCTGCATCTTGCCCTCTGCTGAGATGCTTTACAAGGGATTGGGGAAATGGCAGGGAAAAGGGCAGGAGAAAATTATTACTGAAGTGCCAAGAGGCAGTGTTAGTTTCTCAGAGGATCTATAGATTGGAAACAACCATAACCTTTTTTATATCCCAGTGGCATATGCTGGGGATTAATGTGTATCAAATGTTGGCAAATGTCCATTAAATCAGTAAGACATGTGTGTAGCAATGGTATCAGTATTTTTGAGATATTCTGCCTTTTTTCTGATAGTTTGAGGGAAGTTTATTAGTTATATTTAAATATGTGCCCCTTTTTACTTGTCAGGGAAGTGAACAGCCTGATAAATTTTACTTGTATAGTTTTGATATTATGAAGCTCCTTTCCTGTTTGAATTCAAGTATTTCTGAAACAGACAATCAAGAAAAGAACTATGATTTTTTGGATGCATTAATTTCTTTCTTATTGTAGAAAACAAGCCTGTTATTAAACTTATTCTGGTGCTGACTACCACAGACTGACCCACACTAAAGTTGAAAAGATAGAAATGTAGTTTCACCTTTTATACTGATCATACTGCTAATTTAAAAATATCTATTGCCATTGAAATGTTTAGATAAAAAGCTACCAGTCTATACAATAGTTTTACTGCTGTTTCCATGCTCTGTTCTTTCATTCCTGCTGAGAAGCACCTCATTTCAAAACTGTTCTCACTAAAATCCCAGGACCTTGCCTGGAACAAAGAGCGTGATGATATTAGCAGAGAGGCACTAGAACATACTTTGTGACCAAAATGGGAGCTGAGCTTCCTGGAAGAGCTTTGCTTTCCATCAGTTGCTTCTAGTGTCATTTGTAGTGTATGAAAACAGAAACAGCAGCAGAACAAATTCCTATGACTTTAGCTTTCTCCTCTGAATCACAGAGGGCTTTGTTCAATTATGAATCATCCCTGAAGTCTGAGGGTGAAAACTTCCTGCTAGTGGCAATGAAGAAATAGGCTTTGTGAAGCAAGGCAGGTCAAAGATGGCTCTTTGAAGTACTTGAAAGATACTGTGATTTTTTTTTTCCCCACAGGCTAGAGAAAATTCAGTGAGTACAGCATCATGGACACTAATGAGTTGGTTTTTTACAAAGATACAAATATCAGAAATTATCTCAATAGCAATGCTCTTCACTGCAATTTGATGACTGATATCCTACAATTTCCTTCTCCTATATGTATAAATTGCAAGACAGGGAAAAACTCCTTCAAGTAGAAGACTTTGCCTAAATACATTTGCTTGTACATCTTGCAAAGGATCTTAATTATCATCAAATTTTCCTTTTTTATCACTGCACTATTTTTGCACAGGAAAGACCCTTATCTTGACTGAAAATGATGAAATTACTCCAACAGACATCACTAGGAGAAAGAGCAAACTGGGATTCTAATCTCTGTTCTCAAAGCTTTATCTTTATCTCACTAGTGGTATCCCCCACCAAGTGCCAGGTCCTGCACTTTGGACACAGTAGCCCCCTGCAGCACTACAGGCTGGATACAGAGTCTCTGGAGAGCAGCCAGGCAGAAAGGGACTTGAGGGTACTGATTGACAGGAAACTGAACATGAGCCAGCAGTGTGCCCAAGTGGCCAAGAAGGCCAATGGCATCCTGGCCTGTATCAGGAATAGTGTGGCCAGCAGGACCAGGGAAGTGATTCTTCCCTTGTACCAAGCACTGGTTGTGCCTCACCTCAAGTACTGCGTCCAATTCTGGGCCCCTCAGTTTTGGAAGGAAGTTGAGGCTCTGGAGCGTGTCCAGAGATGCAGTGAGGCTGGTGGAGTGTCTACAGTTTAAATCCTGTGAGGAATGGCTGGGGTTGTTTAGCCTGGAGGAGAGAGGGCTCAAGGGAGTCCTTACTGCTCTCTACAACTACTTGAAAGAAAGTTGTAGCCAGGTGGGTGTCAGTCTCTTCTCCTGAGCAACCAGCAGCAGGACAAGAGGGCACAGTCTTGAACTCCACTGGAGGAGGTTTAGGTTAGAAATCAGGAAGAAGTTTTTTACAGAGAGAGCGATTGGCCATTGGAATAGGCTGCCCAGGGAGGTGGTGGAGTCACTGGCTCTGGAGGTATTTAAAGGAAGACTGGATGTGGTGCTTAGTGCCGTGGTCTAGTTGACAAGGTGGTGTTAGGTCAAAGGTTAACTTGATGATATCAGAGGTCTTTTTCAACTTAGTTGATTCTGTGATTTGTTTTTAAAATAGACACTGTTTTCAGGCAGAAATAATCCAGGTAACTGAAACTAAGTATTCCTCTCAGGCTCAGCTGAAAGAACAACTTGCTAACATTCATTGTCAGGCTCTCTCTTCATTGATCTTCTTTTGACCCCTGACTTTTATATTCCTTGCTAAGCAGCGGGCCACTCTCTGCCTTTTTACCTAGTAAATGTTATTTTTAGTTGATAGGAAATGTAACAAGCTCTGAAGGATCTGACCTGCTTGAGAAATACCACAGCTATAAGCTCTGACACTGAATGGTAATGAGGTGGTAATTCAAGCCTTGTTATGCCTACAGTGTAGGGAAAAATATTATGCAAAGTCATACAGTATGATCTGCACCATCAGTCAAAGAGAATAATGTTTATATATGTATAAAATATTACAGATCACATTCTAGTTTTCAAATAATTTTGTATCACAGAAAAATATGACCTTGTAAAATCTCAGTAGCTGACTCAAATCCTGTTCTTTTAAATATCAACAGACCACTCTATAACTACTCAGGGATTTTTGCTTACTCCAGTGGCCCTTGCTTCAAAAGAGCAGAAGTCATACTAAGTAATTTCCCATCACTCATTTTATTCCTCAAACCTCAGTTATTCACCAGTTGTCTCTGTATCTTCCCTACATCAGCTTGTAGCTACTATAGTGCTTTGCTTAAATGATTGCCTCTGTGGATAACACACTGATTAAGGGCAAGACCAGATATTGTGGCAGGAGAAGAGAAGTGTGAAAAATATCAAACTTGCTTACTCTGTACCTTTCCTCACTGTGAAGGTTGCTTATCTTCATAATGATCTGTGGAGATCTTTGGATGCCAGTGTTGCCAGCCAGAAGACAGCTAACCAGCAGAGGAAATACACATTCTTCTCTCTGAATTGCCAGAGCAATGCATATAGGCCATAGACCTCATTGTGATACCTTTGCCTATTTCTATACCTTTCTAGAAACAGGAGCACACCGCTAAGCGAAGAATGAAGTCCAAATGCATACAAACACAATAAACTCTAACAGCTCAAAAATATAGGTTAAAAAAAAATCTATGAAGACCTTTGAAAACTGAACGATATAGGGTACACTGAAGAGTGGTCCAGGGAAATTCTTCCTTTATGATATAACATAACTCGTACAAGGAAGCTTCACTCATGGAAAAAGTCCATTTTTGTGAAGATTAATTGATTTTTCAAGAGCAAAACCACTGAAAAATAATAGTGGAACAAGTCCTTTGTAGTAAATAAATATTGACTCCAAAAAATTTGGGTGGTGAGCTCAAACATTTTTCCCCAGTTGTTCTCTTACTCAGAGGTAATCTGTGAATATCATACCCACTCTTGTAGTACACACAAATCCAGTTTTATAGAAAGCATAAGAGACCAGAGCATGCAAGAAGTTTTGGGAGAAAGATTTTTATATATCCTTTTAGGTGACTACTGTGTAATGACTCTGTTTTCCTACAGGTATGGTGTGAATTAACAGCTCACTCATCTACAAATCCAGGGTAAAATGAGAACTGAGTTGTATCTCAGAATAATATATTAAATTCATAATAAGCAGCTTTGGCAATGAATTATGATCTTCTACAATAAGCTCCTTATACTCTGGTCTCTAAAAACATCAAGGACAACACTTCACAAAAAGTTTAATCCTCCCATCAGAAGAAACTATGCTATTTATTGTTATTTTCCCAAGCTTTTTTCAGGTCAATTAAAAAAAAATAGGGAATATCACTTCCAAAAACTAACCAACCAAAACAAGCAAAAAAAAAAGAATATCTATCCTCTGTAAGGTCTGCCAAAATTTTGTATGAGTGAGCATGTATTACCAAAATAAGCTGTCTTTCAACTTTACATTTCTAAGGAACCATACCAGATATATCTGTGAAAAGCAAAGGTAACATTGCCAGTTGTAGTACCACATTGAAATGAAGCAATGAAAAATGGCTATTTTAGAGATTTATATCAGGAAAAAGACTAGACAAAGCCACTGAGATCAAGATGGTAGGCTACAGAGCCCGTGCACACAAAGACTCATTCCATAACAGATCTTTATCTTATTCACATAAACTAATTTTTCTTCCAGAAAAAGTTCCCTCCACCACAGACATCTCATTCCCAGGGTAAATCTTTTTCAGATATTGCACAAATATATAAAACAGGAGAACCCACACACTGTTGACAGAGCACTGTTTGGATGCCTTTTGCACCCCAAGCAATCTGTGGGGCACTCCTCCATCACTTTGAATGGAAACTAAAATCCATACCTTCACTTAGGTTCTACTTTGCTCTTCACACAAGTTGCTGTAATGATCAGAAAGTTACATCTACAAAAACGTGCTTCACTCATACACTACCCCACGTTGCATACCTTACTGTGTTAAACACAGTGAAGAATGGAAAAAGAACTAGCATCTTAGTCGGCAAAGAGCCAGTTCATATCACCAGCTATCACATCGCAAAAACCCAGCAGATATCACCTTTACACCTCCCACTCCAGAACATAAAAAAATTCCTCCCAAAGTCAAACTGGACTTATTCCTTTACTACATAAAAGGAATAGAGACTTGAATAATGGAATATAGAATCCTAGATTCATATATATAAACTTTAACAGTAATTCCAATAGCAGGAACTGAATAGAGCTCTGGATTTCATGATGTTGGTGAACAAACGTCACCAATCTCTGAAATACATCAACACATTTAGTCACAACAGTTGTTTTATTATTTATCTAGATCTAATCCTGCCACTGTCATCTATCTGGGCTCAAAGTGTCCTGCCAGACACTTTTGACTTGTGTATATTTCACTTACCCATGCTGTATACTGCTGGCTGCAGGACAGGGCAGCCAAATGTCAGTAGTTAAAACAGTAACAGAAAAAATGAAAACTCCTCACTTTTTAGCCCAACTTGTCATTCACCTTTACATCAAACAGCTTCAAGGTACAAAAAGTTGAAAAAGCTTTTAGTGTACCTTTAAGACAATATTGCCCTTACTTCCTTTTTCATTACCTCTTAGAGTGGAGAACTCTTTTATGTTCTTCACTTGTTTATGATGCCTACATATCTAAAACAGAAAAGCAGAGGCATGCAAGGCACAGGATTTGTATAGTATGAGATCTCCAGGTATTGCCCTCTGGAAACACAAGATTATTGCAAGTGGCAAGTCAGTTGACCCAGAGGTGATCCACAGTGGCCAGAAGTCTGGCCATGGGAACATCTAATGACAACACATTTATAAAGGCAAGCTGCACTCTCATAACCACCTTTGAAAACACCACCTTTGAAGGCAAATCTCATTAATTCACACCGAGTACTACACAGTAGCTTTGGAATGATACCTACCGTTGTAGGAGGAGGAAACAATAAGGACAGCTGGGTAGTGCTGTGAGAGAAACGCAACATTTTTTGTGATGAGAGACTATGCCCTCAATCCAAAATTCCTTCTCAAACACATCAGTCTTTTACTACACTATGTAGAAATGAGTATCACTGGAAGAAAGAAAGGAAGGAGACACACATGATGTGTGATGTGGAACTGCCCTGAAGGCATAAAAGAAACACACATCAGGCATTTCCCATTCTCCTCCATCCAGTGATACGCATGAATCCTAATACTGCACCAGCACTGAGAATAAATCATTCCAAATAGCCAATAGGTACTGGTTGAACACTGCAGGAGTGTAGCATGGAACCCAATAAGGAAGAGTTTAAAATTAAAATCCACTACCCTGCTCATGTGTGCAGTCATGAGCAACAGAGGGACCAGTCCCAGGATCGCTCTGATAGGTGGATTTCATCTGCATGAGTGAAGTGATGGGTATGTGCTCTGTAATGAACATGAGCTCAGTGATGCGATGGCAGAGGACCATCATTAAACCTATGCTACAGGAAGAATCACCTCATTTTCTGTCAGTTAGATTTGTGAAAATACATGGTCTGGCTCTCCACTCACAATAATTTTATTCAGCTTTTACTCCTGATTTGTCATTATTGTAAATAGGAAGAAGACTAAGACTGAAATATTTTCAATGAAATAGGTGTTCAATCAGTTTAGTGAATAATTTTATATGAATAATTCATTTGGAAAAATTGTTATTTTTCCCTAGTCCTGAACAGACCAAGAATAGGCTGTGAATGGTTAGCATTTATATGCTACTTGCAATTATTTGTGAACTACATCAAGCAATTTGTGGTCTACATATAACTCAAATAGGAAATTATGATTATTAAATAAAACATAGAATTTACAACTCCCATAGCAAATTATGTCTTTTGACTAATTTATATAATGAGCTCAGCTAGCCTGCCCTTCATGGATTTCAAACTGCATGTTCAATATTTGTAATTATCTGTGCAGACAGCAGTTACGTAAGTCATCTGATCAGTGACAAACACTACCAAGCGGGATGCAGTAAAAACAGAAAAGCAGCACATTCTAAAAATTTAAACAATTCAGAAAATACTGAAACATGCAGTTAAAATCTAGAGCTTAGTCTTCTTTTGTTCAAAAGCACAAAGTGAGGAAGCTTTGCCCTCTTCTGTAAGTGCTACTATCTACAGACATACATGGAAGAGGTGGTATGAATGTGAGATGTTGCTTGTTCATTATTTTATCCAGAACATTAAGTGTGTTGCTTAATGTTTTTAATGGGTAAGCAGCACTGCTGGTTTGTCACTGGGGCTGGAGAGGGAGTGGGGTGCAGCAGGAGAACAAGCAGAATTTAGCACACGTGAAAGAAAGGCTCAGGAAAGGCATGGATGTGGACAGCCAGTCAAGACAACTTGAAAGAAGATTTGGTCCAATTTTCAAGTTGTGTAGGCTTTCCCCTATTCTCCTTTTTGAACCATGTTTGAAGGTAGGATGTGAAAAAATATTTGCTTTTGATCACGTCACTCTAGTGATAGTTACTGGCCCCAGTTAGGCCAAATTGTGGCCTCACAGAAACATCTGGGAGCTTAGTCTTTATCTGGGAAGGAACCAGGATTTCACACTGGAAACTTAAAACCATGGTTGTGCTCTTCCTCTCTCTTCTTATTAAACAGTCTTACTAGGCCCTCTTACTTGTAACTGCTTTATGTCTCATCCCCATTACTCCTAGATATTTTTATCTAGCCAACTGAACAAACCTAAAAAAAGCCCAAATTTGTCACAAATCAACTTCCACTGGCTACTAGTGCTCATTATAACAGGCTGTCTCTTGTTAGTATTGAACATTCTGCAGAAAAAAAGAGGAAGGGACTAAAGAACACCATAAAGCACAGTTAAAGCAAGAAGCTCACTGCTAGGACATGTATGGCAGTAGCCACAGTGACTCCTAAAGTTTGCCCTAACTCTGGCACAGCAAAACATGACTGTCAGCAGTGGGCATTTCCTTACCATGGGAAAGCAGCTCCACTAAACTGCAGTTGTTGCCTACCACTCTTACATTGTCTGACATACTGAGAAAGAGATAGCAATCTATCAGAAATATAAACTAAAAACCAAGAGCTTTGAAAATATACCCAGATAATAGATTAGCCTCTCCTATTATCACTGCCTTCTACCATTAACAACTCCATGATTTCTGGACATGTTTTTCTATATAATTAATATTTTTATTGTTGTCATTTTCCCTCTTTCAACTTTTAATGTTCTCTTACTACTTTGTTCAGCAGTGGAGATGGCAGTTTCTAAATCTGAGAGGTATCGAATATTAAGGGCCAAAAATCCATATTCAGTCACCGAAATAACTTTTGTTGTGGATGGAAATTATTCTGATGGTGCTCCTATTACCACCCCTGTAATACAGTTACAGTTATTGAGGTTTGTGGCATTGTGTGCAAGTTAAACTGATGAGTTACAAGTGACTCTAGCTATCTGCATGGTGGTAATAATCTCTCCTCTACAGTCACAGATGTAGACAGAGACCTCCTTAGTTATTTCCTCCACGGAACTGTGGCAATTACAACTCCTGCCTTGAACCTAATTCCTCCCCTTTGTGAATCTATTTCACATTGTAATCCCTTATCACAAGCACAAATGTGAGAAATGGGGTGCTGTCTGCTTCACAGGCCACTCCCTTTCCCTCACCTCCATGCACCCTATCACTGTCAGACTCCACAGGCCACGTTCCCTTGATCTCCTAGTCGTTCTTTTGCTTTGAAGAAAATTGGCAAATCTACCATAGGAAAAAGGCAAGTTTTGCTTGCCTTATAGACAACAGAATGATAAATTCCGCCAATTTTAGCACAGAGATTGTGCCTTGACTTTTGTCCCATGACAATTTGAATGAAAAACAAATAATGTTCTACCTGTAAATTAAAACCTCTCCCACTTGACTGAATGCATCTGATACCATGATAAAGAAAATACTAGTGAATTTGAAGGCAGTACTGAAATGCATAATGCTAGAAACACAAACTTTTTCTTTCTAGATAAGAAGGTGCTTTAACAAAAAGTACTTTAGTGAAGTTGCTTTAATGAAGGACTAATTGCCCCCAGTGAGGACATTTGGAAAAAAAGATGTTACAAGCAGCTTCTTACTCAGAAATTAGCAGCAAAGATCAATAAACGAAGAATAAAATGTAGGCATACTTTTGATGCAGATAGTAATGCACAGAATGTAGGCATAATACTGCTATAAAGGGTTGAATTTGGTGAAAAAAGCTGATGAAATAGAATAACTGATGTTAATTCTATCGAGGCTGACTTCAGGTAGCTAGTGTTCAACCAGTTTGGTTTTTATATGGCCTTGAAAGATATGCCAACTACAGCTGCTAAATCCATATTGAAATTAGAAATGGTTACCTTTGTTGATCAAAAAAAAATGAAATGGAAGAAAAGAAAGATAACATACCATGTTCACACACAAAACAAAAAGAGCTATATCAGGGACATCAGGGAAGGTGGAATACTATAACAACACATTTTATATTGTTATACTATTCCACCCACCTTAATGGAGAACCCTTCGGTGTGGCTACGCCATAGCCTTTCGAATCCAGATTTCCTCCCACTTTCATCGTGTCACACGGCTTTCGTTGCTCAATGTATTCATTCATGGTGGACTCCAGCAGGAAGGCAAACTTGCCCTTGGATTTGCGGACACGAGCTACTCCCTCTGCAGTAGTTCTAGTGAACACTGATGGCTCAGCTGATTTCATGTAGGTCCACATCTTTTCATACACTGCTATTTTTGATCTCTGGAGAAAATCAAAAAGAAGTTAGAATAAATGAATGTTGAAAGACTTTGGAATGGCACTATTCAAGTAGAATCAATCATACTTGATTTTTCAGACAATTGAGGTTGGGAAAATCTTGGATAAAGATTTTATTTGAATTACATGATTAATTTAAAAGAAACAAGAAGTAACAGTATCAATATTATAATGTCAGATATTATTTTTAAGTTCAGGTAGCCTCTAGCAGTCAAAAAAACCCCCAGCAATTGCAAAGCTAAATTTACTGTTAGATAAAGGCAGTTCCCACCATCAAAGTATTGTAAAGTGTGTTTTAGGAAATTATATATGAAATGTCCACAGTAAGCCTGTAGGGCAAAGAGAAACAGTAAAATAATCTCCCCATAAATAGTGAGCTAAATCTTCAAGCATGTCTCTTACACCATCAAAACCATAATAACTTCAGTAAGATTTCTGCTTTCATAATTCAGAGTTCAGAATTCATTCAATTTACATTCAGAAAGGCTACACTATATTTGAAGACATGGTTCACAATGAAAGATGGAAACAGCAAGTTGTACCAAATATGCTATTAAAGGAAGTGGAAATGACCTAAGCATTTATCTTGAAGTATCTGGTATGATTTTAGAACTGCAGTATCAGTGGATTTGTTTTAAAGACTCCGATACTCTCAGTAACTGGGAAAGAAATGCATTTGCCTAAAGAATGCACAAGAATTCATGGCTTAGAGTGCATGAGTTGGAATTTTTCTTGTCTGGGAATGCATGGTGTAACTACAGATGAATATTTAAGGAAAAATAGAATTTCTTAATAGGAAATAAAAACAAATAAAAGTTTGCACTAAAAGAAAGGAGGCAAATGTCAGAAAAAAACAGAAGTTTCCCATGCTCATTAGATTCACCCAACAACTCCTTTGCTTCCTTCAGCAATAGGAATACATGCTGCAAATCAGCAGTGTGTCAGCTGAACACTACACAGTTTTTTTATAACAGATGGCACTTGTCTTCTCCTGTGTATGCTGCAAAAAGGACTTTTTAACCTAACGCTCAAGTCAGCTTTTATTGAGTCAATAGGACTTTCTAGCTAAGCAAGATTTCATCTGTGAGCCCTTTCCTACACTGTGCTGAGCCCTCCAGGAAAATATTCATTATTATAAAGCTTCAAAACAAAGGGCCTTAGAATATTTAAACAAATACCAAATCATATCTATATCTATGTCTATCTCTCTCTCTCTCTCTCTCTCTCACTATATATATATATCTATCTCTCTCTATATATATATAGATAGATATTATTTAAAGTGACAATGATTGTTTTAAAAAGCCTGGAACTGAGCCTTTGCATAGGTGAGAACAATTTCCATGAAGCACCTTTTTTTTTTTACCAATTACTGAATGATTGTATTATTACTTAGAAAATAATTTGTCAGGAACATTAGTCTACCTTGAAAAGAAATGGCATTTAACCAGAGTGTTCAGGAAAAATACCATATAGCAGAACATCACAAATTATCCTTGCTTTTTTTAGTTTGTCTATGTGCATAATTTTATCTTCCTGTCAAATATAAAAAAAAATTAAACCAACAACAGCCGTGTTTGTCCATAGTCACATCATGCCTTGACACCCATTCTTTCCACTATAGTCTCAGCTTCTCTTCATTTACATAATAGTGGCTGGGAGCAAAGCATAAACTAAGCCATCAATGCATTCTTTTTGCTTTACACTGATGTAATTTCATGGATTTAAATTTACAGAAAGATTAAAATGGAAGAATTATGATGAATCCATCATAATTACAGGAATATTTTTGCCTTTGTCTGTCTTCGCTTCCAAACGGTTTTTATATTTTAACATCCATTACATCAAATTATTTAAAAAATAAACATAAAATAGGTCACTTTCATTTAAAACTAAAATTATATAGCACATAAAATAGAGGAAACAATGTCCAAAATCATTACAAAAAGTTTGCATTAAAGTATTTTTTTTTTAGTTCTAGTTTCCTTTGCCTATCAAAAGAGAAAAACTATGGAAATTCTAACAAAGTATCTGCTCTGTAAGAAGATTTTCTTCTCACAAACTTTCATTTGTAAACATCCAATTACTACATGTCTACTCAGAGTGAAAACTGAAGAGCTAGCCACCACATATTTCTTATTATCATATGAAGAAACATTGAAATTTTCCACTGCAGTCAGCCAAGCTGGGACAATTTTCATTTTTGGGCTTTTCTGAGTAAGACTGCTAAAACTAGCTACTTTCTCTCTTGAGCAAGCTGCTCATAAAATACAACTCTCATTGCATTTAAACCAGAAAATAAGAGTAAATATCTAACAGTGTCAAAAATCTTCTTTTTCTTTCTGTTGGCTTTAAAATGATTTTCCTTTTTCTGTTTTCAATCCAGAATCAAAGAAGGCTGAATAGGTGTTCAGAATTTCTGACATTTTGATCAGATATGACCAAATCATGAGAAAATGTCCTAAAGTCTCTTCAGCCAGATGATCACTACTGACAGAAAAGTTACATATGATTCTAATATTAAAAAGTGCAGATGATTGCTTCCAAAGCCACAAAATGTTGGACTTGGGATGCATGTGTTTTTGTACTTTTGTTTCAGGCTAGGTCTTAATTTATGTATTATGCGAACACAATTTATGTAAAATTTGTCTGTCAATATTTTATCTTTGTCTCTGTCTTGTGAAAAACATTTTTAGAAATAGCACTTACAATATCATTAAGAATCACCATACTGTGACAGAGATTAGAAATCATTTGATAACAGGGCCTCAATTGCATGATTTTGAAAAAAGTGATCAAAACAGTTCAAATCTCGATAAAGCTTCAAATTTTGCATATGCAAAGATATTTGGCATTTGTAGTTACTTTCAATGTTTCCCTCCGTATTTTGAAAGAAAGCTAAAAATAAAAAGAGGAACATTGATTTTTTTTCCTTCATTTTTCGCTTAACCTTAAAGATTGAAGTGAAAGGATTGTCATTACAGACATTTTTACTTCATTATAGCGTTTTCTCTTTATAAAGAGATCTTGCATAAAATATTGTTACAGACAAAAAAGTTCCTGTGTTTACAGGATGATTTAAAAGAATAATGGAATTTCTGTGACCAATATTGTTTCTGCATCAAAATACCTGGCTTCATTACTTCAAAACACTGGCTTGTACAAGTGTTCTGAAATTCCATTCCTTTGTTTTTTACTATTTCTTTGGGAAGTAATTTCTGTATCATTACCTAAAAAAATTGCAAGCACTGGATACTCTTGAAAATGCAAGAAGTTAATAAATCCAAAGTAACATAAATAGGCCTGGTCATCAGCATCATGTTTTTTAGTATTACCACAGCTTCATTCTTGTTGAAAGAATTATTTGTATCCATATATTGTGGTTAACATCTCAGCTTATGGACCGAAACATGAATTCTCAGAATTAAATATGTAAATTTCCACAAAGTGAACTGAAGAATCCATGGGTTAAACACAGGGGAAAATAAATAATGAGTATGAAGGACTACACTCTTTTCAGGAAAATAAGAACTCTGACCATCTCAGTACCAACATATTTCAATTCTCAGACAAGGCCTCCTATGTCTAATATAATGCTACCATTTTTATAGACATTTGGTATGAAATCAGGGCTTCTAGGGAGCACAGGCTGAGTTCTACCACTGAGTGCTTCCGCGCAAAATAAAGCTCCCAGAGAGCATCTGTAGTGTCATATTGCATACACCAATACTGCGGATATAGAAGAAGACAAGCGTAGGTAGAAACCTCTCAGTGAGCTGTATTCATTACAGATGAAGGAAGTACCAAGCACCCAAGGCATTTCAGTGCTGGAGTCCCTGTATAGGCCTTTCTACAGTTCATGTAGAGGCAGATACTTTAATATGTGATTTATTTCAATATAACACACCTGTCCCAAACAGGATTCACAGAGCTGTTTTTCCTTCTGCAATGTCTACAGAAGAAATTTAGAAAACTAGTTTAAACTGGACTCCTTGATCAATGTCATGATGTGAAGGGCCAGCCACTATGGGTTTAAGTATATCTTAAAAGTCATCTCTTTACAGATAATAGAACAGATTTGAAAACCCTTGTATGGGGATACATGTCACAATGGAAAGGTTATTTCACTACAGAGTCTTTGGGGGACCCTCAGAAGCTGCCCTTGAATTGGTATTGGCTGTAGTTCACAAATCCTATCCAAAATTTTGCTGATGGTTCACTGAGTTTAGTTCAGCTAAACTCAATACGGTCAAGGTGCATGGGAGTAACTAACTCAGAACAGTCTCCTTTCAATTAGGCAATAAGAAGAAATTATCACTCCATCTTCCTGACTTCTAAAAATGTCTTAAACTCCACACTTCAGATAAATAATGATCTTAAATTATGTAATTTTCAAAGAAGGATTACTGGCTCACAGCATTTATTCGGAGCTGTGTTCAAACACTAAACTCAATTTAGTCAGCTGAGCTTAAATTTCATCTACTAGACACATGAAATAAAGCAGGAGGGACTGCTTATTATGTACTCCTTGTGATGTCCAGGCTCCCTGTTTTCCAGCTGGCAAATGATGAAGATTACACACCTACCGCACTAAGGCAGGAAAGCAAATGGAAATGAAGTAATCAATAGAGACAGCACAGACATATGAATGGATATTTAGGCTATTTCCTAATGTTCCAACCACATCCCCTCAAGTTATATTTTCTCTTTATTGTCCATCTGAAAATCAGCAAATTAAAAAATACATTTCCTGCCCACTCAAGACCCTAAAGCAAAATGCACACAGCCAAATCCATAAGCAGAATCAAAAACTGCAAGACTCCATGTTACCATCACAGGCTTTCAATGCTGCACGCCACTTCAGCACTGTAGCTTCAGATGAATCAATAGTGCAATGCTGCTTTAATTATCACTGGCTTCAGTGTGCCCCTGGGCGCCTATTTTGCCCAGTGAGACGGGATCAATAAGCTTTCCATAAATTAAAAACCTGAAAACTCCAACAAATAATTTTGTGGGAATAAAAATGCATCTAAAGTGTTGCTGGAGTTACAAACTATGTTACGTATAGTTGCAAAGTAACATGTCACGCTTCCAGACATCTCGTAAGAGCAGTTGGTAGAGAGAGCTGCTCTGACGGACATGCCAACTTACTCTGAAGAACTCTTTGGTTGACCCTGAGTCCAGTGTCCCGTATGCAATTTCGGTTTGTTTCGCAAGGTCTTCTGCACTTTCTATGGGTGAGACCATTCGCTCAACAGTCAAGAAAGCAGCGAGGTTAGCAGTGTAGGATGAAATGATGATAAGCGTGAAGAACCACCAGACACCTCCAACAATGCGACCTGAGAGGGACCTAAACATGAATAAGATAATGCACATTTTCCTGTCTCTTAAGCCACAAAGAGAGAAAGAGAGAGAAGGCACCATTATTGCTGAATATGTGTCATTACACAACAGTCAGTGGGAGGAAGATAATTTGCAGTTTAAATACTAATAAATGCTTTTACTTTAATGTCTACAGTACAGAGTTTACTGTAGTAATGTGTATAACACATATACAGAAGCTTGAATTCTCTTAAACAGTAATCTCAGTATTCTTGTTATTTCAGGACATGCCAAAAATAGAAAAAATGTTGTCAAAAATACTGGATAGGCACTCTCTTTTTTGAGACAAAAGCAAATCATGGTAGCTGCATATCAGTAGCTTTCTGTTTCCTCTTAAAAATACCTCACCAAAGTCTTTGCACGTGCATTATGTTGGCTCTAGGATTAAAATGTTCCTGTCACTCAAACTTCTCAAACATTCTACAAGCTACTGCAATCATTTTTCTTACTTAAGAAGCAAGAATTCTGCAGACATTTTTCTTAAGTAATAAAATTGTATTTTCCTTTTCAAGACCTGTAATCTGATGAGAAGTCTGTTGAGGAGTAATGTTAGTCCACCCTTAATCAGTACCAGTTTTATTGCCAATTTCAATAATAGAAGGGTTAGGCCAATGCTGAGCACTCAAAATTTCACTGTAAATGGCTAAAATGAAGCATTTAAGTTTGAAAGATTGGGTAATAATGTGTAATTAAGAAGTTTTAGTTACTGTCCACTGAAGTTCCAGAACATCTTAAAAGGTTGAAAAATTGAGGATTAGAATTGTTTTAGATCTGAGGTACGTGCTCAGAATACACTGTGGCTTATCAGAAACAGACAATCAAATATTGTCTCACCAGTTGCAATATTTATGAAGTAGCACTGTGGAATTTGACAGGGAACAGAAATGGGACATTCCTTGATGGAAGGCACAATTCTTTGCATTTTGTAGTTGTACTACAACAGAACTAATTTAACAGCAACACAGTTCCTTTGAATTCAATTCAGTGGATTTTCCCCTGTGTGTAACAGTTGTTTCTGAGAGCTCTTTGTGGTATATGCACAGTGACATAAGTAAAATTGTAGTAATAACTTAAATTCAAAGCAGATTATCTGTTTCCCTTATCATGGCTATTAAAAAAGAAAAGGAAAAAAAAATGGCTTCCTACAGAATGAACTTCAAAACACTGCCAGGAAAATTAAGGAAGGAAGATTTTTTGCTTCAGTGTTGAAGATAAAATGCAAATATAAAAAGATTTGACACAAACCTTGGGGAAATATCACATCCTTGTTGCATAAAGGCACCCAGGGAAAACCAGAGGCTGTTGAATATGCCAAACTCATTGGGAGGCTGGTCACTGGGTCCTTCTTTCCCATCCTCTGGTTCTTCTGTGTGCCACTCATATGGACTAAACCTGCTAACTAGGAACAGGACCACACTGACACCAATGTAGGCAAAGACTATGCACATCCAGATCTCATACGCCAAAGGGTCCAAGAAGGAAAACACTCCTGGTTTAGATTTCTGGGGCTTTTTGATCATAATGGATATCCCCAAACTCATAAAAGGCTTAGAAAAATCAATGACCTCTTCTCGTACCAAAGTGATGGTCAGAGGCGCAACAGCAATCTCTGCTTTCTATAAAGAAAAAAGAAATATAGATGTATAGATTAATTGAAGTTGGCTTATACACTCAACTAAGCAGCTAATTCCAAAGGTGTGTTAACGTCAGAACAGTGTCTTAAATGCTCTTCATAACATCTTTCTATTTTTTTCTATCACACTCTGTATTTACTCCATAAGCTTTTAGTAAAACATACATATTGTAGGTTTTTATTTTAAAGGATTATACAAATACTTAATTTTCCTGCTGAAAAGAAGACTCTTAGATCTTAGAGAGGTGGGCAACAGTGTAGGAAGATTATTTGAGGCATTAGTTTAGATTTAAAGGAATGCAAGGAAGAATGAAAAATGAGAATTACTCTATTATCACTCAATGTATAGAGATTTATTTTTTTAGAAGATCTTAGAAACAGTAATTTATTGTCACATTTTCATAAGACACAATCATTTTACAAGGGTAACCAGCTCATAGACTCAAGGAAGCTCCAAAGAGTATAAAGCTGCAAAGGTGATTAACTGTTGTTGTTGATTCCACCAAACTGCACACAGTTGTCTTGAGGGAAAGATAGTTTAATAGGAATGAATCAGATTTTAAACAGTGAAAAATGTCAAGTATATAGAAAAGAAGTGTGCGAAATCATGTGATAAAAAGTGAGCTGAATCAATTCCCACTACTGTCTGGAACATTTTTAAATGTGTGTCTAACATGTTTTTAGCATGAAAATGCCAATCTTGAATGAATCATTATTGATGAAGGTGATTATGGCTGCAAACAATGATGTCTGCATGAACTATATGATATTGTCCATAAGCTAATGGATCATTTTTGTCATTAGGGATGCAACATTACATTAAGATTTTCTCCTTGCCATGCCTTTCCTTGTACTTTAAAGCTATCATTACACTTCAGAAGGGAATTGTAAGAGGAACTGGGTCAAAAGATGCACCTGTTGAAGGGGAACAGATGCAAAAGTTGCTGAAACCTTTTTCCTGTTCATAATCATGGTGCTCTACCTACAGACTGTCACAGAGCAGATCCTGTGGACTTCTATACAGCTTGTGGGCTAAGGAGGGTAATTGAGCATATTTTGTGAACACTTTGTTGTTTCAATGAAATTAAAAAATGCTGAAAAATAAGGATCTGCTCAAATAGTTTAATTCAATGTAAATAGCTTCTGTGACAAAACAAAAAAGAAATTGAAATGTAGGCTTTCTTGTCATCTTACAACATTTAAAATTTGGTTTTTATTTTATGCGCTGTTATACTGAGTCATACATGTTTTATGGAATTAATTTTAAACTAATTTCATGTAGTCAACATTTAAACCTATTTTGGTAGTTTTATAATTGTGAATAATTCAAAAGAACTGACTCATGTAAGTTCAATGCAATGGCCAGAAAATGCAAATTTGTATTAAAATTGCCATATATTAATTATCAGATTATATCCTTCATTCTGAAATATTTGTGATGAAAACACTTATAATTTTATGTAAAGTTGTTATAGTTTAAGTAACACATCTAAAATCATAATTTTGCAAAGGTATCAGAAATTATCTCAGGTACTAATGTCTTGAGGAAACATTATGAGAACACTGCTAATTCTCTGAATTTTAAATTTTTTAATACAAGACATTTTTACAAATTTGGCTTCTTTGTGTCTTGTGATTGCATGAGTATTGCTAAAATTGATATTTTATGAAAATATATATTATATGAAGACAAATACCATGTCTAAAATATACTTTTTAATAGTCTGAAAATTGTAATATAAACTTTGTTTTTTCAGTTTAAGAACTGTAGGATGGTTTGGGCTTCTGGCTTTCCTGCATATTTTTGTATGTTATCTCACTCATCAATTACTTTTTCCTACAAGAATGGTTTCCTTCTTCAAAGTCAATGTCGTTTATATTTGTATTTGTATATTTCAGTTATTGAGAATACCTAATGTAGAGTCCTTGAAATTAATTAAGTGAAAGACTTATGGCAACTATAATCTATTGTTGAATATCTTCTCAGTATTTGTCACATAGTGGTATCTTCATTAACACAGTGTAAATGATAGACCTGGTCATCAGTCTTCAAAGATGTTGGCCAACAGGGGTTTTTTGTGTCTGCAGATTGCTACGAGTATTAAAACAGACCCTTGAGGGTTGCTAAGTTTTCACAATGTGAGTTGGAAAAGTGACATCACCATCTTAGTGTGAATTGAGGGGATTCTAAAGACCTACTTAGTGCCTTGCATATTATATATGAAACACCAGATAAGATTTATCTTACCAAATTTGAATGCTCAAAGAGGATACACAGAACTTGAACTACATCAGAACTAGTTGCTAACAGTACTTGAAAGAGTTAAAGAGAAGAAATAGGAACTTATCGAATTTCTTTACAATAGTGATCTAATATCAGATGATTCATAATATAGATAAATCCATTTCATGCCACTAAATGTAAAGCGACAGTATAAAGCTAGGTCACAACTAAAATCCAAAACCTGAAAAAAGTGCAGCCTCCCCAAACCGATTATATTATTTATTATTTTTTATGACTACTGTGTGCTATGTTAAAGGCTACATAAACCCTTCATTGTGAAAGCTAAATAATAACAGTAGCTCTGCATGATAATTATCAGCATTTATACCCATTTAATGTACACCATATAATTATGGATTTAAATTATTTAAATGATTAACAATATAAGTATGGTGCAAACAATGATTTTGTTGCTAGCGAAATCTGTTTTGACAAAGGCTAATGATGCTTCATAGTTGAATCAACTGCATCAACAGCATTTCAATCAAGGCTGCACCACTACCAAACACAGATGGATTCTAGATCCTTCCAGTATTATAAAATGAGACAAGACTGATTCTGGAGTATATAATTATTATAACCTTGTGAATAAAACCTATCCTTGGTACAGATTGTATGAAGATAATAAAATTATCTGAATAAAATCATGCAGAAAGTGATTCAATCTCAGAAGCTCTTGGCTTCTTAGATTTTAAACAGAAATGAGTTGTGACCTTTTGTGAAAGGTCAGCGAAAGGACCAGTGAAAGAATACCATTCTGTGTCAGGAGAATGAATATTTAATTGAAGCTGACTGTTAGTGTATTTGGAAACACCTGTTACACATGCTTAATGGTATTTCATCCAGCCAGCATTTCTCTTGTGAGCTAAACATCAAGGCAAATAGAACCCACATGGACTACTGCATGCATTTGGATGCCTTGGGGACAAATGGTCAATATTTCCCAGTATTTTTTAATAGAGTGCTAAAAACAAAACAGGAAAATAAGTAACCATCTCCGCCATGACATTCCGTGCAATCTTAAGAAAACTGTACACCACAGCACTTTATATGCCGTTTCCTCTGGGACATGATGGAAAAATCAACTCCAGAATTTAGGAAACAACTAAACTGCTCTATGCAGCACCTGAGCATTCAGGTACCAGAACAATCAATGGTGCATACAGGTCTGAGGGGAACATGAGATAAAACTGTCCCATGTCCACTCTCAGTAGGGTTAAGGAGAATCAGGGCATGGAGTGAAGAGCAGGAGAGCAGTGGAGCCTTTTGTGCTGCACAGAAAGGGTCCAATCTTACTTGTCAGCGCAAAAATGTCTGTTAATCCTTTAATGTGGTTGGGAATTAAAAGCTGTAAAATGTTTCCCAAACAGATCCTCTCGTTAACTTGCTAATTCAGTTGCAAATTCTGTCCCAATCCTGGCTGCACATAAAAAGCCTTGCTTGAAGCACAGCCAACTACTCAGAGTACTTGTGTTTATGATTAGGGGATCTATCAGAGAAGATGAACATACTCTTCTAGCAGAGCTTTGCAGCAAAGTCTCTGGATGACTGATTTTTCTGCTTTCTCTATGTGGAATAGGCCTGGGAACCTTATGCTCTGTAAATCATCTGGCAAGGACTCAGGGAATTTGCAGGGAGGATGCTCTTGATGGCTTCCCTATGGAAATCTTTAGCAGCAAACTTTGTAAGTTAACAGAAAGAACAATTTCCTTTAAAGGTACGCCTGCAAAGTGCTTGGCGTAGCTCTTGGCCTTAAGGACAACTGTCACCAGACAGTCTGTGCCGCTACCATAAAAGTCACCTGACCTCTAAATCAGCATGGCTGCACTAAAGCTGCTTACAGGGAATAGTATCTCCCTCAGCCTAGTGTCCATCTGGGCTCAAGAATTGTTTTGGACGGTAATTATGGCCCAAAAAATAATACCAGGGACCATTGCAATTTAGCAGATTAGTCAGGCAAGTTTCAAGGCACAGGGACACTCCCTGGTACCATTTATACACTAGGATATCTAAAGACTTGAGGAGCCTTCAGACAATAGAGCTGATTTCTTTTAGGTCTTCAATAAAAAAGTAGCTCCAAGAGCCTTGCTGCAGCTCATTCTCAGGGCGCAGTTCCACAAGCACAATGAGACTGCAGTATTTCTAAACAGATGGTCAGAAAGAGCCTTCACCTCATTCTCTTCTATTACAAAAAATGAAGTACTGGCCATGTATTCTGGATTGTCCTCTTCATGCAAGTAATTTGCAACAGGCTCCTCACACCTGGGAGTTTTATTGCTTTCAGCTATGTTAACAGCCACAGGTGTTGACACATCGATGTGAGCTTTCTACCAGAAATTTATGCCAGTCTGGTACTAGGGCAGTTTGAGTTTGATGAGGTAATTTTTTCAAGCTAAAGGAGGAATTCCCCCCCCCCCCNTAAAAGAGTAATATAAAATTTCCTTTATGACTTTCAACAAGATGATAGGCCACTGAAACTATGCATCTAGACAACCAAATTTTCTCATAAATGGTGACATTTCTTGGATTATTGAGAAAATCTTCTTTTTTTTCTGTTAAAACAGTGCTTGGCCATTGATGTCCATGAGTTTGCTATTGCAATTAAAAGCCAGACAAGGAGTAAGCTCCACACTGGTTAAAATAAGGTTGAAAAATTTTTGTCTTTCAATATCCTATGAGTTGAGCTGCTTCTAAGACAAGCTGCTTCCAAGTAGATATACATGCTTGGTGGCATGCACCAAGTTTTTTTACTCTTTAAAGACACAATTGAGGCTGGTTCCTTCATGAACTTCCAAGAACACAAGAGAGTTTTGTGAAGCTCATATAACATTTCCATTCTTATGGGGAGAGGAAATCACCAAAATTCTGGGGCACCATTTCCCACAGTCTTACAGCACACACATTCTTTCTTTCTGCAGAGTCCCTTGAACTGATGCTAATGGAGAATATATTATCAAAATCAGCTATACTTAGCTGACAGAAGGCAACCGTAAAGGAGCTGCTAGAAAGGCCACAAGGTCTTTGCTACATCCATCACTAGAATTGCAAAAACTGCAACAGTGGATGGATAAACTGGCATGCAGGAGTCTTTTTATAGGGAGGTTGGGGCCTGTAATGAGTTCATTGGTGGAAATATTCTCCCCTCAATAGTTCAAAGATTTTATTTTATTCCATCGCTGAAATGAAAAGTTCCTCTAAGAATTCTGATCTGTTCTGAGTGCAGATACTGGCATCTGCCTTCATCATCAAGCTCAGCTCTGAGTCTTGCTACTTTTGGCAACTGCCGATACTGCAAATATTTATTTGGGTTTGTTGGAACTATTTTCATTGTATATTAGAGCTTTACGTCTCGACAGAATTGATAACTGTTATGCTGTTTCAAAGCATCCTTCTCCAGATCACTGTATAACATAATGCTATCAGCTGTTGAACTTGTCAGGTTTGCTCTTAAATTTTATTTTTGATGCTTATCTTGAAAATATGTCTTCATTCTGAATTGGCTGATTCTGTACTTGCCTGTAGTGCTTTATTACATATGTTTAATATATGATGGTGAATTCTCCATTTCTCAAACTAGAGCAGGAATCCTATAATTTTTTAAATACCTGTCCAGCATTCCATGAAAATTAATTAATGAGTGATAGTCTTCTCAGCTGAGTTTTACAATGTATTGGGAATAGATGGTCTCTAACATTAATGAATTTTTAAGGGATATGCAAACTATGGATGTTCTAATGTTACAAGTCAAATAAATAATAGTAATAGAACTTACATGAAACTATTTGCCTTTCTCCTGGAAACAGGTGAAAACAGAGATCTGAAACAAGATTCTATTTCTTTTTTGTGACCTCAAATAAATAAAATGCACATATAATTCCTCTTTTATGACTTATACTATCATAAATTAAATCCTGCTTCAAAAATTGGTATGCTTACCCCATAAACAAGTTCTCCCACCATCCCATTCCAGATTTTTGTCTCTGGATCCCTTGCTCCATATTTTCCATCAGGAACAATGGCAATTTTGTACTTGATACCAATATGTTTTGCAATTTCTGATGCCAGATCTACACAGTATCCTTCAAACTTGTCATTCCCTTCAAACGTGTCATGGTTTTTCTTGAACATAACATATGGGGCTTCCTATAATGAAAGAAGCAGAACTGTAAAGGAGAAGTGTACCGAATATACTCTAAAAAACCCAATATGTCATACTGACTGAACAATACACAATTCATCAAAAATTCATGGATAATGTTAGCGCATTTAAATTAAAATGTATTAACAAAAATCCCTCTGCAAAGGTATACAATTTACACTGTAATTTGACTTATACATTTCACAAGATTTATCAACCTTACTTTATTTTACAGGAGAGACCTTAGTGCAGTATATGTTAAATTTAAAGCATAGAGTAGAGGTTGAATCTATACAATAAAAAGGACTGTGAGATAATGAAGGTACAATGTACACTTCTTACTTCAGTAAGTAAGCATATCCTCTAACTTTGTGTGTTTACTGTCTATGTAATTTCAGATGCAGAGCCTGAATGACTTGCTTTCTTGAGGTTTAGAATGCATAGTTACTAAGAGACTACATACATTTTAGTGAGAACATAGAAATATATTCCCAAGGAAACACATATCTTCTCCTTCAAATAAACAGTGCAGATTCTGCAAGGTCTTTTGGGATGAACCTAAGTGATATGCATGGACAAGAATGATATTAAGTTGACAGTGACTTTACATGCTGCATGAAAAAGTACCAAAATATTTTTGGATGATGAGTGCTATTGGAAACAAGTAAAACCTGTCTTGAAAAGTGGATCTTGCATTCCCTGTGTAAACCATACTATCACAATAGTGAACATTACATGATTAGGAAATCAAGGTCACATGGATTAAGACTTCAGCAATCACTAAGTAAAACTATACTTTCTGGTGTTATTTTAAATCACCTCACATAATTCATATTCATAGACAGTTCCAGATGAAATATTTGTCTAATATAAACAGTGACTAAAGCCACAAATTGTGTGAATTTACATCACCAAATCCTGGCAACTTCAGTTTTCTCTATGCTGGCCCTGGCAAATATTTGGTCTTGGTACTACTCCATCCTATCACATCTTTCCTATATATATATTTAATTAGTACAAAACCAAAAATAATTACAAACATGTAGTAGACAATGTCTGCTTCATTGAAACTGCAGAAACATCAGCTATAAGCAACAGCAATTCTGTAACCAGTATTAGGTGTTTAACAAGTGACAATGCGTGGCATTACATGAATGTCTTTTCCTATACAGAGTTTGCATCTTCAAAGGAAATCTGCTGAGTGTTACCAGCAGCCTGAACCTTTTCTTGTATTCCTATATCCACTTAAATCATCTGAATCTCAACCACATGTCTTCTAGAGGGAGAAATGCAGGGAGAAGGTATCATGCCCTTTTTTGCAGTTGATCTTTTGGGAAGTATTTTGGCCACATGTGTCAAATGTTCCTCCCTCATATAGGCTTTTTGTCCCCGTGAGAGGAAAAGCAAAAATCTGTGTCTTTCTACATACATTATTGCACAAAAGTGATTTAAAACAAAGGGGGAAAAATACTATGTCTCCTGTCTGTGATTTAGCCAACTGCTGGCTATAAGTGCAGCTGAATCTGTCCATTATCTTGCATTTGTGAACTCTCCTTACAAGCTTCAGCTTCATTTGCTTGCTGCACTTCAAAAGCAATTTTGTTTTCCAAAGACCAGAGTTGGTGACTGCTAGCTCTTCTGATTCAGCCATAAATCCCAAGAGAAGACAGGCACAGAGGACGCCAGGTCAGTCTGCTCTTTCTTCCAAAACCCAGACACTCTGCTTATGCCTGTACTTCACAACTGACAGGGCTGCTACAGAAAAAACATTTCAACTGTTTCTGCACACCAAAGCAGTGACATATACCTCATTTTTCCTATTAAAGGTTACATTATCTTCAGCCCTTCTCCCCAGGAGTTCTGTGATGGAACACTGAGAAGGGAAGTGGCAGGAAGGGGCCAATACTGTCTTTGGTAGGTAAAAGCAAAAGTGATCCCATCCAGCGGGGGGACTACATAGTGGGGACTCAGAAGACCTTGGTTCTGACAGGAATCTGTTGAGAGACTTACAGGAAGAACCGCATTGGTTTTCTCCCCATCCACTTTCTTTTCTTCACATTGATCATGATGATTTAGAGCAAAATACAGCAAAGAATATTTCTTATAATGCAATTACCTTGTAGAATAAGGTAGTACCTCTTGCTGTGACTGCTTTAAAAGAAGCAGCAATTGAGTGTGATCTGCCAGTGTGAAATGATACAATTAAAGATAAGAGGAACATCTTCTACAGTTTGTTTACTATGTTGTTATTTCCCTCCTACCTACTTTATACAGAATAAATAAGAGTTTTCTTAATTGTTGTGCCTACGTTATGTGCCAAATAATGATAGATCTATTTTCAAGGTAGAATTTGATCGAGGGATGTAGATGGGACTGAATGTGAGTTTCTGACAAAGATTGTTTTTTTAAAAAAATCAAATAGCAGCACAACTTTTAAATTCTGTCCATTTCAGACTTTGAGGCTGTTTCAAACTGATGAGGTGTGCAGATATAATAATAACAATAATAATAATAATAATACACTGAAAGGCAAGCTTTACTGGTTTGCTAGCAAGTAACTTATACAGATGAAATTTCAAGGTCACACTGCAATATCTGAATCGCACTGAAATATCTGAATTGATCAATAGCACGTACTCAGCCATATCTTGATGCTCTTTTCTATTGTGGCACTAAAAAAGACCTTTTTTTTTCCTGTATAATTTATTGCAATAGCATTTTCTAAATTAGTAGTAATGTTAGTATGGTAGTCTAAAGATAAGAGAGATGCAAGTCAGTTATGCAGAGAGATTGTCTTCTATTAGATCAGCTGAAATAGCTGATAAGAGTAGGCATACTTTTTCACCGTTTCCAGTTATAGCATCTTGTCTAATTGAAAGATTATCTTTCCCTACCATTTTTTTATTTATTACATTTTTGAACTATAAGCTTTTGACCTACTGATGTAAAACACACATCTGACTTACTGCTGAATGAGGTCTAACTCTGCAATATTTGCAAGATTTCAGCTGCTTAATAGTATTCTATGGGGTAGTGAATCAAGGAAAAGTCCACATAGAAATGATCAATGACTAGCACAGAACAGATATTTGAAATGATGCAAGCTTTACTTAAATAATTCACAATTTTATAACAATACTTAACATTTGTAAATACAAGTTGATGTCTGCAACAATTACCTTTATAGATGTAAACAATCATTCCAGCACATTGCCACAAATTCATGTGTACAGTAAAATGCTCACAGCTGATGATTCACACTATAAGGGAAGCTGGAGAGATCTATGCTTGGCTTTCCTATTCTAAAGTTGATTTCAAAATCTTCAAATGTTGCAAAAATAACTTGTAAAAGTGAAAAATATTTGTGCAAGGAAATTTCTGCTTTTTAGAACAGGAGTGGCACATATTATCACACTTTATTCTGAAAGAAATTTCTGTAAATGTCAATCATAGGTTTTTTGGTGACTTTTTATTTTTTTTTTTTTCTGAATAAAGTGTCCAGGATTCGGTTTGAAGTCGTTCTTATTGTCATGCAATAAATTTCCTTTTTTTTTTTTTTTCTCCAGTCTACTGAAGAATTTAATTAATAAAGTTTCTAATGAAAAAATACTTTTCTATTATGAGAAAAAAGGTTAGAATTAGAGTTTTTGAGGTAATTGTCTATCAAGAATGTATCAGTCAAAACAATGAGGGTAGGTCTTGGTCACCTAATGAAAGTTATCTGTCATCTGAGGTGTCCTAAAGTGACCTGCCTAATCCCAAAGTGCCTCTCTGCAGGTCCTTTGTGCTTCCCCCTTACAGATAGGTAAATGGAGGACAGGTTGTGTATCCTAGAGCATATTAAATGTCACTGAATGCAACTGAATCAATAACCCTTTGTAAAGTCATCAACAGTTAGGTGACTCAGTTGTGAACTGGATCCTGCCCTTGGAACTTAATCTTCCAACACCAATATCTGATTAAAATATTGAACTAGAAACCACAATGCAGATGCAGCTCATATACGTCAAGCTTTGGTTCTAAAGGATTTTTGTGATTTTTAAGTTTTGCAATCTCAGAGTAAGTACAGAGTTGGCTCTATCATGAAGTGTATTTGAGAGTTTGGATTAGTGTTCCCAGCCTACTTCCGTATAGTCAAACTTAACGACTTGTCACCATATTTCTCAATTTGCTAAATTAGACATGATTATTCTTCCTATCTAGACAAGTCACTCACTTTAGTGTTAGAGCAGGTCTGCAAATAACAATCCTTCTGCAGTTATACAATGAGCCTACTGTGCCTTTGGAGGTCTCACCCCTGCATCCTGGAGGGAATGCTTCTGCACACAGGTATAAAATCTGTCCTTTCCAAATGTTCAGGAGGCTCTACATCACATAAGGTGCACAATAAAGAGCATGGCAGCTGGTAAAGAACATCAGCTGCCCCTGCTGCCTCCTCTGTCTAGGCAGCAACTTCACCACGTGACTAATCAGTGATAGGCTGAGTGTCTAAACCAAATAGGTAATCTAAATTCTATGTGCTCTCACTATGTTACAAACAAAGAAAACATTTTGCCAAGTAGAAAACACTGTACTAAGCTCTTCGAGTGCAGAGTTAATTCACTATAATGCACTTTCTATGCAATAGCCATAAAGCCACACTACAGCAAAGTAAGCATAGACATGTGAAAACTGAAGAAACGGAGGAAAAATCAGCTTGTGCTATTTGGCTTCAGGCAAAAATTAAAGCGAGCCATGCTGAAAACTTGTAAACTTTTCCTATGCTGCCATAACACCTGTCTTTGAACACTGAAAAGCCTGACAGCACTGTTTGCAGAAGACTTTTCAGTTTAATATTGGAAAATAAGCATGCAACCAAAATTAAATGTGTCATCTCCAATGGCTCAACTTCCCTTCAATGTGAAGAGGGCAGTGAAGAGGTGAAAGAGTCTCTGTGACATTTGCAACATGACTATAATACAAAGAAGAGAAAAATAACAGGATTCTGAAAGTTATTGTAGTTAAATATATCTTTTCTTTGTATATGTGATCATATGCTTGTGGATGCTAAATTCATTGTCCTGGCAGGCCAATATTAAGAATCATGGTTCTATTCTGCCTTTAGCATCATGTGTGCAGCTCCCAGTAGAGTGGATATGAGATGGACATGATAAGGCAGAATTCACCATGTATTCTTATTCAAACCAAATTCTGATATATTTCTCTTGCACTGTGATTTTGAAACGTGGAGTGGGGACAGTTTTGGTCAAGAAGCAGCGCTGCTTTCAATTGATTGCATTTATCCAAAAATGGCATGCTGCATAAACATAGGGCATGCTTTGGAATATTAATTCAGCTTTTTGGTTTTTCAAATGATCCCACCAGTCCTTTCAATACAGGTGCTGGAAAAGTTCTTTTGAGTATAACATTTATTATGCACATCAAAATGCTTCAATGCACACAGGACAGGCAAGATAATACATTTTAAAAGGTTTCTTGTTTTCCTTGTTTTCCTTTCTGGCAAACAGGAACAATTTATATTACTTTTCATTATTATATTTTACTTGCTTCTCCTAAGCTTGGAGCTATTTATGGAAATTACAGTATTCATGTATGATAGCTTCAGTCAAAGATATCAGGATTGGTATGAGAGGAAAATTTCGACTGAAAGCTTGTTATTCACATCGTTCTCTTCTCAGCTTGGCAAAGTTGAAGGTTAACGTCATCTGTTCTAGACATTTCAGATTAGTCAGACAACTTTTCTTGGTGGTTCAGTGCCTGGTCATCCAGTCAGAGGAACAGTAATCCATATGGAAAAATTAGCTCAATGTTACTAGACTGGTGGTTAATACTTGAGCCTTAGTTAGGAATGTTCGCAGCATCTTGGGACTCTTTTCTTCCTTGATCAATTTCTTAAAATAGGATTCTTCATCAGAGGCTGAAAAGAGGAGGACTGTACTGAAGTATATTTTTTTCCATCACCAAGTCTTTTTTTTAAATTTTTTTTTTTTTTTTAGGAAAAAGATACATATATTTAAAATGTCCCATGCAAAAATAAAATTAAAAATTACACAATTTGATTAGGAGTTACATTCTGAATTCCTGTATAGTAGTTTGGTTGGTTTACATCCTGGAATGATAACCTTCAACAGGAGTTTGTTAAGACATACTTATAATGTATAAATGTTGATACATACTGCTGAAAATGTGGTAATTGATTGCATTTTTAGTAAGAAATTGTCTTGATGCTTTCCTTCAGATTATTTTAAACGCTGTACTAGATTAGAAAAAATATTTCTTAATAACACATTCAGAATATTCCTTCCCATTTGAAGCAAAGTTTATTGGGTTAACATGTCTAAATGAAGCAGGTGAAAAGGGCAGTGAACTGAGATGTAAAATCTTAAAAGCAGTCACGTAAAGGTCACCCTTTGCCAGTTAGCTTTGACAAACATCAGCTTTAAAGGGCATGTCTAACTTCAGAGGAAAAATTGTTAAATATTTTGTTTAAAATACAGATTTGTAAGAAACAATTGTTTTCTAAAACTATGTTTTAAACATGTAAATGAATGAAGCAAGTGCACTCTCTTTTGCAACTACTCTTTAAAAACACCGTAATCCTGGCAAATCAAACTGCAAATCTTTTTAGATTTTATTAAAATGGAAATTTTATTGCAATGCTGACAAAATATATTAAGAAATATGTCCAAATTCATCTACTAAATTCATGTTTTCACTCATAATTAAAAGTAGATAATCCAGTTCTGTTTGGGTGACTAAATTTTAGGTCTTGTTAATGTCAATTATTGAGTTTATAATTTACACTGCCATAGTCATCTCATTTTACACCTTCTATTCTATTCTATTCTATTCTCTCATTTAGATGTTTCAGGTTTTTTTTTTCTTCTACTTTCTTGTGAGTCAAGATTTACCAATTAGAGGTTATAAGAACTCATATTTCTGAGGTTTATTTTAGCAAAAAATGGAAAAAACTGAATAAAAGAAAAAAATTACCACAACTCAATTTTAAAAAACCTGATTTTAAATGAATCATTATATTAAATGTATACCAAAATACTTTTGTGCAGACATGACAGTCAGTATAATTAAGATATATGGCTCTCACCCTCCCACTAACCTAAGAACTGGCAGAATGAATTAGATCGTAAGCAGAAATTAGATTGTGTCACACACCATTATAAGCATTAAAAAAGAAACACCTTACCAAAATTGTAGTGACAACTACTGTTCTATTCTCAATGGCTGAAGTGTCATTTCCAAGGGTAGGTTCATGCTGAATCAAAACTAATTTATCCATGTCATTCCAATAACCAACCTGCAAAACAAAATGTATTTAATTTATAGTAAAATCTACATTCTGCATAATTACAAATATAAACTATTATGAGAACAACAGTGTGATCCAAAGATGATTTTGTGCCAAAGGGAGTGTTGTCATGTTGGATACAGGAATACATATCCAACTCTTTGGATGTACCGCCTTGTACTGTTGCTGCACACAGAGAGACTTGGTAGTGCCTCCACACAGCTGCTCCTAAATGATCTGAGTTACTTAGTTCAACCAGAGGCACAAGTTAAATCCCATTTTCATTAGTTTCAAGCCTCCCTGGGGCATAAAGGAGATATAAGAATTTTTGCTCCCCACAAGAATATTTTCATTCACTAATCCTCCAGATCTTCTGGTCTTAGATGCAGGAGTGAAAGACATCTGGATGACAGTTTTGCAACTCCATGGCTGATCTCAATTCCTTGCTCCATTATGGGCCTTCCAGGAAAACCCAGCCCAAGGACTTACACCAGGCTTGTTCCACTTACACAGAATTACGCAGAATTAACAAGGTTGGAAAAGACCATAGAGATCAAATCCTGCTTATTACCTAACTTATTAACCTACCCAACACCAACCCATCATCTAAACTATGTCACTAAGTATGCCATCCCACCTTTCCTTAAATACATTCAGGGACGGTGACTGCACCACCTCTCTGGGCAGCCCATTCTAATGGGAAATCACTCTCTCTGTGAAAAAGCTTTCCTTAACTGCTGGCACTGACCTTTCAATACCTGTATTAGAAGCCCTGTTATTTAAGCTTTCTTTACACTCATGGGACAGACAGCACCAACAGGTAGTGACCCAGCTCATGTAGGATAAGCATCTCTCCTAGAAAAGTCCATGCTTTTCCCACTCAGTAAAGCATGGTGAGAGTGAATTCTCCCTGAATATCTCTGAGAAGTGCCTACAGGCAAGTGGAACAAAACAGGTTTTTCCCTCTTTGGCTGCATATAGGCTGCCACAACCCTTTCCAGAGCAGTCTTAAGGTGAAACAGCTGCCTTTGTTCATTGCTGGCAATGAACAACTCTAGAGTCAGAGTTGAATCAGTCATTCTTGTATTCCCATGGAGAAAAAACCCCCATCCTCTTTTTCCCCCTTCTTGCCCATTCTCTTTCCTGCGACTAGATCACAGTTATCTGTGCATTGACTGACAAGGCTGCTGAGGAATGGCTCAGTGACTTTCCTGAGACCCAGCACTGACAGCACTCAGCTCCATGTCAAATGGGCAACATGAACACAAACATGTCCGTAGAATAGTGTTCTAATACTACCTAAATGGGCTCCCCAGGTTGCTGAGAACCTAATGAACTGGGAGACTGATCTTTCTTCCCAGCATGATTTGACACATGATATAAAAGGTTCCTATCAAAGAGATGCAATTCAACCTGGCACAGCTCATTTTCCAGAAGCACCTGGGGAACGTCCGGCAGCAACTGTGCTTTCCCCACTCCCTTGATTAATTAGGAGTTCATGAGACTGAGACCTAGGAGAGAGGAATGTCTTGTCCATCTTACTAGGAGAGGAAAGGGAATTTTAGTGGAAAATAGGCTCCAGGCAGAGCTCCAACATAACTGTTAAAGGACACTCTGTGCCTTGGCTGAAAAGATTTCAATATGATGGCAACTGGCTGAATGATCAAATCAGTTTTACAGTCAATATTATTTCTAACATTATTGTAGAACCGTGACTAAAATTCACCAGCATACAATCACACCATCATAGAATTCCGCTGTCAAAATGTGGAGAAGCATCATGTTCAGTTCAAGAAAGTGATGTTATATGAGAGTCTAACAGTGCAGGGGAGTACTTTTGGTTCCTGGTCTCATATGCATTATATATATATCCTGTTTCTTCTTAAAAGCCAACTTTCCTCTTGATTTTTACATTTGCTATTTCATTAACTTCCTTTTTGAAAAAAAAAAATTATGGAGAGATCATTATAGCAGTCCCTAGACAAGTATGATTGAGCATGAGTGATTTTTTTTCAATAGATGAAGCAAACAAGCACAAACTGCTCATGCACAACTTCTGGCATGTTTAGTTGAAATGTTCCTTTTCTCTTTGTGATTGTTCTTACTGCACAGAAGCCTTGATTTAGGTGTCTGCAGCTAACAGAAAACATCAGCATTGTTGATACAGTGGGGAGGGAGTTTTCCTTCCTTGTAAGATGTACTGCTAACAAATGTTCTTTTTCATCCAGACAGCAATACAGTCACAGATTACTGAAAATGTCAATTTCTTGTCAAAAACTGTGACCAGCTAAAGACAGAACAGGTATACCAGAAGCTGATAGTTTGGGAAACTCATTATGATAGTGAATGATTGTTTTTCATTGTGCAATTCCTTACTGCTGCAAAGTTCAGAAGAAGAAAATGAATTATGTACTATGTTTTAAAAGTATGCACCACATGAAAATTCAGAAAGAGATAAAGTCTTTTTTGAGAAATGTCAGGCAATTTTTAAAGGAATTTTAGCTTGTGTGCATTGGTGTGAGCTTGTATGTGTTCGGTTCAAACCTTTGAAACTAGTTTACTGAATAAATATGAAAAGTATGTCATGACACTTGTGTAAATCTCTAGGTTTACAGAGCACTAAATAACAGTATGCTTTCCTATAAATATCTCAAATCCATATGTAAAAAACTCCTTAAAAGATAGGATTGAATCCAACTATTAAAGTACATCCAATGTTATTTGGATTGCAATTGAACTTCGTAGCAGTTGCATCCACTTACATAGAGGCTGAATTTGTCTTTTAGGAAACAATATTACAAAAAACATCTGCATCAAAGTAAATTTTTCATAACAGTTTGGCATTTGAGTGGTGTAATTTCCGAAGGCCCGTGCACCTTGTAGCAACCACTGAAAAGCCCCTGCTGAAGCTCACAAGTCACTAAGGGCCAGAGAACACTGAAAAATTCTGATAATCAGTTTTCATGCTGCCCAAGTTGGAATTTAGAAGCTAAATCTTAGACTGTCTTGTGTATGCATATGTGAAGTATATGTTTTGCTTAATCTTTCTTTGCCTCTTTTTTATTTTTTTATAATTTCGATAACATGATGCATTGTGAATGACACGATCACAGAGTGATTGAGCTGGAAAGGGATATCTGGAAATCACTTGGTCAAACCCCAGTATTCAACTTAAACCCGGTTGCCCAGGACCATGTCTGGATGCCTTTTGAATATCTCCAAGGATGAAGACTTCACAACCTCCCTGCACAACCAGTGCCAGTGCTTGGTCACTTCCAGAGTAAAAAAAGCATTTCCTAATGTTCAGAAAGAACTTCCTGTGTTTCAGCTTGGGCACATTGCCTCTAGTCCTGTCCCTGGGCACCAACGAAAAGTCTACTGCTTGATAGCAGCACTCCAGTCACAGAAGCCATTCTATTACGTCTTCCTTACATCTTCCATACCATCTACCTGCATGTACATCACCCTTGCCCTCATACCCTTTCCTCTCACAAGCAGGTTTTGTTATTGTTACTTGTTATTGAAGAACCGAGTAAGAAATGCTGTATAAATGAAAGTAACATGAACATTGGCTATTGTTTTCCATTTTACTAAACTATATGGAAGTCTGCCTCTGTCTAGCTGTGACATTTTCTCATGGTCTGTTCACATATTTTTTAAAGCTGTGGGCAACAAAAATCAGTTTTCCACAGATGAGAACCATGCATTTCTCTTTCTGGAAAGGCTTGTTTTTAAAAGATATTGCTGGGTGACACATAAGTCATATTAGGTAGGACATGAGAAGAAGATATTAAAAGTGAGGGCCTCTTAGTTCAATTAAGTATAGTCATTTCTCAAGTATTATACAGGATTTGTCAGGATGGACCACAGAATTGGTCCAGTGATCACATATGAAGCGCTATATAATACATGAAAAATAAATTCTTGTGAGTAGCCAGATCTGTCAAAGGTGTTATGACTTGTTATATCAAAGACAGGTGATGGCTTAAGAGTGGTAGAGAGGCATGACCGAAAGATAAGAAAAGCACATTGCACCTCTAGTATATCACAGGCATAGTTCCTCTATTCCCAGCCACCTTCCTCTAAAATTGCAGGTAAGAAAAGACGATGAGGATGTCCCTGCAGTGGTTCCAGCCAGATCCATCCTCCAAAATAGGTGGAAAAGGTTGAAACGTGAACCTTTTTCAAAAGTTTGCTGAAAAGCAAATTCTTTAATGTGTTACTGAAGGTGTGACCTAATTAACCGAATCTTTTGCACCTTGCCTTTCCTTCTGGACAACTGGGAATAGAGAATGGAAAGGACACATTTCACCATTTGCCTTCAATGTATCTCAGCCCATATATATCCCCTTGGCTGCCAATACAGTGTCATGGAGCCAAGAAGGAAGCAGGACTGATAGCAAGGTCAGACACATTGCTTGGCAGGAGACTGTGGACTTCCCAAGAGGGAGGGAAGACAAACTCACCCTTCCCAATTTATTTTCAGTCATCTGTCATGCTTTCGAAAGAGAACTGCATCAATATGCCTTATACTCAAGCACATGCTTTGCTTTGGTATACAGCTCTATACTGTGAAATACTGGCAAATTTTTCATCCGAGTGTGTAACTCTGCCTGGGGTCTGCAATTTAACACTCTGCCTCCTCAGCACTGGGGCAGGTAACTGTCTCTGGCAACACACAGTTCACCTGTGTTACTATTTACTGCTCTTCCCACTTCTGAACCGATATCAGAGGGCTACTTAATTCAATTGCTTTGGCTGTACTCAAGCAGTCATGAATCGCCAATTCACCATCACCTCCTCCCTTTCCTTGTTCTGATGACTACACAAACAAACCAGACCACAGAGAGTCCAAAGGAAATAAAATCCATGATCCTGTGTACATTTTCTGCTTTTATTTGTTTAATACTGTGATAAGTGGATGAATTTCAGCACTGAAGAGAAAGGGTCAACAAAGCACTAAGGCTTATCTTTTCAAAGGGATTGGGCTGAGTGACAACGAGCATTTAGATATGGAAGATCTGCTTAGACATATATTAATGTGCACTTGCCTAAGTTGCGAATCAAGCACACAGTATTAGATACTGCAATTAATTTCAGAAAATGTAAGTATTGAGGGCATTTTCTCTTTCTCCTCTCTCCTCTCCTTTCATCCTTAAAAACCCTATTTTAGTTACAGACTGTGATTCATGTTTACGCAGAACATATAAAACCACCTGCTTAAAAATGCCAGTAATTTTCAATACAGAAAAGATAGAAGAAATATCTGTTATTCAGAGTTCTGACCATTTTCCATCACCTAGCTGCCTAGCAACATACCATCCAGCTGGTTTTCATTACTATGCTTGACTGACTGACATCCCACTACTCCAAGATGCACACTTGTTTTCGGGTTTCCCAATGTGTTGCATTGAATAGTAGAAAGTATCTAGTAGAAAATGCAGTTCGAGATTACTTTCACCAGAAATATTATCCATATATTCAATATATTATATATTTTTAAACCATGGAGTTCACTTTAGTAAAAGTTTGGACAACCATTTCATCATAAATAACTCATTTATATGATAGGATAGTAAATACTGACAGCACATACCTTCCGAGGGCCCGTGTTTTTCAGCTCAAAGACATCCATGGTGTAGTTGACTCTGCGACCATAGTGGTCGAACTGAACATTTCCTGTCAATCCTTGTATTCGAACCTAACCATGGAAGAAAAAGCATCATGAAGATCCAATCTTATATTCTTTATTTAAAATGTCACAGAGCAGTGCAAGTTATCCTGGTTATGTCCTTAGATTACTGTAACAGCACTACTGTAGAACAATCAGGCATTATAAAGCAACAAAGTTGGCTACTTTTCTTTATATTCCTTTTCCTTGTTAAACAATGCTTAAAACAGGCATATATATGTCAGTACCTAACTGCTAACAAAGACACACAATTGGCCTCTTCTTTTGTGCTGTGCAGCTCAACATCTTCCAACTGAAGGTTCTAAAGAGAAGAACATTTTTACCATTCTCATCACTCCTGAAATGTATCTAGGGTCGTATGAAAAAAATCAAAGGTTGTTTTGCCTGAGTTCATGTATCTTTTTAGCTCCTACTCCAGTGGATTCAATGCACAAATGGAGCATACACTGCTCATCAAAGTAAACTTGACAACAATCTTGGCCCCAACAAAGCAACTTACTATCACAGAATATGGATGACATGCACAGGTCTTGAAAAGAGTGTTTTCAAAGCATCAGAGTGAAGAAGGACTGATATAAAGCTGCTGTGGCAGTTTTATACCACCTGTATGTCAGTTGAAAACAGAACTCTGCTTTTGCTTTCAGCACTTTACAGTGTCACCAATGGGTGACACTACATAATACTCCAAACTATAGTCCTCATCCCAAAGAAGTCATGGCCATATTGCTGCTGGCTTTGATTGCATCAGGATCGGTCCATGCAAACCTCTTTGGCTGAATTCAAAGACTTATGATGTCTGCCCGAACATAGATGCCTGACTTAATGCTTCTCTCAGTTGTTACAAATCTGTGCATCTGCACAGAGTATGTGAAGCATATAAAATGCTTTATTTCCCTCCGTAAGAGTCGGGATGTGGTCTTAAATCACTTACTCTTTCCCTCTGTCCATTTCTATCTCTGCTGATTTTTCTCCAGGGCTGAAACCTTGGCTTCCAGGCACAGAGCTGCCAGCTCTGTCAGAAGTCACTTCTCCTCAGCAGTTTCTCCTCAGTGAAGCCTCCTCATTTGCAATGATTTAAATTCTACTGCGGGATTTTTATTTTCTTACTGTCCCATTCAAAGGAAAGGCTAAATCATCTTGACAGAGATCTGGAACTTTCTAGGCATCCATATTCATCAGGAATTCAAAATCCTGACATCAGAGAACAATGGCTCTGGGTTATTCCTTTTTAAAGATGAAAAAGTACTGCTATGTGATTTCCTTGGGAGAAGCCTACTTTTACTGAAGATGATAGAAACATATTTTAAAGGCTATATTATGTAGCTATACCTTTTTTCTTAAATGACATTGTTCTGTACAGCCAGGTGATTTGCAATAGGAACAAATGAGCTCACCAGTTCAGTGGAGGAAGTCCCAACTATCTTAAAAGAACTAACAGTAGTTTCAAATAGTAGTAGTTCCCTTCTGCCTTCATTCTGAGTTACAAACCAGAAAAGCCTGAATAGATTAAACAGTTTCCAAATGTCAACTAAAAAATATTTCTTCTTTCTCACTACTACTTGTGAATAGTACCTTCCAAGTCATATAGTGTGCAACTAGTATCCAATAATCAAAAAGATCACTAGAATAAAGCCTCCCCTTACCTGTTTTAATGTCCTCTCCATATCAATTCCTTGACCCCATGGGGCTGCAGGGTTCGCAAGACAATCACCAGCATTTCCTCTCCTTGAAATATCAATTTTCTGTCTTCTAAGATTACGGAAAGTTTCAGCCATCACAAGTACGCCATCATATGTCAGTGCAGATGTATACTAAAGAGATGAGCAAACATATCACTTCAGAGTTGGCGTGTCTTTTAAAAAATCAGCTGTCTCAGATATTTTTAGTTTGATTAATTATGCGGCAGTTTCTAAACCTTCATTTAGAAAAAATCCCTCCTCAAAACAAAAAGCAATTTTGTCTAAGGGACAAATGCAGGACATTTCAGTAGCTCCACCTTTAATACTGTATTTCTTAAGGGCAGAAAAATCTGTGTCTTAAGAATTAATAAAATAAACAAATGAAACTAGAGATATTCAATGCTTTTTTTTTTTTTTTTTTTTTCCTATCTGTCTTAAACATTGAGGAATAATTCCATTTGCCCAACTTACTCAAAGAAAGAAAGAGTAATTTACTGAGAAAATGTAACTGAAAATGCATAGATAATGAGCAGACATCCAGGATACTGGAATTGTTAAGAATGATCAAGAGTAGTTTCTTCCTATTGGAAAACCTGTGTTGGCACTCTGCCTGATATATACACTGAATGGGTCTGTGTTTCTGCACTGGCTATAGTAAACGCTTTAGGTTGATAACGTGCCAAACAGAACATGTACAGTAAGTGTTTGGCAGATGTTAGCCTGGAGCCACATAAACAAAGGAATGTTTTCTCAGTATGGTCGTCTGATAGACAAAATGCATCAGGAAAAGTAGCAGCCCAGGACTGCTACTGATATGCCCTGTAACTTCCAAGATACAAATTCCCTTATTCAAGTCTAATTTCCTTCCTTTCCTTTGTCTTGCATATTATAAGCTCTTTGAGACATGATTTATCTTTATAAATCTCAAATTTTGGTTATCCATAGATGAATTATGTGTTATTCAAATTAATCACGCTGACTTCTCAGAAGGAGACAGCATAATCCTATTCATGTGCCAAGGAGTCCTGTAGGGACTCCTGAATAGTTCCTGTGGCCAATAACTGGGGATGTCCACACTCCCTGGCCCACAGCATTGTCCTTTATTTTTTTTTTAAATCCAGAACATAAATTTATGGAATGTTCGTTGAATTATGTAGCTATGCTTTGTAGTATCCACGTTGATGCTTTTTCTAGATATTGGCAACCTACCGATCTTCCAGCCAAAGCAGATCTAATGCTTTTCTTTACATAGTGCCCAGCACAACGGGCTTCAGTTTCAAGTAGGTCTGATATGCATTAGTGCATATAGTAACAGAACTATTTTGATGAAGTCATATTTATAGGTATACTGTGATTTGCTTGCTAGAAGAATTTTATGTGAGAGAAATAATTTGCTATCAGTCTGTGAGGGATTAGGATAGACGAACATTGAGATGAGATTTCACTTTAAAATAATGCCTGAAAGTTATTACTATGCCAGGTTTTGAGGTAGAGAATTTCCACAGGAAACTCCCTATGAAAGAGTAAAGGTAGTAAATTTACAATTACAGTAATATCTCATACACAGAAGAATTCAGCTTTTGGGAAAGATCTGGACTTTAAATGAACTAAATAATTAGACTACTTAATGCATATTTTATTGAAATTAAGTTGTCAGTTAAGCATTTGACCTTCAATTGGTGTCAGTAAAGGGATGAAGTTGGAGAATAAGCGAAAAAGAACATTTCAGTACGTCAGCGAAATATGTTGCAATTTGTGTTTCCATCATACAAATATAAGGACAGGTATGATTGGTTGCCAGTAATAATAAGATCAGCTGTCTTCTCCTCTGCTTAAGTATTAAGGTCTTCATTCATGTTTCAATGTTATTCAGAAATTAGAACACTTGAGTGATGTCTTTGGTAGTGCTTCAGATCAGACAGTACCTTTGGTGGGGTCTCGGATCCTGGGTATTCTCTCTGGTCTAGCTTCTTCCAGCGCTGCATCAGCTTAGATACCATCGGGGTACTGAAATCTACTAGCTGAAATCCAGTCACATTGGCTCCTCCATGCATAAATCTCTCCAGAGAAATATCTTTGAATCCCTAGAAAATCAATTTAAGATTTTGTTTGCCCTCCTATAGCACTGTGGGTCCAGTCTGTTCTAGGTCAGTGCAGCAGAATAATGAATGCACAACAGCAGGATTCCATTAGAAGGCCACTTTTAAAACCAGAGAATAATGTTGAACTTTCATTGATAATTTCCATTTGTCTAATAAAGAAACAAAACCAAAAAATAAATTTCCCACATTATTGCTAGGGTGGTCTTGACAACTAAGCAACACATTGCTGGGAATGGCACACAGTTTTTGAAGAAATGCCTTTGGCAAATCAAGTGAAAATTGCCTGCAGAATACTAAAGCCTTAATTCAATTTCCAACAAAGATGGCAGATTTGAATGAGCACTGTACTAGTGCTTTAAACAATGCATTCCTCTTTCTTTGCACATTTCAAAAATGAACAACACTATTCTGTAAATATATTTATTCCAGGATTCATTGTTTAGGCTGAAAATATCTGAGATAATGAGATAATAAAATAGACATTAGAACTCAGAGACAACACATGAGCATCTTACTCTTAGTGCAAGGAAGACATAAGAACCATAGTTCTGTGAAATAGGAGCGTGGTAGCTCTCAGGTCTTCTATATATTGTAAATCTAGAGTGACCCCAAATACTGAAAGAGAAAATAAAGTACATATACTTCCTGACTTATTAGTTTCTCTGACTAATCCTTTCACCACCTCTAGAGACAAATTCTTTACTAAAATTTGCATTTAGTGACAGAACTGAATTTCAAGAAACTGCATAATGCAAACTGCTAAAGTGCTAAGAAGGAAGCCCAAGTTTTCCTAGCTACTATGTTTAAGGCTAGATAAGAGGTATCTTGTTTTTATTTTCTTAAATTCCTCTGATTGTCATTTATGAGTGAAAAGAGAAGTGTCTATCTCAATTTAGAAAGATTTAGGGAAAAAAAGATTTGTGGGGTATTGACCCAATATCCCAGGGGAAAAAAAACTGTTAAAGGCAGAGATTGGATTCATGTCGTAAGGGTTACTGAGGGTAAATATAAAAGGTGTCATAAAAGGCATCAGGAAGTTATAGTACCCAGATTATTTAACAGACAGTAGACAACAAGGTGTGCCTCTGTTGAAGTACAGGAGTACATGTGCCTCTCTCCACTGCGTACTCCAACAACAGGTCACTGTAACATGCAGTTCCTAGTTTACACCAATTATTTTGCATGAGAAAAATTACTTTGGGAACTATAAAATGTAATGCTGAAAAATCTAATTTGTAAGACTTAAGAGAATAGTCATGTCTCATTTAAAATACTTGAGGCCTTAAAAATAATCTGAAGTAATCTTAAATTAAGGTACAAGTACAGCAAAGCACAATAAAACATTTCATGTCAACTAAATTTCCTTGAGGGAAAGTAGAAAAAAAACAGTTTGAAGCATACATTGCACTCTGTTCTACGTTCACTGTGCTTTGCCAGGCAGATGTTTTGGCTTAAAGAGGGAGTTATTTTAATAATAATATATTGCATTTACTCTTTCTTTGCCCTCTTTTGAACATTATCTGTGTGAATGTCCATTTTAGACTTTGAGTGAAAATATTGAACTAGTAATTTGACTGGAAATAGCTGATCTTACAGGAAAATGAATGTTTCCTGGAGAATGTAGAAAAGTTACCTCTAATTAGAATTGTTATGTTACTACTAATAAAAAGAGAAGCCAAAAGTCATAGTGTAGTTCTATAAATTCTAATTCAGACACAAGATACACCTCATAGTCCCTAATACTACATTGATTTTGCTAAAATTTAGGAGGGTGCCCTTTGAAACTGGATGGCTGTAAAAACAAACCCAAGTTCTTTTATGTTTCACAAAAATGTATTATGTACAGCCACATGTTAGAAACAAATGGGAAATGTTGTGTGAAGTGCTGTAATTTCCAAGTAAAACTAAGAGTTTCACTTACCGAGCAGGGGTATAATTCTAGAAAAGTATCTTACCAGGTTGGCAACAATATAATGGTATCCTTTAACATGCTTTCCCACGCTCACAATCTGTGAGAGAAATAAGAAAACAAAACAAAACAACAACAAAAATAATGTCATACTGTTTTCTCTATCAAGGTGTTTTCATAAATAGATATAAACTGAAATATATAACACCAGTAATATAATGTTGAGCATCTTTCTAAATAATGTAACTACAACTTTCCAGGGGTTTAATCATGGGAAAATGTTAAAATTAAAGTGAGTAAAGTAATGAACTGGTAATCTGAGTGTCTTCTGTACTGAAAATGTTACTGTAGTATACTATTTTAACATATAGAGCAATTATCTATAGGACACAAATTCAGAAGGAGGACATCACACATTAACTAGAAATAACACACTAGAGAGCCTGCACACTGATATACTTTTTCGTTTGAATTAAGTGCAGAATTTATGAATCACGCGGGTTTTCATGTCTTGGGATCAAAGCTATTTCCCCTTGAAGTAGTCAAGTACTAAGAGTGTTATTCAGCATTTAGTAAACTGCTAAAGACTTTGGGAATGAGCATGGGCAAGGACAGAGCAAGAACAGTGAGGATCCCTTTGAGTGTTTAACCAAAATATAGCATCAAGTGATGCAAGAAGGCAACACCTATGATGTGCAGCTGCTACAGTCCCGATATGGCAAGATCAACCACAGGATTTAGACAAGAGCTATATCAAGCTGCCCTTGTACCAATATTATTGCAATTTCTGTGATGGAATGACTCTTATTTAATGTGCTGAAAACAAAACAGGAGATAATATTTTGTCAGTAGAAAATAGTAACAATACATTCATTGAAAATTAAAGCTGCTTTTACTAAAGGAACTAACAGTAATACCTCTAACATGCAGCTTGAAATCAATACCGGTACAGTCCTCTGGACTCTTATTTTTGATATTCTACCACTCGTATAGAAAAATTCTGCTTGCAGCCCAAATATGTGCCGGGTTTTTTTTTCTCATTGTGTGCTCATCTCGACAAAGCATTTTAGCTTCCCTCAAGATGTATAAATATAACACAAGCAAAAGTTTTCCACAAAGTTACTCAATATATAAGGAGAAACTTATGGATCTGTCTCCTTTTCTGCTTTGGAAACTTAGCTCTACACCATGCCTGAAGAATTGACAACTTGTTGCCTTTAGGGATCTCACCTTGTGTTCAAAAGACAGAGCAAATGTTCACTAAGCCTTGCAGCCCCTTTACCCATTGCTGTAAAAAATAAACAATATGACATTTTGGAGATGAGGACGTGCTGATGAAGGACTAAAAAACTGGACCAAAGACACCCAAGGATCCAGGATCTAAATTTGCTTTAAATCTTGGAAATATTTAATTCCTGACTCTTGTTCTAGAAAATCTGTTCCCTTTTACAGCAGAATGGAAGGGAAAATCCAAGGGATGTGGCATAAGTATGCTATTAGAACTGTTTTAATTTAATTATTTAAAAAAAATAAACCAGCATTTTTTCTTTTACCCATTTGTTTTCTAAACTCCACCTCATATGTAGAGTCTGTAGCTAAAATATTTGCATTTAAGAAGCAAAATATAAACTTGTAAAACCACAAAAGGCACCACATCCCCCAAGCCACAACCAGATTATTACCCTTCATATAAATAAATTTTAGACTCCATAAAACTCCCATTAAGATCAAGGATTGCTACCATTTTATCTGGGCTGGCAGAGAGGGAGAAGTAACAATTTTCCCTAGTACCAGCTCAACATATGTGAGGAGAATGCTGTCAAGCAAGTTTTTTTTGCATATAATAAAAAGGTTCAATTCCCAGCTGGTTCAATGGCTTCAAAAGGGGTGTGATCCCTGACACCAATAAAGCTTTTACATCTGTACTCAATCAGTAGTACATGATACTGAAAATATTAGCCTCCTCATTACATTGAAACTGATATAGATTAAAAATTCACATTCTTAAATAAATGCAGCATCATAGTTTGAAAGTTAGTAAGTGGATTGACATGTCTTAAGATCACAGAATTATAGCAGGGTTTGGATTGGAAGACAAAATAAAGATCATCTAGTTCCAACACCCCTGCCCTGGGCAGGGACACTTTCTGCCAGACCAGGTTGCTCAGAGCTCCATCCAGCCTGGCCTTGAACACTTCTAAGGATGGAGGATCCACAATTTCTCTGGGCAACCTATTCCAGTGCCTCACCACCCTCAGAGTGAAGAATTTCTCCCTTACATCTAATCTAAGCCTATCCCTTATATCACTACATGCTCTATCAAATGTCCCTCTCCAGCTCTCTTGTAGTCCACCTTCAAGTACTGGAAGGCTTCAAGGAGGTCTCCCCAGAACCTTACAACTCCGAAAAACAGGAGAAGTTCTCCAGTGCTCTGACTACTTTTATTGTCCTCCTGTGGACTTGCTCAAACAGGTTCATAACCTTCCTGTGCTTACCACTCTAGAGCTGGATGCACTCCATGTGGGGTCTTACCAGAGTAGAGGGGCAGAATCACCGCCCCACTCTGCTGGCCAAACTGCTTTTGGCGCCATCCAGGATGTGGCTGGCTGACTGGGCTTCAAATGCACATTGCTGGGTCACATTGAGCTTCTCATTAACCAGCGCCTCCAACTCTTTCACCTCAGGTCTGTTTTTAACCTATTCACCAGCCAGCCTGTACTTTTGTATGCACAAATACCTGTCCCTTGCACTTGGCTTTACTGAACTTCATGAGGTGCGCACCAGCAATGTATGAGACGCGATAACTGTGTATCTGATCCTCGGCTTGGGCAAATCAGTGCAGCTCCCTTTGAGCTCTGGGAAGTTGATGTAGTTTTAGGAATTAATAAACTTAGTGACCTACTCCTTGGTTTGGTTTCATAACACAAATTTGGATCATCGTTGCAAAGTATCAGTCAAATAAAACAAGCACATGATCAACCTGTAAACACTGAGGTGTATCAGATACATGTCTGTAGTTGTTACCGTCAAAAAGAGGAAATAGTGTAAATGATTAACCAGATTTACTTCTGTTTTTCTTCCTAGGAAATGCATGTAGATATCACTACAGAATTCCTGGGTTTGATGTGAACAGTACATAATATTTTTGAAAAAAGAAATTTCAAATTTTCATCGCATTCTCTCAAAACTTGTTTCTTAGGGTGAGTGATGGAAGCACATGTTTATGTATCATCTGGTTGTCTTAACTTCCTTTATAGTCAGTGGAAAAAGCAGGCACTTTAAGGAAATGATTCATCTTATTCTAAAGAACATGTGTAAAATTAACTAGACAGCTTGTGCCCTGAAAGTGCCTATTTTTCTGCACTCACAAGAAAAAGAGTTGATGGTGATTAGCTCTGATGTAGACACCTACATTTTATATCCCTAATGTTAACTGAGATGAATTTCACCCTAAAAATGTTGACTATGCAGACAAAAAAGGGAAATAATGGTTTGTATTTTCAACTGAGACTGGATATAATTCTGATTTTGTATTTGAAGTCATATACTTATTGATGACACACAGTTTAAAAACCAGAAACTGATGACTTAGGAAAAAAGGTGCCTGTTCAGAGAAATAGCTTTCTGTGAACATTTCATAGTTTTGAATATCCAAAATACACACAGAGTCATCAAAAGATTTGCAAAAATGCCAATCTTCCTGAAATACTCAAAGCTGCAGATTATGATCTACAAAACAGGATATGAATTCTCTCTACCTGAAGAATCACATTTCTCTACACAGAACTTCTGCCCTGAAATAAATTGAGGCAATGAACTTAAGTCCTTTGTAACAAGGGAAGGAGCTTGAAGTCAGTCTGGAATGAAAACTCTCACAGCTTCCTTCTCTAGGCTTTAACTGGTTGACAGCAACTATAACTTTGAGAGATGAGACCTCAACCATTCCATACATGTAAGAGTAGATATGACCCAGAACAAAACACAGGCCCCAGATTTTGGCAGATGAGACAATGTCCCAGAAAGTCTTTGCTATAGAAGCTCATGAAGTCTTGAGGTACCCTTAATTTCAGACCAAAAGGCCAAGCTCGGTCACAATCCGGAGAGAGTGTACAATAGCATTGTCTAGCATCTACATTAGCAAGCAAGGCACTTTGTAGGATAAGATCTGCACAACAAAAGCTTTGTTGCTAAGGAACTGGCATGCATAGCATGTATTTCAGAATTTACTGTGGACTCTCTAACCTGATCACTAGACTGAGCTCACACTACACTTATGGGATGCTTCTGGGCACATCTTGTTTGGCATCATCCAAATGAAAGCCAGTTCATGTATTTTGAGTGCCTGTGGGTCACACTTTCTTAAACAGGCCTCGAGCACCTGTGGGGTAGGTGGCAGATTCATACAACATAAGGCTGAGCAGTGAGAACTGCCTTAATTTAAAAAGTAAGGTCCTTGAAGACAGGGCAGTGCTGTCACAGGAAACATTGGTGACTGTCAGGGAGAGCTTGGTCTGACACAGCATGACTGGGGTCAGTTGCAAAACCTATCAAACATGGGCTGTGCCAGTAATATAAACAGTGATACACCATGATAAACCATGAAACACCTGATATGGTAGGTCAGGGTCATGGAAGGATCCTTTGTATGTGTAACTGTGCTTGTCATTGTTTCAGGATGCTTTGATTCAAAACCGTCCTAGTGCCAGCAACCTGAGAGAGCATATAGTACTTATGTACATCTTTTGTATTATGTAGTACCTATGTACCCTTTATTTAGGGGTACATAGGTACCCTTATCACCTACACATTCTAAACATTTGTATTTGCTCTATACTGCTACTCTTATTTCTTCTTAAACACCATACACAGATAGCATACCTTGTTTTTATTACAGTGAGAGTTTAAAATTACCTCAGTTTGTTCAGGGAGATTTTGGGAAGAAGTTCTGGGAAACGTGAATTTTGAGTTCTTTGGGGAAGGCTGAGAGCAGGTGAGAGCACAATACTGTACTGGCTTTTTTATGTTGATTTGCATGTTTTAATTCAATGACCAAGGTGACTAGCACCTAGAATTGGATCTATTTTACACTCTTATTTGTAAAATCAAAGAAATTATTAAATAATCAGTATCAAGAAGAATGATTAAGAAAATACAATCTGCTTCTCAAATTACCATTAATAAGAAAGAGAACATTCATTTCATACGTTTTACTGCAGTCACACTATTGGTGAATGCATCACTTCTGTAAACGCAACAGAATAGAATCAAAAAAGTGAGGTATTAAGGCTAAGGTTATTTCAGAATCTAACAAAACTTTTTTTTTTCCCCTCAAATATTGTGTGTCTGCAGAAAGGTGAACTTCAAAAAAAAACAACCTCAAATCAGCATTGGGCTCTAATTACATTACCAAATGCATTTACGTATACGTATATTTACGTATAAGAAACTAAAAAGAACAGTTCATTGTGACAATATCTAGTTGTTGATCTAGCATATTGCAATTATGTAAATGGTAACCAAAAGTAACTAGATTTACACTACTGATTTTAAAGTGTGGTAAAAGCAGGGCCAGTCAGATGTGAATTCAACTTAGGCTTTAGACACAACTGAATTTTCTGACTTTATCGTACAATGCTGTTCTTTCCAGTTAGATGAACAGTAGTCTGGCTAGGAGATTCAGATACTATTTTACTATTGAAAAGAAGGGCTACCAGTGGCTGCTTTGATTATTTTCTTTTCTTTTTTTTTTTNGGCAAGTGCACTGACTTTGATAAAACTATTTGTAGACTTACATTAGCATCAGAACACAGAATCTGGCTCGAAGTCATCCTCTGTTCTCTACTACTACGAAATGGATATTGCATATCATTCATGGTAAAAGAATGCCTAACTTCTGTAGCATGAAATATCCCTCATAATGATTTCCAGAAGACGGAGGTCAGTACAGCTGGAGTGAAAAGGACTTATTTTCAGTTAAATCTCTTCAAACAGTGATAGCTGTGCATTACCAATTGGACTTTAACAAAGGTTTTCCTCTTTGCTATTGTGTCTCAATCCACTGCCTTAAGAAAAAGAACACCTTCAATAAAATGAAGTCTGTCTAACACAATATAAAAAGTGTGGAGACTTGTTAAAGAAGGAAGATTGAGACCTGACCTGAAATATTGCAGCAGAAATGGTGATGATATAAACCACATCTGAAATGGGATTTTATACAATATCTGAAGCCAGGACAAATCTTTTACAAAGCCATAAAAAAGCAATAGAGAAACAAGCTTAATTTTAACAGCTAGTGCTTGCAAAAAGGCACTGTTGTTGGGAAAAGGGTGGACAACTGTCAGAGAGGCTGTTAAAGAAGGCAACAAACAAAGCCAAAGTAGCTCTTTCCATCTTGTGAAGGCAGGTGCTGAGCTGGATCAGAGGTGTGCACACAGCTGAGCAGAACAGAAGGATGCTTCCCACACAAGCCCCCGTGCCCACCTACAGCTGGCAGGGCAGAGCCCTGTGCAGTGTGGGAAACTGCTGGGGAAGAAAACCTGTAGAGGTGACTCAAAGGTCATTTACCAGTACCCCGAACATAGCTAGTTGCTTCCTTCTGCTGGCAAAATTGTTTGCAGTCAAAGCCTACTCCTGTGACAGGCTCATTCAGAATTAAAAGGGATATGCAGACTTGTAGAGAAAAAGGAGATGAGGGAAGAGAGGAAGGGTGTAAGAAGGTCACTTCACAAATCTTGTGAAGCATGTGTATTCATCCTTTGTTGCCTACTGCCTATTTGTTCTTTAAGTAACTGAAATAGCATATTTCTCATGTCCAAACCTCATCAGTTGCGTGCTGCAGTAACAAAATTGTTTTCTTGTTACTCTGCAGTGTGAGACTAACATTGTGTGCAAAATCACAGCTGCTTTACAGAAACAAGCCTATGCAGAGCCTCTCCTGTCTCTGTGGGTTGAGGAAACTGCTGGCAGTTTCCTGCAGGAAGACCTATCAGTTTGCATTGACATCATAGCGTTGAATGCCATAGACCACTAGGGGGAAAAAAAAAGCATCGAGAAAAAAGAATGATGAGGAAAAGGCACTTTATGAATGTTCCAGTCCCTCTGGGACTAAGAAGAGATACACAGAGAGCTGCTACTATGTCCCTGAAGTAGTATGAAGTCCAACAATTCTGCTATCAGTCTGAATTACTGTGTGCCATGCACACACCAAAGCCTTTGGCTAACAATTTGCTGCTGTGGTACTGTGGGAGCGGAACAAAACCCGCATTTTATTCATGCAAAGCTAATAGACATAGAGAAAAGCTGCAGACAGTCCATGCTACTTCTGATTCAAGAGATAAAAGAATCTATATTATGCCACTAAACTACATGTAGAAGCAATGCCTTCTCTTGATAAATACTTATCTGTGTTGTGCTAGTGTTCCTTTCTGTCAACATGTGCCTTTGTGCTCATGAAAAGCAGGGAAGCAGAAGAAACTGTGCAGAAATGCTTGAGGTAGCACTATGTTTAATCCATTTGTCTCATTAATTTTGGCATTCCTGTAAGTATTATGTTGCAATTTATTAAAGTGTTGTTTTAATTTATTGCTATCTTAAATTAAGTATGCTGGTGATCTAGATGATTTGCAAAAATGCCAATTGCTATCTTCAGTTAGCACACTGGAAATTAAGATGAGAAAAAAAATGTTTTTACAAACAGCCAAATTTACGACTCGATCAATTTAGAGAAATTCAGCAGTCAAATATTATTTTTTCAAGTTTAGCACTTCTGTGACAAAATATTAAGGACAGATGAAAGAGAAGTGGAATATATCAGCTTCTTGTACTTTTCTCTCCATGCACATTTATTTACTTTCATTTTGATGGTGGTAGTAGTAGTAATAATAACAATAATGATGATGATGATAATAATAATAATAGTTCTTGTGAACAGCCTGCTCCATTTTATCCATCAGAGAGATTTGGGTTTTATTGCAAACACATACATGATAATTTTCAGCAACACATCTCAAGTCTCTAACACTGAGGAAGCTGAGGATCAGTGATGTCAGATAATACATTCACAGAATCACAGAATATGCCAAGTTGGAAGGGGCCCACAAGAATCATCAAGTCCAACGCCTAGCCCTGCACAAGATACCCCAAGAGTCACACCATGTGCCTGAGAGTATCATCCAAATGCTTTTTGAACTCTGTCAGGCTTGGTGCTGTGATCTCTTCCCTGGGGATCCTGTTCCAGTGTGCAACCACCCTCTGGGTGAAGAATCTTTTTCTAATATCCAATCTAAACCTCCCCTGACACAACTTCAGGCCATTCTCTCGGGTCCTGTCACTTGTCATGGGAGTGCCTGCTCCTCCTCTTCCCCTCATGAGAAAGTTGTAGGCTGGAATGAGGTCTCTCCTCAGTCTCCTCCAGGCTGAACAGCCCAAGTGGCCTCAGCCACCTCTCATACAGCTTCCCTTCAAGGCCCTTCAACATTTTCATTGCCCTCCTTTGGATGCTCTCTAAGACCTTGATGTCTTTTCTGCATTGAATTACTTAGACAACTATGAACAGTATTCAGGATACTGTGCAGCTACTTCCCTATCATGCTTGTTAATAACAATTTTTAACTGTTATTAATTAGAGTTTATTGGCTTGTAATTTTTACAAGATAAGATTAATGATATTGGTACTTTACTATATGAAGACTTTACACCCATGTCTAAATTTTAATATTACACAGTACAATGTACTTTTTTATTATCATACATCATTTCAGCTGTGTACATTGAAACATTTAATCTGTACCACATGCTGCATAACAATTCTCACTTCTGTGTTTAAAGGCAAGTACAACCCTAGATGAGCAGCAAGGCTTGATCTTGCTGATATAAAGCAGTGACAGAGCTGAGAAAAGTGCCTATATACTGGGAAACATCCCATTTAATTCATATGGGCTGGAGAGGGCAGGGAGCAGGGAAAAAATAATGGAATCAGCCTGTCTGGTAGATGTGGAGCTAGATGATGAACACTGACAGCAAAACTGATTCACTATGCAAAATTCAGAAGAAAACGCTGCTCACAGTGGACACATTGGAAGGCTTTGAATACACAGAGTGCTGAGGTTTGAACTTTGTCAAATGGAGATGGGTGGGAGAGGATGGAGCTGCTTACAGACGGAAGAATAAAGGAAGTCCATTGCCATTCGTGCAGAAAGGAGAAACATTTTTTTCTGAGTACAGTCCTGTGTGTGTCCATGTGGATATGTTTATGCACATCTGTGTGTACAAATATAGAAACAAATACTGTAAATGTTACTGCATATGAAAAGCCTGAGAAAACAGAAATTAGAGTACCAATATTCTCTTTCAGAAAAAAGCAAACACAAAGGTCCTAGGCAAATGCAGCTACAGTTAGCTTGTGTTTTTAGTTTGCTTTGCTGAGATACACATGAAGGTCACTGTGGAGACATAATTAAACTAAATTTCCGGTAAAAATCTGCCCAAGAGGGCTGTCAGAAAGAAGGAAGAAGTAGCAGAGTGCTTAGTAGGAGAGAATGAGGAACCAAAAATGCTGGAGAAACATGCTGCTTGGCTGAGTGAAGGATTTTTTTAGATGCAGTAACATCACATATAGCACAGAGGTTGATCCGATTGCCCTGGTATTCCTCCTAGCTATTTCTGATGCAAATACATTATGGATACAAGTTGATATACAGTTTATTCATTTATGAGGTATTTCTATCTCAAGAGCTGCCTATAGGTGTGAAAACAGAGTACTGTGAATCAAAGGAGCTCATCTGTGTGATTCTGTGCCTTATATTGTGGCCTGACTCTTAGCCTGACTCAACAAACACAGCAGGACAGGCTGGATACACATTGTATAGGAGCAGGTTTTGCAGGAAAGCTCTTGGGGTTCTGGTTACCGTGAGCCATGCATGTACCCTCATGGCAAAGAAAGCCAACAGCCTCTTGGACTGCCTCACCAGCAGGTCTAGAGAGGTGATTCTTCCCCTCTGCTCAGCTCTGGTGAGGCCCATCTGCAATGGTGTGTCCGGTGCTAGGCTCCCTACTACGCGAGAGATACGGACATGCTGAAGCAGGCACAGAGGAAAACCATGAAGGTCATGGAAGCATCTGTCATATGAGGAAAAACTAAGAGTTGTGAGTGGAGCAGCCTGGAGAAGAATAAGCTCAGGCAGATCTTAGCAATATGTATAAATACCCAATGGGATGGTGTAGGGAAGAGGGTACCTAACTCCTCCTGGAGATGCACAGCAATACGACAAAAGGAAAGGGCACAGGTTGCCACATGGGAACTTCTATCCAATCATGAGGAATTTATTTTTTCTATGTGGTAGTCTAGTACTGAAACAGGGAATAAAGGGGTTGTGGGATCTCCATCCTTGGAAGCATTCAAAATTCGACGGAATGGGTAACCTGATCTAAGCTTGCCTCCTTGAGCAGTGGGATTGTCCAGGTAACCTTCAGAGGTGACTTGCAATCCCAATTTTGTTATTTTGTTTTTAGAATGTAGCAGTTCGTGTCAGTATTTCACAGCCTGGATTTCAAAACTGGCTCCAAAATCTGTCTAAAAATGAATCTTAGAATTCTAGGAGTCCAGTTTTGGTTTGGTTTTTTTTTAAGCCTTATTTTTTTCTGAAATGCTCATTATGTGTGACAATGAGAATTTTGACAGAAAAAGAATTGAGGGAACAAAACTTTTTACTTCAAATTTCAGCACTTCATTCTTTTGAAAGCTTCTTTACATAATTTTATATGTCCTTTTGGTATATATTAACAACAAAAAGAAAAAATACTGAAAGACCAAAAGAAAAGGGCTAAAGTATAGTTAATAACACTACACCTCATGTTCTAAATGAAAATTATTACGTTACACTTTTCAGCTTAATTATCAAATCTACTTAGAATACTGTCTGAATGCTCACCTGAACACATTTCTGAGCATTGGACAAACTATAAGAAGTAGTGTGAGCTGTGAGATCAGCTATGGCTCAGCAAATGACAGTCTACTTCTCCAGTAATGTGTTATTAGTATCTGAAGAGGTAAAATGACCAAATACAATGGCTGTACAAATAAAATATGTTTTTACTGAAATCTTCAAAATTATTTTCTGTGATATTCTTCAAATCTGACTACAGTTTCATTTTTTTAATTACTTTTGCAAAATAGCGAACAAAGAAATAATGAAAGAAATTGATGACATGCATTTACTGAAGGCAAACTATCCCAACTAACTAAATGCAAGGCAACTTAGGAGAGAGTGACATGACATTTACTTAAATATATGTTTTGCTGTACATGCTATAAACTTTCAGTCATTTTTCCTAAGGAAATCACTTTTGTGTTACTGAGCTGTCTGTGTGTCTGGCTATTATTTTTCCAGTAAAATTTATTTTAAAACATTTGGCAATTTCAGCTATATCTGAAAGGAGGACAAAGCCTTTAAGACATTGTCTAAGCCAAGTAAGACATTACAGTCCATATAGTCCTTATAAATACTGGCTGCTGAGTGGGAAACAGAGACCCATGTGTTTTAGTCACCAAAAGTATAGGAACCATCTGGACACTACACCTCCTGTCTTACAGCTGCTAGTCAGAACATGAATACTGACAACCTTCACGTATTTCTTGATTAGCCATAGTAATTGTTATTTCTTCCTTGCTCAGTACACTCGTGGGAAGAAAAAAATTACGATGCTTGTGGAAATGGTGATCTAGGAGAAAAATAAAGCCCACAAAGCCCTAAAGGGTACATTTCTTTTGTCAGCATATTTATTTTGAAACATGGATCCTGTATTCAGATAGAAATTCAGTAAACACATAAGTTTAAGGTAATGATTTTCTAATTTTAGTAGATACACCCTTCAGCCTTAAGCTGACTTGACTTCTGACTTTCAGTGAATATTAAAAAACAAACACTATTTTTAAAATGCAGGAAAAAAATAAAATGAAGAAGAGTAATACAAGAAGCAAAACTACCAATGAAAAGTGAGAGAAACAAACTTGTGTGTTTCTTACTGGGATATATGTAGCAAATGACTACTTTGGCTTGGACTGTTCAGATGCTGTACAGCTTGTTGCCAGTTTAGTGGATTAGTTGGAAGGAAATGGAAATAATGTTACTTAGAATGAGTTTCAAAGATTTGTTTCATCTTAAACAGAAAGTTCTTTTTATTAAATTCAGGAGAGCACTTTAAACACAACTTGGAAAGAAGAGACAAGAAGCAGAGAATTTTCCATCTCTCTCACTGACTTTCATTCAAACAGAGTATTTTTGTTCTTTTAAAAGACCACCCGCTGAAAGTTCATGAAAAAAGGGATGTTGATAAACAAGGACGCAACAGCCCTTGACAGGATATGAATCACTAGAAATGCATTCTGCTATATAGGCTATAACTGTTACATAAAACTGTGGAGATGTCATTTTATCTTTGTGTGTCTTTCTTTTAGTTCCCTTTTTCTATCTTGTCCCAGTATACTGCAAAGGTAATGGTAAACCCAATCCCTAATTTCATGCCTGCAGGAAAATGGGGCTTCATCTTGGTTTCCACTAATTTATGCAACACAAACAAGGGCTACCATAGTTTACATTTTTAATTAAAAACCCATGGCGCATTTTTTATTATGGCTGTATACAAACAGATGAAGCAAAGGGTCAGGTAAGTAAACTGCAGAGGCCCTTAATTTGATTTGGTGATATCACTTAAAAAGTTCTAGAAAAGTATAAAAATATGTCTGTAACTGTTAAGTATAGATATGCTTTCTTCAAAATGGAAACACACTTTCTGGAAGTTATGTGGAAAGCTGACATAGAATGGATCTTCATAAAATCACAGAATGGTTTGAGTTGGAAGGGACCTTAAAGATTATGGAGTACCAACAGTCCTGCCGTTGACAGAAATACCTTCCATCTCTATCTTAGTGCTTTTGGGGCTCCTGCTTAGCACTGAAAAACACTGGTTTTGGGTTATTTCTGGAGGTGAGCAGCAGTGGTCATGTCAAGCATGAATCCCCTTGTGTTAAAGACTATGGAGCTGCATCAAGCACAAGCACTGCCAAGGCTGCTCTGAGAGGCCATGGTGAGCAAACAGTCCATGCTCAGATCCATAGCATCTCCAGCCCTATACCTGGTCTACACTGGTCGATTAAAATGGGTCATGGCATGCTTGCCCTTCCCAGAGGCAAATCATGTGCATCACTTAAAGTGAGCAAGTAAAGAAAATACACCTGGAAGAAGTCTTGATGTAACCCCCAAATACCTCCACTAGCTACTGGAGACTGTACAGTCTTATATGGTGAGCGTGACCAGAGTAGAGGAGCATGGCTTTATTAAGAAAACATCACAGTCTTGGCACATCCTTGAGAGATAAGATCTAAAATCTTTGCTGAGACCAAGACAGGAGGAGGCAATCCAAGCAAATCAGATACAAACACTTGTGTGAGCCTGAATGCATCTCTTGGATTGGCCCTGATGTCCTTTTCTAGAATGAAAATCTGAAAATGAAACTCCATCTCTCCATACTTCACCATAAAAAGAAATACAAGCTTAGTCCTGCCCAAAAAATGAGTCTCATTGCAGCAACAAAAAACCTAAACAGAAGATCACGTGATGAAAAATGCACATCCTGGGTTGTGCATAGGGGGACTTTAGAATTCAGGCACACTGCTGGGTTCAAGAAGAGAAGTTTTCTCTGAAAAGACAAGTCTCAGGTACAGAGTGTGGAGGCAGCTTCTACACATACCAAGGCACACAGAGAGGAGAAAATAAACGAGAAAAAATAATGAACTATGAAAAATACAGGAGACAAAATGGAGCAGGAAATGGTGACATTAAAGTTGCACAAGAAGTGAGGAAACAGCAAGGATTTTCTCAGCTGGGCAGTGAGCAGAAGACACCAGGTCAGAGAAGTCGGTAACAGGTATGGGCAGGGTAGGAGCACATGAGCTCACTTCTTGAACACAGGCAGCAAAAACGTCTCCAGTCGTCATTGATTGAGGTACATCGTCATGAGAAGTGTGAGTGTGTACAGGCATGGGCAGTAACTGCAGAAGAAATCCACAAGCCCAAAAGCCACTTTCCCTCCCTTCATTAGCATTGATTTAAGGGCAAAGCACTTTGAGTCATGGTCTCATTACTGAGATTTAATTACTTTTCCTAAATGTTCTGCAGAACATTTACTTGTACATTGCAAAGTATTACAGTATAGTCACAACTTAGGCTCTCGATTACAGAACTAGGCAGGAAAGAAGTTGAGTTAATTATACTCACTGAAGCTTAATCAATTCCTCTGTATGTATGTAGGGAATAACATGACAACTTTTAGTCCATCCGTGAAACCACCTTACCTGTCTGCTACAGGTTATTAAAGCCTTCAAGGAAGGGAAAAAGTCAGTGGCTGATAGTTGAAAATAGATGTTATTTTATATTTTAGGCTACTTCCTTCTTGCTTCATTCCTATTTTTGGCTAACTAAATGCATTTGTTTTTGAGACTGCTTCTGACTGTCCAGCCTTAAAATAACACTTGGCCTTTGAAGGTCACATTGGAGCCCCAAACTAGCACTCCAGATTGACTTGTAGCCTGTCTAGGAAGACCAGGACCTTCACAATGCAGAGTGAAGCTGCAGCTCTTTTGTATACTTTGTATGCCATTCCTGCTTCTACAGAGATTGTCCTTTCAAAGGATGGAAATAGTCTAGAGGCGTAGTGGGGAAGAAGGGAATTCACATGATATATGAATTCCAATTTATTTAGGTTGTGTTAAAAGATATAAATATATAATATTTATGGTATCTAAAACACATATATAGGCAGTCACTACTGATAAAATAAAGCCACAAGCCCACAAGCCAGTTTCTTTCACCACATTATCATAGATTTAAAGGCAAATGTCTTACACTCTAGGAGCAAAAAGCACAAGCAAAAGTACAAAAAGCTGATCTCCTAGATAAAATTTGTCCCACCCAAAATTAGACAGTAGCCGGATAAATCACCTCCTAAAAGTGATACAAGTATGTTGCATGTTAGATATTAGCTCCTACCCTCAACTCTCCCTGTGCAAGACTTAATTAGCTTTTCAGGCTAGCCTTGTAAAAGCATGAGACAAAGTCACTATGCCTGATTCAGTCTGTTGTGGCCATGCACTTAATTGTTATGATGTAGCATGGCTGCATTAACTACCTATTTAAGGCATGCAAAATCCAGACCTGTATGAACTGACTATGCAGATGTCAATGTAGAAGAAAAATGAGTAGCATCTTCTGGATGCAAATAAAATGTACATGTGAGATCAGGGAGATCCAAACATGTAATGGGTGACTTAATTTTCCTTTGAAAGTGAGTGGATAGTCAGTAGATACACCTACACAAGACGGTGGGTGTACTTCAAGATTTATGGGAATAGAACATACATTTTTTATGTCACATTTGCATGCCATGTATAAGAAATCAGGTACATCATGTGCACACACACAGAGCTGAGAGAGAATTTGTTTTTCTGAATGTATTTTAGAAGACCGTGGCATGGGTGTTCTGTTTTACAATAATATAGATGAACTCAGGGAGGAATTAATTATAAGCCATAGAAAATATGTGTTAAAACATAATGGTATTCAGAATAAAAAAGAATGGGCAAGTGAATATCTGTATCAATTGGCATTGTCTGTACTTCTCATGGCAGCAGTAATAGAAATAGTTCTTGTTATATCAGCCACACTATTAATTCTCAGTTTCCTTCTTTACCTTCTGCCACTGAAAGCAAAATGGATGTATATATATCAATGAGCACTATTTTATGCATTTATGGGTATTATTTTATGAATTTCTGTATCACAAATGACATTTCATTTTTCAGTAACTTCAGAAGCAGATGCATCATGAACGCTTTTGCTAAAAAAATCTTCAAAATTCTCTAATGCACTAGTCAAGAGAGGCAGTGTGGTGGTGAAGGGTCCAGCACCACCAGATGGCATTCATTCCCTGCAATTCCTGCAGCTGCAGCAGGTACTGAACTGTGAACTTGCACCACAGCAATTTAATATGTGGGATCATTTGATAAGCAGATAGTTAACTAAAAGTTGTTTTCCTGTCATTTGACAAAATTTTCCTTTCAAAGCATTATTTTATTTTTTCCATCATTTAAGAAAGTGATTATACATAAACACTGTATAGAGATATATTTGCTGCATCAGAGCAGCAGGGTTTGATATTCACTTTGCATGCCGGTATAGATACTACCCTGTGCGAGTCAGTCTGTCTGGCCCAGTAATTTCTTTGCCTAATAGCAGCTTTCCATGAATAACTGATGGAAGAACCTGGCCTCCCTTCCCAGTTCAATAGCACCTTTATTCTACTGTTGCTTACTCTATTGTATGTTCCTAAGTCCTCTGCTGATGTCATAAAGCTGTAAGTTTAAATATTTGTAACAATAATTTAAAAGCATTTTATGGGTTAAAATATGCAATCTATGCTATTTAGCAAATGGAAAGAATACTGAATTTAAACAAGCTTTTTTTCTTTTTTCCCCTTAAACAAAACTGAGCTTTACCTCCATGAAGGTACAGACTAAGAACACCTTGGCAATTGAGCAACACCATGTTGTTCTGCCAGCCCTATGTCCCTGCTGCAAGATGTAACAGACATGGAGGTGCTGGGAAGCAGGGCCAAATGTGCAGCTGCCCTGACTGCTGGCACCCTTTGCCCACAGACCTCCTGAGTGGGAAAGGAGAGGCTCATTGCACTGACATGCTGGCTGCTAAGACAAGTGTTATATAGAAAAAGAAAATGGAGCAGACAAGTGGACATACAAATACAGGCTCATGAAGGGTGAGGAAAAAATAAACGAACAATTAATTACATTTCCATTGAGAAAATAGACTAAATGTATATGCACAACAGAGTATCTCATCTAGAGTTTCAGTAATGTGCATACGGTGACATTAAAAGTGGGTATTACCTGTTCTAAAAGATTCTGAAGTCTCTCTATTTCACAGTCTATTACAAATTTCTTTTCTTGCCTTCGGTCCAGATCTTCTAAAAGCCGCCTGTAGCTGGCATCATTAAAATTCTCCACACAGATGGCACTGACTTGCCAGCTATTTTGTCCCGCTTTTTCCATAATAGCTTGAAGTATTGAATAACCTAGAAGAGAAGGATACAATACACTGGTAAAAAAATCATTGCATTTTTTTGAATAGGAATTGTCCTTAATCAATATTATGTCTCTTAATGTTTCCTCTCGCAGAGAAGGGAATAAAAGAATATTTGTATCCCTACCTATGCTGCTAGCCATGATCAGAGCACATTAACAAAATCTGCAATTGCTGTGATCAGAATGCTGTGAGTGATTCACAGCATTATGGATAATCTTCATATGATTTATACACACAAACTCTTCCAGTCAAGCATTCAGCTTCTCAGATTGGTTTTGTGCAGTTTCTGTATCTGTGCATTTCACAACACAGCAAAGAAAAAATCTGAGCCTACTCATTTAGCGGAAGTATTTGCATATCATAACTGCTTTTTTTTTTTTTCTTTTTTTTTGCAACACTTTATCCAAGCAGTTTTTAATGCTTCTCAATAAGAATTCTTTGTTTCATTTAATTATACACATGCATATATATGTCGGTATAGATGTATGAATAGAAACCATATTGATCTATTTCAGAGATTCTATGTACTTTGAATCAATATATGCAAAGAAATTAGAGGTTAATTGATGAAAGGCACCATAGAAGCATGAATTGTTACTAATGGCAAGATTATTGCTTTCAATCAGTTTTATCAATATTTGATGCTCCCTTTGCTCTCTTTGAGCCCATTCATGGAAGGGAAAGGCAGTGTCCTGTCAGAGGTCTCCACCTGAACCTTCAGGGCAGGCTCTCTGCCTGCAGTCCCAGGGTACCCTGGCCCACAAATCTTTCATCTTCTCCCCTTTTTTTATATTTTTTTTTTTTTTTCTTGCTGGGGATGTGCACTACAGAGGGAGCAGAGGAGATCATGACATAACTTAGGACAACTTAGAAGCCTTGTCTTGACTTGCTCAACCAACCAACTCTTGGAGCAGGAAGCATGTATTATTCTTTTATCCAGAGTAAGCGGTGAACTTGTTTAAAGAAATGAAGATTGTACACCTTAGACCCAGAGCTATTGTTTAAAAAAAGACAAAGGACAGAAGTACACAGGTTTCCCAATATATGTTCATACAAGTGGCACAATTCAGAGAAGGTCCCCCGTCTCAAATGACAACACAAGGTATTATGGCTTTTTCCTCATTATCTGGCAGAATTTTACCCACTAGCTTTAAACAGAAGACTTCATCTCCTAAAAATTTTCTTTAGTGATGTGGTTGCCTAGTGGAAGCCTCCTTCCCTCTTCAAGAAGATCCCATGCCTGAGTGCAGTGACACTCAGAAGTCACTTTAATGCACCTGAAAATGACACTGCACGACACATTCCCTGTAAATGAACTATCAGATATTCTCACAGACTTCAAGAGAAATATTTGCAAGTTACATTTCAGAAAGAGCACTTTTGAGTGTGCAGTTGCTAATTAACTAATTATCAAAAGATGTACAATACAGCCAAAATCTATGTTTGCCTCCAGTCAAATAAAAGTAGATAACAGTGTTACCAGAATATGAAGATTTTAGAACACGAGATACAAATTTTCTTGCAAATCTATTATTCTGCTGGATCCTGTGGCATTCTCAGTTTAGAAATATTAACTTAAAATCTGTATTTTCTTACCAATATGACATTACACACCAACACTCCAAAATGAACATTAAATATCTTTTTTCCCTCCAATTCAGATGATATTTTAGATAAAAATACAAACAATTATAATAAATACATAAAATGCAGAACCTATTTTATCTCATAAATGATACATTTATTTTATGAAACAGTGTTTTATTGCAGGAAATTAATTCAAATACTTGATGTATTGAGTATTAAAACATTTCTGAATTCATCATATATTTTTAATCCAATGACTGTTATTTTTTTCCAAAGAACATACATCTTTCCTGTTAATTGCTGCATAATTATTCTGCATTTCCTGTTGCTATTTTCAATCTCCTTTTTGCCTGTAATTATCTCTCCAAATCATGACAAGATTCTTTCCCAAACATTGTATTTCTTGCTTCATTTCCTATTCATTTCCATGTATAGACATGCATTAAAACCATTCCAATATTACAGGGGTTCCTGCTTCACTTACACTGTAACTTTGACTTGATCTTTGCTACAAAAGCAGTCAACATTGACTTAATTCAACTTCCTGACACTGATTAACATTTTCTTTGATTCAGAATGAATGTTGTTTTAAATAGCAATTGACATCCCCTCATCCTTCTTATTTCACTTGGACAACTTTACTAAGATGTGTTTTGATCAAACTGGTAATTTATCCCAGCATAAAGAGCATGATAAATATCAGACAAACACATAGAAAATCTTTTCTTCTACCTTGGATCAAGGTTTGACTTGCCACATTTCATTAGTAACTGCCTTCATGGAGTTATTTGAAGCTTTTGTAGCTCCTTGTCAGTAGCTGGCACTTAGATGAGGGTTTTCACATGCAGCATAACACGGCTAAACAGTAATAAGTGGATATGGTGCAATATTCCCCATCACAAGAGTTCAGAATTCCTATGCAAGTAATTAGTGGCACGGTCATCTATTTAGTGTTCAGGAACAATTTTTAATATAACAGACTGACAAAGATGGAGTTTACACAGGATGAAAAAAGGCATTCGCAAGCTCAGTTAGCATAAAAATTAGATATGGTGCAGAGAATGCTTATTTGTCCAAAATTATTGGCTACAGCTGACAGAGAAGAAAAAAATGTTTGCTGCAGAAATTTTATAAGGCAGAACCCCCTGAAACTAACCTGGGATAATTCTCAGAAACATAATGCAGCATTTCTATTCAGCCAAAATTCTTAATCTTTAGAAAGATGTTTGCCCAAGTAAAGACAGCAGACATGAATATTACAGCTGTCATCTAAAAGGTATTTATTTTCTAGTTATCTACTGCTTATCCTCAGTTAAGCTACAGAGAGATGAATGATTCATTTTCTGTAATACATTCCATCCTATTTATTGCAGAATACTATTTGTTGCATAAAAAAATCCTAGGCTAACTCATATCAGTTGAGCTGCACAATCCATGCTTTTCAAAACAACATTATTTAAAAAAAATGTTTAGGACTATGCCAATAAATAAAAGTAAGCTAAATTATCACAAATTTTTATAGTAACCTTTCCCCATCAAGTAATTCAACCTTGAAATGCATATAGCTTATCTATTTAAAAAGCCAAATGGTTGTGCCAAAGCATAACTTGTTGAATCCTGGAAATCTGCATGAACCAGCTCTTGGCCCTTCGTGGCGTTTGTTGATTTTTTTTTTTTTAATTTTTTTAAAAGTTAGCAAATCTATGAACAAGGTAAATCGCCAATACAACTGTCTGCAAGCACAGGTGAAGTCCTTCCCAAATGCAAGAATCGCTTCTTTCTATCTCTTTACAGGACTAGATTCTGGGGAATTTTCCTCAAGTGACCTGGGATGAGAAATCTGCCAACCGCTTTTTTAGGTCATTGCTTAAATGTAGACACTACTAACAACTGCTTAAGGACCAGTAATAGCAATTCCACTTCAATATATTGGCGCCAAGACAAAGACAGGGCAAGTCTGCAAGTATTTTCTTTTCCTGATCCATTCTTTCTTTGCTTTTCCGTTCTCTGGTCAGGTGGAATTGTGATCATCTGACATACTGCATTTCCCTTCCCCTTCCCCCCCCCCCCCCAAAAAAAAAAAAAAAAAGTCCAACCATGAAACTGAAAAGCTAGTATATTTGTTACATATAAAATCAGAGCAGGAGATGACTACTGCAAAAATATCTACATATTGGGGTTGATACTACAGTTAAACACCTTACAAACAAAATTTCAGATTTTTTTAAGCCTTTTTCCCTCATTCCACACTCCACAAGCATTTTTTTTCATCAGAAAAAACATCAGCCAAACAAAAATGATACCAGATGTTCACCTGGCGCTGTATCTGTTTAGAGAGAGATTAGTACTTCTTCAGAGTCAGAAATCTTCTGGAGGCCAAAGTGTGTAAAATGAGCAGTTTTGTAGTCCAGGATCCTCCTACTCACTGCAACATCACTGTAATTGAAGCCTATACACAACCTTCTCCCACCCAAGTAACTGAAATTATGAGTAATCTTTTTGATGTTAAAATTTCAGTTGCCTTTCAGGCTTTTTTATTTGTCTTCTGCTATAGCAGCTAGGCTTCCCTCTATCTAATTTAATTTCAGAAGTTAATGATTTAATTTCATTTATTTCCATTTAAATTAAAAGTAAAATCTGATATCTAAGTCTAACTAAACTAAAGGGATAGAGAGCATTGTCTTGACTTATTTTTCTGCTGGAATGCACATTTTTGGCTTGGTTTTTTTGTTTGTTTGTTTGTTTTGGTTTTTTGTTTGTTTGTTTTTGTTGGTTGGGCTGGGTTGTTTTTTTTGGCTTGGTTTGGTTTTCCTTCCTTGCTTGCTTTCACCAGAAAATATTTCAGTGATCAATTACAGTGTTATAATTAAATTTCAATAACTTTTATCTTCCAGCAGCCTTTTCATTCTGGGAAACCATTTCCCCAGCCCTCTAAGCACAGGCAATCATTCCTGATGGTTTTACCAGGAGGCAGACAGCAAAGTAGCTGCTTGTTCCAACCAGTAGCATCCCCTGTAATAATTCTTATTGTGGAACTTTTGTGTAGTTACTTCCTATGGATGAAATACTTACACATTATGACTGTATTTTACTCTGGCTAGCAGATTGACCATACTGAATCGTCAAGTTAATAAGTTAATATGCTTAGAAACAGCATATGCAATACATTTGTTGTGGTACCAGGAATATAAAACATCTCTAACAAACATGGGTCATTCCAAAGATGGGCATCATATACTGCATTTTACTGAAATGCAAATTCATGTGCTTCTCCCTGGTCTAATGCATATTCAAACAGGAGTGCATGATCCCCAAAATCCAGATACTGCGGCGGCTACTTTATATAACTCACATATATATAACTCATTTGTATTCCAAATTTTCTGTGCGTTTTGAATATACAAAAACAGGTTGATTTAGATGACGAAATGAAAGCTAGAACTACAGGTGTGTTCTGAGTCCTTCTTGGGTCTAATTCACAGAAATTATACACAGACTGGAAAACGATAAGGAACACAAGAAATGATTTCATCTATTCCTCTCTACCCCTCCAGCCCCCAAGACAAATGGATACTATTTTAAACATTCAGACAGATATCTTTCTTTGTCCTTAAAAATCTCTAAAGAGGATTCTGTAATATCCTAGTTAATATATTCGTTGCTTAATTATCCTTATTATTAGGAGATGCTTCCTAAAGTCTAACCCAAGTCTCCCCTGGCATAATTTAAAGCTGCTCATTCTTGTCCTGTCTCTAGCAGGCCTGGAGAACAGTTTGTTCCCTTCTTCTTTAAAGCAATCCTTTATGTAACTGAAGACTGCTGTTACATTCCTTTTCTGACTGTACTTCCCTTTCTGAAACACGACTCTTTCAGGTTTTCCTTGTGGAAAATGTTTTAGTCTAGATTATGACAATTTTCTTTGTTTTCTCCTGGATATATTGCAATGGATTTAAGTCTTTCCTGAATTGCGTTGATGAAAATGTGATGTATTTAAAAAATGTATTCCAGAGTACACACAGTCCTCTCAAATTCTTATCATCTGTAAGATTTACAAATTTATTCTATATTTTTTTCATATAAATTGCTAACAAAGATACTGGGGAAAGACTGCAACCAGAATGGATCAATACTTAATATCTCTTTATTTGACAGTGAACCTCATATACTTCTTTCTGAGTTCAAATGTGACCAGCGTTTTACAGATCTAGAAATTTCAAGACAAAATTTCTTTTGCTCATTGCTGTGAGTTAACCTTGGCTGGCTGCTGGGTACCCACGAAGCAGCTCTATCACTCTTGCTCCTCAACTGGATGAGGTGAGAAAAAATACAATGAAAGGTTTTTGAGCCAAGACAAAGACAGAGAGAAATCAATCACCAGTTACTGTCACAGGCAAAACAGTCTCAACATGGGGAAATTAATTTTGCTTATTGCCAAGCAAACCAGAATGGAATAATGAGGAAAAAAAAGTTCTTAAAACGCCTTCCCTCTGCCCCATTCATGTGGTTGCAGAAGGCTGTTCTTGCCAGAGAAGTAGTGGACTCCCCATCACTGGAGACATTCAAAGCCATTTTGGATGGTGCTCTGAGCAGTCCGATCTAGTGGAAGGCGTCCATGCCCGTGGCAAGGGTGTTGAAATTAGATGATGTTTAAGGTCCCTTCCAACCCAAACCATCTATGATTCTATGATCTGCTCCACTGTGGGCCTCCAAGGGCTGCAGGGCAATCTCAGCTCTGGCCTCTGTAGCACCTCCTCTCCCTCCTTTTTCACTGACCTTGGTATCTGCAGGGCTGTTTCTGTCACACGTTCTCAGTCTTTTCTCTGTTGCACAGGTTTTTTCCTCTCTTACATTATACTAGAGGTGCTACCACTATCACTGATGGGCTCGGCTGTGGCAGGTTCATCTTGGAGCCATCTGATACCAGCTCTGTTGGACACGGAGGAAGCTTCCAGCAGCTTCTCACAGAACCCACTTAGGTAGCCACCCACCACCAAAGCCTTGCCGTGCAAACTCAATACACTCATCTAGCAAATTTTCATTTAAAAACCGAGTAAAATCATGTACTGGAATGAGATACTTTTTTTTTTTTTTTTTTTTTTTTCAATATCTAGAAACCTCATTATTTTGTAGTAGAATGAAAGTTACTCTACGTCATATAATCTGTTTCTGAAAAATCCCTGTTTGAGTTTACTTAGATTTCCAAGTTCTATGTATTTTCAAATGTATGCATTATGATGTAGGCTGGGAATTAAGCCACCTATACTGTCAATCATCAGAATAATTTTATTATAGATGGTTCTGAAGCAAAACTCAAGAAATAATGGATCCAGTTTAGCCATCTCCTCTTTTGCATTTTTCCTTCAAATATTTCAGAATATTTGGTGATAAAGGAAACTACCTTTATGACTCTATATTTCTTTCCTCCCTAAGAGCTATGACTTTGAATATTTTCTTGGTGTTGAGAGTCACCTCCAAACCAAGCTCTAGGTTTGGTCAGACTTTCTGCCCTTCTCTCCCTTAATCCTGTAGAGATCAATACCTGTGGAACTTCATTGGCAGTATTTTTCTTCTTTCCTGAGGACAACATAAAGCTACAAAAAGTACTGTCAATATATTACAACCATGACTTCTTTTTTAAAATAATAAGTTCTAAGTGGAACAACGTCATCTAAGTTACTGGCTTCCAGGGAACATATGGGAGGAGGTTTGGCTTACGCCAGAATGGGAATTCATGATCAAAGATTCAAGCTATGTCAGGTCTCATTTATGCTATATCCACTCAGCAGCAAGATTTTCTCCCTTCTTTGCATTTCAGAGTCTGCAGCCTTCATATGAAGTACAGTGTAAAAGTGCCAAGTGATAGAGTTAAGTGGGAACTTGAGGGAAAGCCTTGTTTTCAAAGCCAGTCTGATAGTTTGGCTTGTACTTCACAGCTTTCAGATAGCATTACCCTTTCTATTTCACTAAATGCCTTCAAAATAAGGTCAGAGTCCTGTAATCTTTCTTATGACAAGCATACACAGAGATGAAAACGTCCAAGCGTACTTACACCAAAAGCAAGGTTTCGTACCTTGTTAGCATTTTATATTCTTTGCTTTTATTAGTCAATTTTTAGTTATGCCACAACTGGCTCAGGTGAGAGGTCTCTGGCTTCTCTGTAGTTTACAAGCACTGAGGAAGCCACAGTCTTCGCACAATTTAGCAAATTCTTATTACAGAACCTTAAATGCTAAATCAGAAACTGTATGTAATTACAGTGTTATCAGAACTTCATAACCTATTACCTCCATAACCCAGCAATTACACCAACAAATGGAGAAAAAAAAAAAACAAACAGAGGGAACCCCCCACAAACATGGCTACTTTTACCCTGTGTCAGATCAGCTACATAGTCTCTCTAAATAACCATTTATCTGATATGACATATAGGGACTATCATTAGGGCTAATGTGTATCAGTATTTTTAATGAAAGGGCAGAAAACAGAAAAAATGAACTTTTTTTGAAGAAAATACAGTATTTCAATTATTTCACTTATCATTTTTCTTTTATATCATTATTACTATTTGACAAACAACCATTTTAGTTGTAAATGTTCCCTGCTTTTATACATTATAGCTTCACCTTTTTTAGTGCAATGCCTTGAAGCCAAAATTCTTAATTTCAGCAAAACCTATAGTCTGTAACACTGATACTAATAAATTATTTTTCTTACACAATATCTTCATTGGTGCATAGTTATTTTCCAGAAATTGCTAGCTTCCCAACAACTTACTTGTCTAGCCTCAGTTTAATAGGGTTTAGTTTGCCCTGTGATGATATACAAATGTACAGGTATTTCTGTAAATAACATCCAAAAAAGCCCCACATCAAAAAATATTAAGACTTCAAGGTAGAGCTCTCAAGAGCTGATACGTCTTAAAATTAGCAGTACTCTAATGTATTCTAGTTAATGTATTATGGTACTGTCTTTAATTATATTGTCATGTATTACTTTTCCCCACAAAGCATCTGCCTCAGTAAGATATCTGTGCCCCAGGACAGAACTGACTGTGGATGCTAAATGAAGATCTTGATGTCACATCTTCTGCCTCCTTTCTATCGGGATTTCTTAGAAAAGTAGTCTTCTACTATAAAATACACAACAGTATCTGTCTATCACCAGTGTCATTTCTAGTACATGCATGAGATAAAAAAGGAAGAAGAATCTTCAGACTGAAACAACATTCACACTAACAGGGTATTCACACTAATCAGCATTCATTTTAAAGATATCACAACCTTTATTCTATCTCTATGCATTTGTGGCCATGTCCATATTTATTGGTGGCTACACAGCAGGTAATATATAGGACCTTTCCATTTCTGTAAGTTCTAATTTGTAGGTGCATTGTTTCTAATTGTAATATTCAGTTGTGTTAAGATATTTTTGAAATCTATACTTTCAAGTATTCAACTTTTTTCAGAAATTGTAACATATTCTGAGGAAATAGGACATAAATTTGGATGCTATGAATATAATACAGTTACTGTTTGTTTGAAGTGAGTCTGAAATAAGTCTTACTATTTCTTTTAAACTGACACATGGACAACGAATTTATCAAAAGTTGACTGACTGCCACCCAACAAACACCCAGCAATTTGGAGATAAGCCTAAAGATCTATGATTTTCTTCCAGTTCCTAAAATTAACTCATTGGTCTTCTGATGTAGACCACAATTAAGATGAGGTTCTTTCTTTTTGGGTTGGAGCAGCAATTTGTGAGACATCTGAAGATTTCATATAGTGGCTTTTATTGAAGTGTAATGACAATGATCATTCCCCTGTACCTGGCACTGGTGAGGCTGTACTTCAAATTCAGTTTTGGACCTCTCACTACAAGAAAGACACTGAGTTGCTGGAGTGTGTCCAGAGAAAGGCTATGGAGCTGGTGAAGGGTTTAGAGCACAAGTCTGATGAGGAGCAGTTGAGGGAGCTGGCAAAAAGAAGGCTCAGAGGTGACCTTCTTGCTCTCTACAACTGCCTGAAAGGAGGTTGTATTAAGGTGTGGGTTGCTCTCTTATCCCAAGTGACAAGTGACGGGACAGGAGGAAATGGCCTCAAGCTCAACCAAGGGAGGGTTAGATTGGATATTAGGAATATTTTTTTGGATATTTTTTCACGGAAAGAGTAGCCAAGCATTGGAACTGGCTGCCTAGGGAAGCAGTTGAGTCACCACCCTGGAAGGTGTTTGAAAGATGTGTAGATGTAGCACTGAGGTACATGGCTTAGTGATGAGCACAGCAGTGCTGGGTTAATGTTTGGACTTGATCTTAAAGGTATTTTCCAACCTAAATGATTGTATGATTCCATGATTTTGAGTAATCTTGCACCTCCCAGGCACTTCATCTGAGGGATTGCAAATATAATTCTCAATCAAATCCTAAGAAAGGCTTAGAATTCTATGAATGTGAGTTTCTTAAAAAGAACAAATTCCTACAAGTAAGTAAAAAAATGGTGAGAAAACATTTAGTAAGTTCTTCTAAATTCTCCAAGACATTACAAGTGCACATATATACATACATACAATAAATACATGTATATGTATGCATATATGTAAAAGCTTTATATGAATCTGTGCAAAGCAGTGTGCAAAGAATTGACAAAAATTTCAAAGGAGGAAGATAATCAGGTTGTTTGGGCTTCCTCTACTCTCTTCTCCTTCTATTCAGTACTCCTCAGAAAAGAACTGTCAGGGCAAAAGGCAATAGCTTCATTTGAGTGTCCTCACAAATATTGCTATCACAGTCATGCACATACAGAACTGATCTATTTGAGCAATGTTGTGAATAAGACAGCTAATGCAATATCTGGATACTTAAACAGAGAAAGAGAGGAGAGAATGATATGAACTTCATAGAGGACATGGGTCTACGATATGACTAAATCTCTTTTTGGCATCCACATTTAAAACATTAATGCTAAAATATTTGACAGAGGTCAAAGAAGCAAATCAAAATGATTTGAGGCCAACATATAAAACATGCCTCAGAGTAACAGACTTACAGAAGAATTTATCTCTACCGAAGTTTTCATGGCCAACTCTGAGCTAGTTACTCCAATATCCTTTGGTAGGAAGTGGAAGGAAACAGGCACCTTCTGAAGGCAATTCATAAAACCTTCCATCATCTGTCTCATATATTTTTAGAGGAACACAAATTCCTCCATGTTTAAAGTTAAAAATCCAAATATTACTATTTGTCAGGTTTAGTGCCATGAACACTATTAACATAGCATTGTGCATATCTAAAAAGCGGGACTAAAAGCAACTAGCAATGTTGTGCAAATATCCGCTACTCACATGACTTTAATTTTTCTATTTTGTATCTATATTTTACATATGAAGATACAATATTTCATTTAAGTAGAATTAAAAGTTTTTCATTTTAAAAGTTAAAAGGTTACTTTTATGCTTCTCTTGAGAAGGATGTGCAGCTACACATAGGTTTCCTTTGATTGGTCTGGTGAAGGGATTTGCATACAATTACAGACACAATTTCAGTTCCTAGCAGGAACAAACACAGGATGAAATAAGTGCTCACCATATGATTAGACTAATTTACTACATCCCACTGAGGCAAGCTATATGCCAAGAAGTAATCATAAACTCATGTTCAAAGCTCTGGTAGAACTAATATATTTAACAATTCAAATTAAATTTCAGCTGTAGGAACTGACATTTAGTGGGAAACAAGGAAATGGGTAAGGTATAATGAAAAGATAACAGGTAAAAGAATACAGACATTAAAAGCTGTGATTGGCCTGTCTGAAAATAGTCCAGGACACTAAATTGTGAATAAAATCCTGGTAAGTTTCTAATATGAAATATATGTTGATCTGGACTTGGGTTAGTTTTAACTGACCTTGGCATTAATGTCTGAAAATGAACAGAGTGACCAGTCAATAACTGCTTCATAAAAGTTAAGTGCCTGTGACGTTTCATTATACAATGGCACTTGCATTGACCATTTTGAAAGCAAACGATCTTAAGAACTTTGTTCATTTTAGAGTTGGGTATTTTTCTTCCCCTGAACAGCTGTTTATTCACAGAAAAGCACACTCCAGTGACATCCCAAGTCTTAATGAACAGGAATGAGCATTTATGCCTTGGACTTGCCAGAAGAAAAAATTACAAGGGTTTCAAAAAAGTAGAAACAGCACCTAATAAAAATGGACATTTCTTAAATATTTCCATTTAGGGCATCTCTATGAACAGAAACAAATGGCATGATTTGGTATCTGCATAACTGTTACCCAGAAGAGCAGTGGTGGCAAGGTACTCTCTCCCTGGCTAAGAAAGCATGGGACCGTGCATGTGGCACTGGATCCCCGTGAGTCCACTGTGTCCTGATTATTAGGACTGAGAGTGTCCTAGGTGGTTTTAGTCTAAACCTCTCCATCAGGAGCAGCCCCAAAGTGTAAAAACAATAACAAAATATTCACCAAGGCAGAGAAAATTACTGTTCAGCATTGTACAAAGAATATTTATCAGAGAGGTGGGAAACTTTTATTGCAACCTTTTCTTCATTGGACAAGGAGTTTATAAAAGAATATCTGAAAAAGCTGCAGAGGATGTTGGAATTGTCTGCAAAAACTTAAGGAGGTGAAAAATATGATACAACAGTGGGATTTTCTGTATATGACAGGAATGAGAAGTGAGACTACAATGATTGCTCAATAGATCTAAAATACTTTATAAGTACTAGAACATATGTCTAGCATTTTAGACTTAATAATTTGAGTTGAAAATGAAATAGCAAATAGGGTCTGATTTCAGTTGTACTAGTGTAAAAACAGAAAAATCCCACTTTCACCAATTTTTTGAGGTTTCCACTGCTATACTTGGAAATTAACATCTATTTCTGAAAAAGCTAGAGGAAATGATAATCCATCTAAATATACAATATTATTTAATTTTTCTTGCACACTGCTGCATGGAACAACAGTCCCTACTCCTTTATGGCTCGAAAAGCACTGTGAAAAAACCTACTGCCCACTAATACTTCTTTATATATTTTGGCTTCTGCTTCTACTGCCCTCTTCAAAGTGACTGACAAGATTTTATTTCTTAATAGAGTACCTTAAACTCTAGAAAGTATCTCAACTCTCTTATTTTCTTAAAGGAATATAAAGTAGATTTGAATTTTCCAGTCTGTGTAAAGCAGTGGTGTCCAGCCTTTTCAATCTGAGTGCTGAAACATAATTTCAATAAGATCAGTGGGCCACAATTAATACTTCAGGTCATTTTGCCTGGAAACAGAGTGTAAGGGAACAGGCATTATATGCGGCTCCCTTGCTGGGGATCCTTAAGGATCTCCAGGAGATCAGGCTACAGCTGGAAAATTGCATAAAATTCCTTAAGCACATTGTGTTTAGCTGGTTAGTGAATTATGCCTAGTGGCATCCTGAAGGAACACTCACATGGCAACTTTGTGCTGTAACTTCAGGCTGGATGTATATAGTACAATGTCCTGAAGTACAAAAGACAGGGTGACCTCATTCCTCTTGCTAAAGTTACCTGCTAATTCAGGTTCCGAACCACTGAGCCAAATCTTGGGATAATTAATTGCAAATAAACAAGCATCACCATTACAGAAACTGGACATTTGCCTACGTCCCTTATGAGATGGTTTCATAAGAAACAATTTTCACAGATATAAGCAGGAGGAGTTTCCCTGCTGAGCTGTTAACACTGGAAATGATATGAAGACAAAAATCTCAATATTGACACGCTGCAGGACATTTGCATTGAACAAACTTCCTGCATTTGGAAGGAGGGTGTAAATTTACAAAGTCCTCATGTGTGGTTTTGTTCTCCAGCCCCACTCTGTCCAACAACCTCTGTCATGGGGCCAGGCTGCTTCCGCAGGCTGGCGCTACTCTGGAGCACCATGTTGTGTCTTTCGCGGTTGTTCGTGATAGACACAAAGTGGAAATTTTTCCTTTATATAACAAAGCAGACATAAAACAACTATTCATTGAAGAATACTCTACATGATACCAATTTTACTTACATTTAGCATTCTACTGATGATGGCATCTTGACTTGTGTGTCACTAAATGAACATTTTAAAAAACTTTAATGGCTTCGTTGAGGAATGTATTTGTGCAAGAAAAAAGAGTCGTAATTACTTGATAGATATTTCTTTAAGGTTTTATCTCTTTCTAAAAATTCTTAATATTCACTGTTTAGCTTTCATCTCTATGGCAGTTAAGATGAACACGTCCTTTTCCAGTCTGGTATTACTTCATTTTTATAATTAAAAAGTTTATTCTGATCTTGAGACAACTAACATGGAAATATTAGAGAGACCTGCACAATACACCCTATAGTAGAGAATGTGGATAAAGTTTTAGCTACATTGATGGGAATAATTGTATTTAAATATGTAATGTTGTGCTCAAAGGCCTCATTGTCCCAGGTACTGTACAAAGTATGTGTGTAGAAAAATTTTACAAAAAGTTGACTTTGGAAATCAAATAGACTGGGAGGTAGGACAAGTTGTTTATTCCTACTTTAATTTTTCATTAGGTCAGCAAGATATTTAAAAAGGATTCTTCATACTTATCAGTCTAAAAATAAATGAACTTGCTTTCACATTTGTGAAAGCTATTCAGTAATTAATTTAAAAATAGGATGATCAAAAATATAGAGGTTAGACATATATTTAAATACACATATATTTTTAAGTTTGTTTATATTAATATACGTTTCTCTTGAAATATGCTTAGAAGCAAATTTAAATAATTCACTTGCATTTTCCTTTCTGTCATTTTTTTCATCATATCAGATAAGTCAGTACATGGTCCGTATTCTAACTTGAATTTTCACAGAATAAAACTAGAGAAATACTGGAGGGGGTGTTAGGATTTCTCATAAAAGGCAGGAAAAAATATGTTGCATAACTCATAAAATGTTCTTATTGACTTTAGTTGGAACTACTCATGAGAGAAGCTGGTCCAATATTTGAAATATGGTGCAATTAGAAGTTGAGAGCATTTAATTCCAAAACCCATTTAATACATTCACTGAATTAACTGTACAACTAATTCTGTGCCAGGTGAAAATGCAATTGACAAAAAGAAGTTAAAGTAAAAGCTGAAAAAGAACTAGATACGAAAATGAAACCTCAGTATGCAAGAAACACTTTACAGGTGGAAGGAAAGTGGGCAGGAAGGGAATGCCTCTTTGTGGGACTAGTACTATACAGTAAAACTGCTCTTCTGTCACAAAGCATATAAAGTATTATAGGTGAATTTGGATAATAAACATCACAAATCTTGGCTGGACTGGAACTGGTGTTCTCTCCTCATGTTAAATCTTGTCTTGATATACTTTTTTCTAAGGAACAGACTTTTTCACTGCTTATACTGAATGTTTACCTGTTTCATGCAACTTTCTGTAATATATCTTTTGTATGCATACAAACATAACAACTTAAGGATGGTCACAAAATGTATGGCACAGTTTTGGCACATCAAAAGTATGGTTTGAAAAGCTACTGCTTATGTTTTATGATCATTTCAAAAAGACATGAAGAGACAGATTTTGATTTTTTAAGTGACATGCCTTATTTGCAAACTGAACACTTAAAACAAGGCCAAACATGTCTGCCATAGGTAAGCATAGGTTTTTCTCTTTAGAATTCATGACATTTTTGATAGTTCATTGTCAGCATGCCACTATGTCAATATTAGCTATTTCCTGGCTGATGGAAACTATGCGAACTAAGAGTATGACATATTCAATGGACCGCAAAAGCAAAAGCCCTATTCCATGGTGGAATGACTTGGTTACTTAATATCCAAGATAGTTAATAGCTGACCGGGAAAGAAACTTAAAAAACCCCCAAACCAACAACATACCATGCTAACAAACACTACAAAATATTTACTAGAGAGATAACTTGTAGTAATGGTGATATTTCACCATTCAGTTTGAAAAGCAACTTCCATTGTTGCTCCAGGCATGCTGCAGGCTCACATGTCAAGTGAAACCCACAAGCAATTGAACTTGTGGTCTCATGCCATTCAAAACTGGTACCGGAAAAGCTCTTTATGCTGCAACACACTAATACTCAAATCTGCAACCTGCCCTATATTTAAATAACTCTATCTTATTGCACATTCTCACATGAAAGCCACACTTCTCCATTACACTCTTTAAAACTTTTATTGCAATAAATTTTCACAGAAAACCTTTGGTGTGCCAAAGACAAAGCCAGCTACAGATATTCTGACTTGATGAATTTGAGGTATAGAATTAAAATGTAGCAAAGTACCTAACGTTCCTATATTAAGAAGGCCTGTGCCTTGTTAGCTTTCATCTATGTCCTGTAAGTGTTCCCGAGAATTTGCTTTTCTACAGTAACCCTAATAATAGCAGACATGTCCAAACAATAGCTTTTGTAAATGCAAGCCAAATTCCAAAATTATACAACTTGCAGTACAAAGTGCCTGTATGGAATAAACTTAGAAAGTATTGTCAGTCTCTTCAGATTCCTGAATCTGATTGTCTGTTTTATGGTCCCTTTTTTTTTTTTTAATGTAAATGCTGCTTTTCAACAAAAATAACAATTCACAAATGTAACGGTAATTGTTACATTTGTGAATAACAAATGGAAAGCTTAGCAGCCTGTTCTAAGTAGCCCTACATTCTATTTTTGTGCAATAATGTTAAAGATAAAATCACATTCAGTGACTTCCTAATTTTTTATAAAACAGAGTGCTGAGCTACTCAGAGTGTCTAGCTATTCTAAGCCTGTGATTAAGAATTAGCTAAAGGCTGAAGTAATCAAGTTCAAAGATACAGATGATAATCATATAAGAACTGTGACTGTCCCTCATTATTGTGGCACAGATATATTACCTTGAGTTAAAACTTCCTCCAGGTCTCAAGAGTGTTCATTATTGTTATTCTTGCCCATACTCAAATATGGTGAATTAAGAATAGGGAATTAAACCTTTTTATGCTACTTAGTCCCACCTCATCTCTAAGAATTCAATACAGAATTTCATCTGGTGCTTTTGCTTGCAATCTGACAAACACAGATGGTCTGTTCCTGGCATCAGTAAACAGTGGGGCCTAATCCTAGATGCCTGCTGAATACTCTTTGTCATTTCTTCACAATCGAGTCTTTGTACCAACCCACAATCCAAAAGGGATATATGGATCCTGTGCACACTATGGGTGAAAACCATCAACTAGAAGGTAGATTTATTTTAATATATGGTCCCAATGAAACACAAAGTGCTTCCACAAACTACTGGGGGATTTCAGTCCATTATATGGCAATACAAGCAAAATACACAGTCAGCTAGATAGCAAATTTTTTTCAAAGGGGCTTTTGCCAATTAACAGTTCAATCTTTTTTTTATTCAAGAGGCTGGTTGATTTGAAAGGTCAAAATCTCAGGGGTTCTTAATCCAACAAGTAAAACAAAACACCGCAGAGAAACAGCAAGAGAACAGAAGGGCTTCCTGAAAAGATTGGTTGGGTATTGAACATGGGATGACCTGAACAATCGGAGGATCTCTACACCAGACAATGAGACACAATAAGAAACAGAGGCAACCTGTATGAAAGGGTCAAATGTCTCATTTTCAGAAACTTATTTTTTCTTGACAAGTAAATCCTGACAGTTCTCATTTTTTATCTTCTTAGCAGCCTGTTCTTTCTATTACCTTAGTGATCTTTCCAGACATACAACATTACTGACCCTCGATTTACAAAACTAAATCCTAGATGTTAATGAAGAATTTGAACAGGATCATTTTCTATTTATTGTGGACTCTTTTTTTGATTATTCAGATAATCTTGATTTTTCTTAATGGCAGTGATATTTGCAAAAACACTACAAAGCCTAGGAATGGGGAAAAAACTTTACAGCAGAAGTTCTTATTTGGTACTATCAGTGTTATGAAGTTTATAGATTTTTATTGATAATATTGATTTACACTCTTTCAAGGTCTTCTGCATTATTTAGCATTACTGTGGGTTTGGAGTTGAAAAGTGGGTTTGAATCCCATAAAACTACTATTATTAGGTTATAAATTACCAAATATCTTTGTTCCCTATCTATATAATGTTAAATACGATATCTTCCTCAAAAAGGTATGTATGGAATTTTCAAAAGTCGATACAGAAATACTATACTAGGAAGCATATGGTATTAGAACAACACACATTTCCTTTTTCAAACATTGAAAGTAAAATTCATTTTGTGACAAAACACTTGCACAAAATCTAGCCATAAGACAAAAATCATTATTTTGCCTTTTAAAAGTATGTCACAGTCTTTTCTCCATAAGGCTCATGTGATGGCTATTTCACAACCTTCTTCTACTTTTGCTTAATGGTTTTCTTATGTCCAATACAGATTCGTTTTATGTGGCCATTTCCACAGGGCTTTGTGTTTGACTCAACACTGTCCTTTAGCCTAATAAATTTTGCTTCTTCCATTACTTTTATTCTCTTCATATATCTATGAAAACCAATAATTTTTCATTTACAGAAGGGTTTCTTCCCTCTCATGACATGATCTGTGCATAGTGATGATTATCCTAGAAGGTCTTTTCAGAATCCCTCTTTCTTGAAGAGAAGCCATAAGAATTGCCATGGTTAAATGTATTTTGCATCTTATGTGGATTTCAGTTTTACATGTAACCTATGCTCCAAATAATAATAAAATAATAAAAATAAAATATCATGACATGATTATGCACTAAAACCATTGAAAGTGTTAGGAAATGCGTAAACTATTTAACATAACTGAGCATGAAATCTCAGGATAACCTTGAAGAGTGGTAACCAAGTAAATTCAGTTCTCCAGAGGTACGATAATCTAATTTCCCTGACACTTTGCTCAGGGCTATTTAAAAAAATCTTTAATATGTAAAAATACCCTGATACTTAAGAAGAAGAAAGACAAAATACAGAGCTCAGAGAGAAGAACAGTAGTTTTTAACAAATCAATGAACATCATAAATTACACACAGTAATCTGCCACTCTTTAGAATGTTTGCTAATAATGGCATTTAGGCAGATTTTTTGGTGGGGGTAGGGAACGATCTGACTCATGCACGGGAAATACTTTTATATGCCTGCAAGGTCTTCAATATTGCTATTTTAAGAAACCATTATGATACCTACTGTAAATATTAAAGATGAAGAAACACAATTTTTTTTCTCCTGTTAATAATTTATACAGACTCAAATGTGGTTAGATTTTATACAGGTTCAAAATAAACCTATTATTGCCAAATTTCATATTTTGAGAAATAAAGAACAAAAGGCATGAAAAGGAGAGTAAAGTGCAATAATAACTATTAAAGAGACTTAAAAAAGAAAATGCACAAATACAGACTGGGGGATGAATGGATTGAGAGCAGACCTGCTGAGAAAGGGCAGATTGGGAGTGCTCGTGGAGGAAAAATTGGATATGACCTAGCAATGTGAGCTTGCAGCCCAGAAATCCACCTGTATCCTGGGCTGCATCAAAAGGAGCATTGCCAGCAGGCTGAGGGAAGTGATCCTGCCCCTCTACTCTGGTCTTATGAGAGCTCATCCATGTATATGTCCTATTCTGGGGACCCCAGTAAAAGAAAGACATGTGTCTTTTAGAATGGGTCCAGAGGAGTCCCACAAAAATAGTCATAGTGTTGGAACAGTTCGAGTGAGTTGGGGTTGTTAAGCTGAGGCAAGAAAAGACTCCAAGGAGACCATATTGCAGTCTTTCAATATATAAAGAGGGTTTCTAAGAAAGATGGAATGAGAACTTTTGCCAAAGACTGTAGTGGCAGAACAAAGGGAAAAGAGCAGTTTTAAATTGAAAGATGGTAGATTTAGATTGCATATAGGAAAGAAATTCTTTACAACGAGGCTGATGAGGCACTAGAACAACCCAAAGAAGTTGTGGATGGCTCATCACTGGAACTGTTCAAGATCAGGCTGGATGGAGCTTTGAGCAACTTAGTCTAGTGAAAGAGGTCCCCACCCATGGCCGGTAGGTTGGATTAGATTATCTTTAAAAAATAGATTAGATTATCTTTAAATGCTATTCTTCTATGAAAATACAAGTTTTCAAACTATAGGCAACAAGACCTACTGGTAAATAAATAATATTTATTTCTCAAGAGGACCTCTGAGAACGTAAAACAACAAAACATCAGAAAAATCCCATGGAAAACAATGGGAATTATGCATTTAAGTACTTTTGCAGTCTTTCATGTTGAACATGCTGCTGGGAGGTGGTGTGGGCTGAGCATCGGTCAGTGGCTGGCAAGCAACTGTGTTGTGCATCACTTGTTTCTCTTGGGTTTTAGTCCCTTTCCCTCTCTTTTCATTACTACTGCTATTGTTAATGTCATCAGTATTAGTAGATTTTACTTTGTTTCAAGTAATAAACTGTTCTTATCTCAATCAACAAGATTTACTTTTTCTTTCCAATTTTCTTCCCCATTGTTGGGTGGTGGGTAATGAGTGAACAGATATGTGGTACTTAGTTACTGGTTTAGGTTAAACCACAACAACCTCTAAGGCACACCACCAACCACCAAACTTGGCTGCAAGTTGGGTTTTGCGCTGATAATCACAATCCTTTCAGCATAATGGTGTAGCCAATAGTACATCGACCTTTATGCATCCAAACTGTATCTCAGCTTACAAGGTTTCCATTGCTTTGTACATCACCAGATTTGCTCTAGCTGCCTAAAGGTTTCCTCTGCTTCCATCTCTGGACTAGCCAGCATTTAGCAGAGGTACCATCACATCTGCTTATCTGTCCTCTTCTTCTGACACTCATACTCTGGGCCAGCTTGCCCCATAGGGAACCTCCTGCACACTGCAGCAAAACCTATGCATAGAGCACAGTTCCTGATCCTATCCATCTCCTCCATTCCCTGCAACATTCCCATCCTTTCATTCATCCCACTGCTTTTTGCAATCCCACATAGGGTCTCGGCTCAGTGGGTGTACAGGCACACCTAATCCCATTTGTTTGTATGCTATGGTCTCTGAATTCAGATACAGACTGGGATGGTACCACAGTCACAATTTTTTTCACCTGGTGAGAGCACGAGGGCCTCTCCCACTACTCTGTTCCCTTGGTGCTTTCTCGTGGCTTCCCAAACCTCACTGAGTCAAGCCCTCTGATGCTACCCTAAATAAGCAAGTAGGCAGATAATTTTGATTTTTAGGCCTAAATGCAACAGTTCAGACTAGGAATCAATTAAGTTTTATGTTATCAGGACATAAATGTTCCTTGTTACTCTTTTTCTCCTCCTCCTTTTACTTAAAATAAACTGATCTGACACAGCTTACATTTTAAAAGTAAATTCTAAGAGTAAAGCAAGGCCTTACAAGGAAAATTTTGACTTCTAAAAATAGTATTATGAAAGAAATTCTAAAATAATATTAACTGTTGTAGTATAAACAACAAATAACCATGGTATCCATGAAGCATGATCGCTAGAGAAACCATATTTGTGTTAGTTTCCATTCACTTTAGATCCTTATCAGAAATACACTATTTTTCAATATATAGGATACAGCAGAGAATCTGAAGACTTGACTGATTTGATTGGATTTTTTTCCTATACAAAAAGACTAATAATAGGATGAAATTCAAAGTGTCAAAAACATATTATATATATTCAGTTTTCTCTCTTTATTTCCCCATTAATTTCTTGCTTTTCACTTCTGGGAATTAAAACTGATATAGAATGATCAACAGTCAATGCAGTATGCCTCTAGTCTTGCCTTAGCTCATATAGCAGGCCTGCTAAATTTGCTATGATTTCAAGACTTTAAATAGATCTCATTATCTTTTTTTTGCAACAAAGGAGGTTTAGAAAAGCAACATTTGTCCTCCTGCATTTTGTACTTTAAGTGTAATATAAACCAGTTATATTAGCTCTTACCTATATAATTAGTGGGACAAAGCTCTTAATAAAACAATTTAATACAAACCCTTCACATATTAATCCAGTGTTATGCCCTTTTTACTCTCAAGGAATTGCTGAATTCTGAAAACAACCCACATACTTTCTATAAAAATAAAGTGGCAATGCAGCTACAGTGGGGAAAAAAAAAGTAATTGTGTTTGCCTTTGGAGTACAGCCTTTATTTTGTAAGCTTATAAATACGCATATACTCTTAATACACATTAGTTATCATCCTTTCCTGCTAATCAGTAGTTGAATTTGTGCCAATACTACGTCCATTTGCCTTTACATATACTACTTTAATCTTTCTCTCTAAGCTCTCTGAATCCATTGCATACAATCCCTTTAAGTGTGCTTGTCTGCCAGGTTCTTCTCACATCATCTCATCTGCTTTCCCACCTACCTGTCTATATCAGCTAAAGTTTCTGCTCAAGCCTTTAAATCTGTATTCTGTCCCTATTTTTCCAGATAGCCATATATATCAAATGTATATAACCTATACATTTGTTAGTCTTGCCTGTGTTTCTGACAGAATAAACATTCCTCTGCCTTTCTACTCACACAGAATTACACACCGAATTAATAAGGTTGGAAAAGACCATGGAGATCATCAAGTCCAACCTTTACCTAGGTTAACAACCTATCCAACATCAGTCTAACATCTAAACCATCTAAACCATTTAAACCATCTAAACCATACCACTAAGTTCATCATCCAACCTATCCTTAAACACACCCATGGACGGTGACTCCACCACCTCCCTGGGAAGCCCATTCCAGTGGGAGATCACTCCCTCTGTGAAAAAGTTCCCCCTGATATCCAACCTAAACCTCCCCTGACTCAGCCTAAGACTGTGTCCTCTCGTCCTGTCACTGGGAGCCTGAGAGAAGAAACTGACCCCCGCCTGACTACAACCTCCTTTCAGGTAGTTATAGACAGCGATAAGGTCACCCCTGAGTCTCCTCTTCTCCAGGCTGAACAACCCCAGCTCCCTCAGCCGCTCCTCATAGGGCTTGTGCTCCAGCCCCTTCACCATCCTCGTTGCCCTT
>VXBA01001485.1:132971-234979 GCA_013399895.1 Serilophus lunatus
TCCAGCCTGTCAAGGTCTCTCTGCAGAGCCCTCCTTCCCTCTGACAGATCGACACTCATTCCAAGCTTGGTGTCATCCGCAAACTTACTAATAACGGATTCCATCCCCTCATCCAGATCATCAATAAAGATGTTGAATAAAACTGGCCCCAACACTGAACCCTGAGGGACCCCATTGGTGACCGGCCTCCAGCTGGACATGACTCCATTCACCACCAGTCTCTGAGCTTGGCCTTCCTGACAATTCTTGACCCAGGACAGAGTAAACCTGCCTAAGCCACAGTCCACCAGTTTCACCAGGAGTTTATTATGGGAGACAGTATCAAAGGCTTTACTAAACTCAAGATACACTACATCCACAGGTTTCCCCTCATCGATCAGATGAGTCACCTGATCATGAAAGGAGACAAGGTTGGTTAAGCAGGATCTTCCCCTCCTGAATCCATGCTGTCCTCAAGAACTCAGGATCAACATGAATAATTTTCCTTCTTGAACTGCCCATTTACTTTCTTAAATAGTGTGATAGCATAAACACTACATTCATTTATGAGGCAGGCTCTTAACCCACACATCAGAATGCTAATAATTTATCACATTAAACACGGTAATGTATAATCTTATCTTTGCCTTTTAAATGCTTCAATATTTGCATATTGTGCTTCTTTTGCAGTGCAAACTCACCATAATTTCTATTCTTTTTGTCATCTATTTCAACATTATTATTTTCTGACAGATATTTTTCCTCACTCATATCCATTCATAATGTCACTTCAACTACAAGCCATCCATATATTGCTTCAATTTCTCTTAGCTCACTGTTTTGGTGACAATATCTCTATTTTTGCATTCTTTTTACCCTGCTCTTTTTTCCTTTCTGCATCAAATTTAAATATTACTCCCTACTTTCAAGACCCTTTTTGACCAGCCCCACCATACTAACATTTACTTTAGAGGTGCTAATGATCAGTGACACTAACCTCATGCTCACTGATCAGATTTTCCAGTATTCAACACTGCTTTCTTCTTTGTGGCTCTGCAGGCTGAGCAGATTCCCTGTGAGCTGTTTACTCACCTCATTATCCTCCCTCAAATACTGCTTTTCCATAAAACCTGTTAGAAGGTTTGACAATGATCAGACTGTCATGATGTTAAGATTACTCCCTCTATGACTCAATTCTCCTATATTTTGCTTCCTTTTTGCTGTCTTGCTTAATATGTAGATATAATCACTTTAAGTAACGGTTGGTGTCTTTCTTTTTTACTTCTATTTGGAAGTAATTTACTAAAGTTTACAAGTACTATGATGATACCAACAAATAATACTCAAATGAACATAATACTTCCATTTTGTTGGTACAGTCTACCTTTGGGCAGTTCTGCTGATAATTCTGTTCTAAAATGGTCATGCTATAAACCATTAAGGCTGTTGAGAAAGACTCATTTTTAAAATGTTTCTTGAGCAGTCAGGAAACCTGCACACATTATGACAAAAATGGTAGTTTTAAAACAGCGGATAAGAAACTCATAAAGCAAGCTTCCAATCAAAGCATAACATGAAGTGTAGGCATAGCCCACATTGTCTTGACTCATTTCTTATTATGTTTAATGAATCACTTGTCAACTAGGTATGTGAATCAAGGAGTCTATATCTGAAAAACTGGAATCTTAAAACCAAAGATTTTGAATAATACTAGCTAAAACCATCCCTTGGATATTTTGTTAGCAGCTATTCCACCCTACCAAGGTAAAAAATAGTCATGACTATGTCACACTCCCACACAAACTCCTTTCAGCAATTCTGCCATTTTTAAGTGAACAGCATTTTGAGGGTTGAATGCATTTCTATAGAATAAAAAAACCAGAGTACTGTGCAATGGTCCTCAGCCATTTTGTGCCTGGGCCTTGTTGCCCCCTTCTTCTATTTTGTCAGGACTCCCTTCAACATCTCTGCAGCCACATGAAGCAAAAAGAAACTAAGCTCTATGCAACAGTGCATCGAGAATCAGACGGAAAGGTTGGAAAAGAAAAGGCAATGAGAAATTAACCCATTGTTGTTCATTTGGAAATGCATAGCACTGGTGAAAGGGTTTCCACTTAACAGTGATGATTATCAGTATGTGTACTTCTTGTAAGTGCAAGAGAAGCCAGAAAGCTGAATAATGAGAAAGAAAAAATAAAGAAAAAGCAAAGTAGGATGCTTCTATGTTCTCTTCTCTCTATATTTTTGCATGTCCTTTATGAAATATATTTCATGAGAGGAGATAGGTTATTGACCAGGTTGCCTTTCCCATGCTTTCAAAAATTATACTTGATAAATATTGAAGTGGAATCATCCGCATTTGCTAAAATAAAAATGTGAACTCTTGTAGCATAATAAATACTTCAAAACAGTAAAAAAGAGGTGTCAGTTTGTCAGTTTATGTGATTAACTGGCTGCTTTCTACTTTACCGGTTTCTGCCTTCTCCACGGATGTGAGTGATGACATATAGACATTATTCTCTCCATAAATAAAAAGTCACTGGCCATGTGATTCGACAAATCACAAAACAGAGGAAATGGGAAGAGACTCCTCTATTTTATAGTAATTCTCACTTCCTTTATAACCTTCAGATTCCTTTTTCATAGCCTTCAATAGCCTTTGCATCTCATCATCTCAAAAATGTAATTTATTGTGCATGTTTTTGCAACAGAGACCAGATATCAACTCCTTATTATAGAAAAAGAACTTGGCCAGCCCTTACTCACTTCATGTAATATTAACCTTCTTAATACAAAGCTATACGCTGAGGCCGGATCCTTGATAGCTACCTAGAGATAATGTATTTCAATGATCTGAGGGTAGGTAAAAAGTAGGATCATAGAACAGTTCTATGTTACCATCGTAACATCATTCTGTTGTTTGAAACCACAGAAAGTTATCAATAAATAGAAACAATGACTACAAAATTATATATACCCTCTGTCATGTTATTATTGAGCTATATAGACAAATTATGTTATTCTGAATCTGTGAAGACTATGAAGGCTTCCAATGGCTGCTCATAAATGTATCCTCCCTATGGGATAGGGATAATTTGACCACTCCTAAAAAATATCGAACTGAAGTTCTGTATAAACCATTTCATTAACATAATTATTTTTCCTGTTTATCATTTGTTGCTTCTTTTTTTTTTTTATAAACCCACAAAAAAATTCTTGCTTTCTGTTTTTTTTTCTTAATTTTCTTCATTAACATCTTAATTAATTTCGCTAATTTTAACAGTTTAATAATATTTATCCCATTTCGATGATGCAGTACCATTGTTTGCATTTCTAAAGTATGTGTGAGTCACTGCTCTAGACCACACTGACATACCTCAGCATGCACATGAAGTAGCCTATTTCCAAAAAGAAGTCAGGATGATACTATTACTACTCAGTCTCCCTCACTTTCAATTTTAAATTTGTACTGGCAGAATGATGCAAAATCTGATCTAGAACAAATACATCCATTTTAAATTTGCAGCCTGGCTGTTGTTTACAATGTATTGTTGAATAAATGTAGTTGTTTTTCCTTTCCCTCTAGTGCTTTCATCCTGAGTTCACAGAATTGTCAGTCTTTACATACAACAGCTGCACACAAGCAGTGACAAGGAGAGACTTCAGTGGCTACGAGTACTTCTGCTTCTCATTACTGTACCTCATCATAATGTTGATTTTTGCAAAGTCACAATACAAATGCATCCAAATCTGATGTTGCCTCAGTTACAATACAGGGCCTGAAAGAAAACAGTTCAGAGATAGACTTCTGACACAATTAGCATCTTTCAGGAATGTACACAGCTATCTATCAAATTATTCTCTGTCCTTTCTTTACTTTGCTCTAATTCTGCCTTCCCCCCCAAATCAAGACCCACAACACCTCTCCATATACCACACAGTGAAAAAATTTCTGTGTGAACATATGAAACATCTAAATTAACAACTTGAGGTAATCATAAATAACATGTCAGGTGGCTATGAAATAAAAAATAAGTACAATAAAACATTTCTGAAAAATGCTATGTTCTGCACATACCCAGCAAAAAGAAATTATAATCTGTGAGAAACAGTAACTTCAAGTTATCTGGCATATGGACATTTATAATTGTCTGAAGTTGAATGTTCAACATTAATTTATTTATGGTTCAGAGGAGTTACACTAAGATCAAAAATGTTCATTCTGCACAGTAATTTCATCAGGAACAAAGAAAATAAAAGGTATTTCTGTTGGAGTTTATAAAAACATTAAATTCAGTTATGAAGCCTTATGCTGTATAAGAGATGCTCAACTTTTCAAAGAAAAGAAATAAGGAGCTGTCTCTGCTGGAGGAAAATTATAATGGTACAAGCAACCTATCAGGAACAATTATGCTGATTCACATTGTAAACACCATTACAATGTATGCCCACAGGAAAACATAGAAGTGTGACATTTAATACATCAAATTTAGCTTTGTCATTGCTTTATCTATGGGGTAGAGAGCTTTGCACACATCTCCCGGGAGAGAAAAATATCCACTTAAATCCCTTTCAAAAATACCTCTCGCTTATAAGTCTAACCCCAAATTTCGATTGCAAAAAAAGAATTTTTTCATAGTATTCTTTTCAGCATTTCTGCTTAGACGGAGACAAAGTGTACTGCAGTTCTATAAAAACAGCCATTGTGCCACCTTATCTAATCACAGCTACATGAAAAGTAGCTTTGAAATTTATTTAGATCACATAGTCAGCATGATCTCTGAATAAGGAAAACGTGTAATTGCATAGCTCAGGGGCAGATTCGGGTGTGCACGGTGACCCAGAAAGTCACATTTCAGTCTCTTGCTTCCTCCCTGCGGTGGGAGCAGCTGGAGCCAGGCATGCACCAGGTGTACTTAGATGCCCTCCTGACAGTCCAGCTGCTGTGCAGAGAATGCTGTGGGTGTGAGATACAGTGGTCTCTTATTTCTGCTTCCTTTACACTTCCTCCATTAGCTCACATAGTGCAGCCATCTACAAAGGCACTGCAGAAAATAATCAGCCTTCAGCATTGTGTGTTTGCATATCTAAGAAGAAGGGGGACACTTCTATGCCATTAATTATCCCTACTCCTTGTGTGATCAGTTCCTCATATGCTACCCACTGAAGCCAGGAACATTTCAACCCTGACACTCACTAGTTTTTCAAGAACTGTTACTGCATCGAGTGTCTCAAAAAATGATGGGCTGAGGTGGAGGGGAAATGATAATCTACAGAATACAAAGTGAAGCAGTGTCACAGCTTGTTTTTCCTCCTGCTAAGACTGCATATAACCAGCAAAGTCTAACCTAAAATGTCCATTTTCTGTCTCTCCAGATAGTTTTATTTCAAGGTAAAGAAAAAAAAAATCTTCTTATAATGTTATACTACTGACACCATAACTAAGATTGAAAAAGGCACTTACTGGTGTGACTCCAAATAATATTCTTCACTCTTTTAAATATCTATTAAAAATGAAGTATCTGAAAGATATTAACTCTTTGGGGAATAATTGCTTCACCTACCTGAGGCTAGATGTATTGGGACAAAGCCTTCCCTGGTTCACAAAGTTTGATTTAAACTCAGGTAACTACATTCTTCTCCAGAAGAGCCCAAGCACAAGACAGAAGGCAGCAACAGAAGGGAAGGCTAATAGGGATCTTACTGGTTTCTCCAGTATATTTTTCCATTACATAATGGAAAAATATAAAGGACACAGAGCCAGATTCTTTCCAGTGGTGCAAAGTAAGGAAGAGAGGCCTAACAGATTCAAGTTCCAAACCCAGAATTTTCAATTCTCACAATGAAGGTGATCAAAAGAGGAGATTTCTAAGAGAAGATCTTGGATCCTTGTCCTTGGAGATACTGTAAGCTGATTAGAGAATGGTTTGAGCAACCTGTTTAAGGCTGAAGTCGGTCCACATATTTGGGTGAGGGATTGGTCATGTGACATCCAGAGGTCTCTTCCAACATAAACTATTATGTGAATCTGTGATTTTAGCAGGTCTGTTGGTTTGTTTTGCTATTGACTGTATGTATTGACTGCATGTATGACTGTATGTATGTATGTTTGAAATCTACTCCCTGGCTTTTCTCCTCAGATCATGTCAGCTAAGCCTCTGGGACTCCAGGCTACAATCTCTCTAAGGAGTTTGGGTCAGCTGCCCTCACAAAAGCCATCTAACAAGGACATACCTTTACTTATCATTGTTGAGATGATACCCCACAGGTACAGTCTAAAATCCAGCTTCAGTGAAATTTTTCCAGCTAACATAAATCTGCTGGAGAAAATTTCTGCTGCAATTATTTCTTCCATATAAACTTGTGTTCTGTGCCTGGTAAGTAATGCACTTGTTCAATATGCATGACTGACAAGACATACTTAACTAGAAGCGCTCTCAGCTACATGCAAAAATCAGAAAATCTATGCCCCATGTATGACAGAATGCCCAGGTGATGAACACAGTCAGCTAACTCATCTTTATAACCTCTTAGTTCTCATCGAGTCAGACCGACAGGAATGGTAAAAGGTGCTGCATTTCTTCATTATTTATGTACTGTCCATCAGAAATATGCTGCTCTACAAAAAAACACTATCTCTCACCTTCTTTTCATCTATAGTCTCATTTTTAAAACTTCATCAAGTCCGATGAAGTAAGAAATTCATGTACAGGCAATACATAATTATAATCCAAGATGAACAAACAATCCAAGACTCAGCATGGGTGTTGATCAAAACTGCAAAAGCTATGGAATTCTCTCAATGAAAAGACAGAAGTTTCTCTTCTATACTAACTCAAGGTTTAAAAGGAATTTAATTTTAATAGCAACTAAACAGGGCTTTTTGTTCATTCATTTTTGCTTTTTTTCAGATTAGCGGACAGATTAAGCCTTCAAAGGGGGTACTCCAGTTCCTCATTTTAAAACTACAGCTGGAGCAGATCCCTCTGAAGTTAAGAATCAGCCAAAAGGAAAACTATACTTCCTTTAACTTAGATACAGGTTCTTTGATTAATTCTCATAATATAATTTGTACATGAGCATGTTCTCAAATCAATGTCTGTTTCCATCCAAGGAGGTAAAAAATTAATAGGAACGTATCATAGCATCATCTTTCTAGTTAATATCCTCCCACTCATTAACAATAAATAGCTTTTTTTTTTTATGCAGTCTCCTGATGTGAACTAGTACTTTCTGATTATTTATAATTACAGTAATTATTATTATGATGTTGCTGCAAAGCACTTTATTGTGACATTGAAAATCTGAAAATATGTGTCCACATTATCTGAAAAAAAGTTCCAGAAGGCAGACTTTGGTCTTTTTAGGAGCCTGGATGACAATCCCTTAGGAGGCAGTCCTGAAGGGCAAAGATGTTCAGGAAGGCTGGACATTCTTCAAGAAGCAAATCTCAAAGTGCGCAGGAGCAGGTTGCCCAAATGTGCTGTAAAATGAGCTGGTGAGGAAGACTAGCCTGTCTAAGCAGAGAGATTTGGCTGGAGTTCAGCCCACTTGTTCCCAACACAATGGGCCCAAAGCTGGAGAACAACCCAGCACAAATGTCATGCTGCTGACAATGGCTTAGCAACCTTTTGAGCAAGGAATGAACCTCAGCCATGAAACAAATACTGATACACACCCAATTTACAAGCTAATTAGCATGGGTTTGCCATTACTAAGAAAAGACAAAAGGCTTTTTATTGCCCTAACAGTGCAGGCCTCTGAACTTGCCTAGACTTGTCCTGAGATGGGTTTAGCTTGTTTCAGACAACATTTAGCAATCAGTTAGTTTTTGTCTAAATACATAAGCTTCAGTTCAGCTGTGCATAGCTGTATGGTACAGCACCTATTATTAATTAATGGATAATGGTAACATAGTGCTTCAGCATAGGGTGAACAATCCATGAGCTAGAATAAAAGTGTGATCTAGAGAAGTACAGGCAGGGATGAAAAGCAAGGAGTCTGGCACTGTAATCACAAATCACAGCAGTGAGTGGCTGGTGAAATGATCAGGTGAAATGGTTGTCAAGGATAAAAAAGAGTAGAGAAAAAATGGATAAGGCAGAATTGGACACCAGTGAAGAAAGATCAAGTGAGACAATCTGTCTCAAAGCAGCTTAGTAATTAGCTAATTGCCAATTTATCACAACTTTAGGACGTTGCTAAGAATATGTACAAATACTCTTTGCCAAGCAATGTAGATGTGTAAGACCTTAAAATTAAATCTGTGAAAAAACTTGTTTTAAAACTTCACTGAAAGTGATATTAGATTTTTATGCTCATTTCCCTCTTCATATATATATCTATATCTATCTGTGTCTTGTTACATTTGAAGTGTGGCATTTTTGAGCTACCAGAAAGCAGAGGAAATTTTCTGCCTATTTTGTGAGGCATTTTGTTTTTTTTTCCTTAGACACTTTAATGGTATGTTACAGTATTCACAGAACTTTTATTCTTGTAGTTCAGAAAATAAGATTCTATTTTTTGTGGGTTTGATGGCCATCCTAAGACTGATCATGGAAGAAGCCCCAAAGTTTTCTGTGATACGGATACTATTTTTTTTTTCTTCTACGTATTTTTGTAAGATTTTCAATCAGTGGTAGAAGTTTGCAGTATCTTTGACTGTTATGGTACCAGATATACAAGTATCTTTCACACTGCTTAGGCAATATACTGCAAATGTTATAGAGATGCACACATCTTTCTTTCTACCATGTCTTAATTTACATTTATAATTTTATTGCTTCCAAACCAAGTAATTTTAGCTGTACAAAAGTAGCTTGATATTTATCTTTAGCCTTTGAATTTTCCAATTTTCCACATAAATATTAGCCAGTTGTACTACCTCAGTGACATCACCTGAAGGTGAGTTTTACAAGCTGACAGCAGGAAACAGGAGCTGCAAGGAAACTTTACAGGGTTCAGCTTGAGAATCAAAATGAAATGTGGCTTCCCCACACAAACTAGATTTTCACTCTTTGTTGTCATTAGTTTTAAAGTCAATTTATTAGGTTTATAGTAGTTTTTCATTCAGGAGTTCAAGACTGATTATTTCTCAGCGTTTGTTTTGCTGAAATCTCTTATGTATTTTATCTTAGAGCTCTAAGGCCTACTGTCACCTAGGTAAAATTACCACAGTCCTACCACACTGAATACAATTGGGCAAATTATCCAAGAGAAATTTTGGCCAGATAATTTTGAAAGACAGGCTTTGTATCACTGTGTTTGAGAGACATTGCCACTATTTTTACTTTACAGCATATAATATTAGACACTGAACAAAACAAAGCCCAACCCATCCAGGATTCTACCCTTCACACTATTCAACACCTATGCAGTTGCTTCATGAAAAGACTAAACAGCAGCTGCTATGTATACAGTATGAGTGTTATTACACTTGTTAACATTCAGATACTGTGATGTAAAATCTGCCACGAGTTGTCTTCCTTGTAACAGTGGTTTTTGGACTCTACCAGTGTAACTCAAGCTATTGTTAATCAACACAATCTCCAATTGAAAATTGAAGTATGCTGCATTATTACAGCACTTAGTGTCATTTTTATGGTATAATTTCAAAACTGTATACAAATTTTTTCATGAGTTTTGAAATGGCCACTTCTTTATGGCCATCTCAATCTAGAGTATCTACAGATCTATAAAGCTACTGTATATTTGTTCTTACGCACTCAAACCGAGAAACAGAACACCTGGTCTCTTGTTTATTCTTTTTCTTAGATAGCTTCTGTACTTCCTCTAATTCACTTGAAAAGCAATGAATAAAATCTAAAGCCATCTGACCCTGGTATTCAATTAGTAGCTTCTTTTCCTTCTAATGAAACCTTGATTGTCCCACAGTTACAATGTTTTACATTTGCCAATGTCTGGATTCATCCCACCGGGCATTTTCTGAGACTAGGTCTCTGCTTCTTGAAGTTCTTCTTTGGATACTTTAAAACGGTGTTCTAAGTAATTTTCTGTAGGAGTTTTTGATGCTTAAATTCCTTGTCTTGTTAGTAGCTATTTTGTGATCTTACCACACAAAAATAAGAGTTTGATATCCTTTCCTTTCCTTTCCTTTCCTTTCCTTTCCTTTCCTTTCCTTTCCTTTCCTTTCCTTTCCTTTCCTTTCCTTCCCCTTCCCTAAATTTATTGAAGTCTTGCTGGCTATTGAAATTCTGTGATTGAGTGAGTCTTCTGCTCTCTGCATTTTAAGCAGTTAGAATTAAGTGCCAGTTTGCACTTTGTATCTGATTCTTTAGAAGAGAAATATTGTGGGACTTTCTTACTAAAGATCAAAACCAAGTGTTAGATCTTATTTGCAAAGGACAAGTGACAGCAAGAAAAAGATAAAATGGATTACTTAATTTTTCTAGAACAAGATAGTAACTTTCAGTGCTCACTATTAACCAAATATAATCATATTAACCTGTATCCATGTAAAGTTGAGGGGGATTAGAGCACTTTGAAAGAAATACCAGAAATTAAAGTCCATATTGATGTGTTTAACCCAAATTCATCCATCATTTATTAACTGATAATAAGTTTCTAGTCATTGAAAGATGCAATAGTTCAAAATTACATACAATAAAATATCTTAATCTGCAAATAAAGACATTTCAGACAGTCTCTGGCAGATATATTTCTCCAATTTGTCTTCTACCAGGCAGACTTTGTCAGTATTTTCTCTTTCCATTCTAAAAAGGCAAAATACTGTGTTCCAATCATTTAATTGAAATTTGCAAAAGATCTTCATATCCAGTACAACTTCTTTGTATATTTCCAATTGTTTCTCTGCATAAGAACAGTGTCCAACAATGGCTCTACCTTCTTGTACTTAGGAAAACCATCCAAACCAATTGCTTATAGGCCACTACTATTTTTTTGTTTGTTCAAGCAGTGTCATAGTCCATAAAGAAATAATCCGTCTCTGCTATATGGTTTCTTCACAGCTATGACAATAAATTCTTTATTTTGTTCTCATCTTAGCCCAGGTAGCACCTGGGAAACTGACTTTGCTGGAGTTACTCATGACTTTTATCACTGTCAGTGAAAGCTGAATCAGGCTGAAGGCATAGCCACTGCCATGTGCCCTCTATGAAGTGTGTCTCTGAATCACAAAGTATTTTAAAAGATTTGTTCCCCTTTCTTTATTAATTGAAAAACAATTCAGCTAGGACTTGATTTTCAGCCCTATATGGTCATTTTAATTCAGAAGGACAAGACATGCACATACATTAGTCATGCATTAAAAAGCTTTCATATTTGTAGTGCTGATATTAACTCTCTGTATACTGTGTCTTATTTTGATTGATGGGAGCTGCTCTAAATTCCTTGTCCCACAAATCAGTGGCAAACCAAACTTAATCCTATGATGGAAGGATTATACTATATAAAATATAAACAGGGATAAGAAAATTCACCATAAATATTTATGTGTTTGTACTTGCAGTTTTCTATTTTTATAAATCCATTATGTCTCACCAGAGTTCTTTTAGACATTATTTTCATTTCAAATATCCTATTTGAAAATTCAAGTATATGCATGATTCAAAGTAAAGCCAAGCTAAATTCATAAATTGTCTTTTAATACAATAATCCATGTGGAAAAAGGAGAGATAATAAGAATATATATACTTTTATTTAAATGAGACTAGTGTTTCGTGTTTTAAGAAGTACCATTGACCATCACTATACGAAGGTCAATACTCACTTGCCAAATGTACTCTAAACCTCAATGGGTTGAAGAACGAGAAGTCAATATATGTTGTTAATTATATTCATTATCATTTATGATAAATAAATACAAAACTGGTGTAGATGAAAAATATTTCACTTTCCATTTGCATTCATTCTGACAAATAACATTACTACTCAAGTCTATGGAGAATAAAACATACATGAAGTATCACATGGAAGAGAGGTGTGTTCTCAGCTTGAGTCAGACAAGTCAGTAAGCTGAGGCAAAATTCTAGGGAGTACTTCTGTTTGCAGGTGTGGGGCAAAATAAAATCTATAGCACAGACCAGCATGCGGACACATATGTATGCACATACCTACTGGTACACAGACATGTGCGCATACTTTTTTAATGGTAACTGAAAGAGTCTCTGGGCTATATTCTTAGTATGTGAAACCAACCTTGCCTCAAAGGAGAGTCCCTTGCTTGAGGTTAGCAAAAACTGCAAGCTCCTGGCACAGTAGTCATGTCTGAAGGGAGTCTTGGGAACCAGCTTTCAGAAGATAAATGCATAAACGCCTCCTTTGTTGCTTTTGATGACAGTTGGGAACCTAGTCCTCTTATAGTGTTTCTCACTACCATTTTTAAAAGCTAAAAGATGGAGAAAGTTTATTGTTGTGGCCAGCACATATTTATTATTATAGAATTTCAAAATATATGTATATATATATCTATCTTTGCCAAAGACTCCTCATAGCTCTCATATGAAGAACATGCTGAATTGAAATAGTGAGTTACACTGCCTTGCAATGCACACTGTACCAACACTGCTCACAGTGAGAGCTCAATGTGCCCAGTGCAGTAATGTCTTCTTCTTGTGCTTAGATTGTAGAATGCTGGAGGAAAAAGGGTTTGCTCAGGGCCCAGAAATATCATTTTTCTCAGACAAATAAACTGTTTCCTGTTGTTAATTCTGTTCATTCTTCTCGTCACTATTGAGAGTGCCCCCTAGTTAATATAGTGGTGCTAAACCACCACAACTAGTTACCAGGGCTGGTATAGGCAATTAGTTCTGGACAGGTTTTAAAATCCCTGACAGTTATGCAAGGAAAGTACCAATGTTCCAGCAAAAATATCTCTCATTTACAGGAATATTATTATCTAAAAGATAAGAAATCAAAGGGAGTAAGGGAGTAGGGGATAATCCCAATGTATTATACTATTAGCGATCGTGGATTCCTCAGGAACTTTTGCACAGGTTTGATATTTTGGGTTCATAGGCTGGGGTTTTTTTAGTAGGATCTTGTTGAATAAAGTTTAGCTAAGCAAACAAACTAAATATAATTGCTGGATTTAGTAATTGGACACAATGATATTCCAAGCTGTAAGCTTTATATGGATCAGACACTAGTTTGTATTGTTTTTAGCACCATAATCTGAAAGAAGCAAGGAAAAGTAACCTGGAAAAAATACCCGATAGCATTAAACAGCTTTAAGGCTCCAGGCCCCATTAAAAGGCCTCAGGTCCTATTCTTCATATTGGACAACCTGATCTCAGGGAGCCATGTGTAAATCCATCTAATAGGATTTTTGTTAAATAGGTCAAATTTTATAACTTCGGTCTCTGCCAGAGAGTGGCTTTTTCTTTACAAGCCAGATAACTTTTAGGCCTTTAGAAACTGCCTCTTTAATACAAACAGAGCAAAGAACCAGAAGGAATTTGGTGGCTTGTATTAGGCAGCTCTCTCAGACATATCAATTTGTCATATTAAGGTATTAAGAGTGAAATAGATGGAAAGTGGTCCTGGGAAAGAAAAAAGATTCTTTTGACAGGTGCATTAAACTAAGTGACCCTTCCTAGCCAGGACAAAGATGGCATGTCATACTTCACCTAAAAGATGTTTTCTTTCTCTCACACCTCCTCATCAGGGCTTTAAACAGCACCTGAGGTCAGTTCTTTACCAATGACCACTCTGTTACCATCACAGCCAATGTGGTATAACCCCTTGCTAATAAATGATGTGGTAAAAGGGAATGTGATGTGGTATATACATGCAGCTCACATGCTGAGTGCAAGACAATTGCAAGACATAGACACTTGACAGGTGAATAACAGTGTTGGAGGATGCTTGCACTTCTATAAAGAGGTTTGCCTTTTACCACATTGCCAGTAAAGGCTGTCTCAGAATTGCCACGCTGGTACTTAGGGATGCCCTTGCAACAGTTAGTGTTGTCCTTCTTTTCAAACAGCCTAGCAGAAATAGAAAAAGCTGCAGAACTTTTGCCTCAAAGCCTCAAATGCCCAGGGAAAAACCAAAAGCACCGCAGAGAGCTGGAGGTAAGCAGAGGATGCCATCCAAAATGAAATAAAGTTTATGATTGACATGTGTGGTAGAAGAAAGACAGGAGAGAAGGGAGGGGAGGAGCTCAGAGTGTACCTGGTTATGCTTGTTCCTCAGAGCATATGACACCTTACAGAGGTGTCTTGGGAATAAAGAGTAGGTTTACTTATTGTCTCAAAAATGAAACATTTTTTTTAAACCTTAAAGGAATGCTTGTCAGCACTTCTTGAAGGTGTGGTACCAATTGAACAAGGTTATCCCAAAGCCTCTTCTGTCCACCTTTAACACTTCATGCTTTAACATCTTTGATTCTGCTTCCAAATGGAGCAAAAAGAATGAAACAAGATGAAAGAAAGAGAAGCAAGTTAAGCCAACATGGCAGTGGAAAGTCATTGCTGAAGATAAAGTAGGCAGATATATTGCAGATGTTATCAGCTATGATTCAGGTTTAGTAGTTTCTCTCTTGTAATTTAACCTCCACTCAAACTCTTCATATGTTTCAACTCTTCTGTCTTCCAGTCAGAAAATCGAAAGCTCTGCTCTAAAATATGGATGCCCTCAGAGGAGACAATACCAGCACATGCACACACAGTGCTGAGCCCAGCCTGGTGTCCCCCTCCAACAGGGTGTGGGCCTGGAGCTGTGCTGCCTTGCATGAGACACCACGGAGGAGCCATGAGGACACGAACCATGCTGTCCTTTCCCAGCTGCCTTCACGGGCATGAGGGGAAGGCTGTGGCCACTTGCCAGCTTTGGCTGGAGTCCATCCACTTAGCACCAGCTGAGCAGCATGACATGGACTGTAAAATCTGGCCTAAAGGTTTTTAAACGTTTAGAACTGCAAAGGCAAAAGGATAGTCTGAATAAATGGGGTGGCCTGCCCTGACACACTTCTCAGTTCTGAGTGTATAACAGATCCTTCTCATTATCCTGGACAGGAGATGAAAGATGACATCATACTGGAGGAAAAGGACACAGGGGTTACTTTAGAGATGATTCAGATCTTGTTATTAATTGTCTTTATTTGGCAGAATTTTTAAAAACTGGCAAGGGAGCATTAGCACTGCTGGCAGAGCATTGTTCCAGCTGCACAGGTAGAGAGAAGTCAGCAAGAAGTTCTTTCCAGCCTGATGAGGAGAGATAAGGAGGAGGAGAGAGTACTGGCCCTACATCCTAAAGAAAAATCATGTGACAAAAGTAAAATACAGATGGGTTAGAAAACAAACAAGTATTCTATTGTAGTAGGTTAGCACAACTGAAGCATGTCATATTGATATTTGGCCTCCCTGTCTTTTTCACAGGTCAGGCAGAGAGGATGAGCAATTGATTCAATGGCTGGAAAAATGCTGAGAGAAAGAGAAAAAAAAATGGAGATGGTCCAATATGTAGTAAGTATTTCGTAAGTGTGTGTGTAAGAAAGAGATAATCTTCACAGTTCTTTTAGCAGGTGTTTATTCTTTTTGGCGTCGATAGCAATATTTTGTAGCTACACAGCAGGCATGCAGAAGAAAATTCCTTTCCACACTTGCAAAAAATAATTACCCCTTATGCGACTTACAGCTGCTCCAGTCATTCACTGCTGATGTCCTACTCCTCCAAACCAAGACTAATACTATAAGTATTGCTGCTTCTGGAATTTATTAAGAAAATTTCATAATCTCCAAGTTGTCACTTTAAGATAGTGACCCGGGTGCTACATTTGCTTTCTTTTAAAGCTAAGGAAGATGCTTTCCAATGAACACAAATAGAAAAGCCCTGCAGAAAATACTATGTCTTGTTTTGATGCTAAGGTGATAGGCGCTGTTTGTAAAGCCTGAAAAAGAACAAGAATCAGTGCACAAATAAAATCAAAACACTCCCTTTGCTCCCCTAACAAATTTTATTTCTGCTAAAGAAGATTTTGTTTCCCTTCTGATGTGCAGAGAAATGTTAGGACATCTACAAGGACAAGGTCAAAGCCACTGGAATACAATGTTTTCTCACTGTAGCTGAGGTGAACCCCCTCTCTGAAGTAACTGAAGTAGCTCAGGTCAGTATTCACCTTTGAGCTAACCCCTTCCCTGTATAATAGCTTGAATGTAGCTCTGCAAAAATAACTGCTGAAAAGAAAGTTTAAGTATCTGAGTTCTCACTCTGGGCAAAGCTGAAGTTAGACCTGTCCCAGTAGTAAGATCTCCTGTAAGAACATGTGGATTCATAAATCCTGAGTGAGCACAGCGTATAAGATGTGTCCTGTGGAACACAAAACCTATAGAACATTAGACATTTAAACACTGCGGTACAATTCTCTGGCAGTACAGGATGCAGTCAGTAGGTCATGCTGAGCTCTATCTGAGGATCTGAGCCCACATTTCCTTACGTGTGAAAATGTTTATCACATCTCTGATAAATCCATTAACTGCACTTTCTGTTATCCTGGCTTCCACATTTACTAGAACCATTTTATCGTCAAAAGAAATTAAAATATTATTTAAAATATCTTACCCTTTTTTAACCATCTTGAATTTGATGTGAACTATTTTTTATTAAAGCTGTATCACTTTATGCTCAAATAAATAACAAAACAGCAGAGAAATACAATGTATTTCACGTATTTTGGGTAGATTAGGGCAGTAATCCTGAAAGTGAAATAGACGCTTCATACCAGCAATATTTTGTAGTGATCTCTAACCTCATTAGGCATTCTCAGTGCACCCAGAAGAGTAGTGTAAATAAAGTACACTGTTTTCTGATGAGCTTTGATGAGCAGATGTTTGAGGTTTTTGTTGATTCATGTCTGGGGTGTTTTTAAAACTTTTCTGCTTGTGTTCCATTTCCTGTTGAGGGAATTCAGAATGACCCAGATGAAAAGGGACAATTGTGACTGTGTCTGCCTGGATGTCGCCCAGGCCAGCAGCTGTGTGGTGGCCACCGCACCGTGCCTGACTTTCAGAAGAAGAAATTATGTAATTTGGTGTTTAGACTACTTGTGAATTCATCTTTTGGTACAGACGAAATACTGCACCTCTATGTATTTCCTATTATCACTCATCTGGTAGCCTGGAAGTGCATTTGAGGATACAAGATAATGCACTTGGTGAACCTCTCTTTTTGCTGTTTGGTGATTCATGCATGTGAAGTCCAGAGATATTTTTAGCAGCAATAAAGAAAGTAAATCAAATCTGGAATTCTTTCTCATTCTAAAATGATTTAGACTAAAAAAACCCAAACCAATCGATATCTGGTTGTGGTATGTGTTTTTTTTATTTTTTATTAATTTTATGCCTTTTATTTCATTCAAACTAGAGTATTGTTGCATTAAAATATAATGCTATTTCACATTGGAGACAATATTAAATTTTTTTCCCTATGACAGCCACAGACAGACTAATTTTAAGTCTTATTACATGGGGTTTTTGTTAATTTTTAAAGCTAAAAACCTTAATCTGTGACAATTGTGAATAGCAGAGATAAAAATAAATGGCAGTGGGATGCTCCTAGGTTCTCAAATAATATATAAGAACTGAAATGAATCAAGCTTACTGGAATGTTCTGATAGAAACAGGAAAGTGTGGCAAAAGATGAAGAAGGTATGGAAAAAAGCCAATGCTAAGTGATCAAGGAGGAAAAGAAAATCAGAATCAAGTCAATAAATCTAGGCCATTAAGTGAAAGCAGGAATGCAGAGATAGATCCTGAGATGATTCATACAATAATGCAGTTGAAAATAATTTAACTTCCCTGCTGCAGTGGAAGTGTGAGAGACAAAATAGCTAAGCTGAATTTTGGGTGGCCCTGCTAAAGAGAGTTTCTGAAACAAGAGAAAATAAAAATTGCTGAAGTTCAATAAACAGTCCACGATACAGCCATGGGATTCAGAACATCCAAGTGGATATTCTGATACAGAGGAGAAAGAAATTTCCTCTTCTCACAAGGGGAAATGAAAAGATCATGAAGGAGAAGGATGCATCAAGTGGGGTATTTTTTTTGATAACAGAAGTCCTGTGCAGACAGGCACATTGTGAATGTCACCCTTGGCTTGAGAACAGAGATTTTCATTCTGTCTCAAGATCAAGAGCATGTAGATGCATTAGGAAATACCTGGCAGAATGCTTTACTTATTTAAGGAGAAATAGGATATGAAATCAATCTAGCACAAGGCATAAATAAAAAGATATATCTTACTGATCTTTTAAAACATTTTTTAGGAAACACTTCAGAAGAAGGATATTCTTTTTCAAGTAATACAAGTATTTCATAGAATTAGTGGGGGTATTTTTCCCAAAACTGCTTCTTCCAAAAATAAATATCAAAATGCTTTCCATGGGAAAAGGCTAATTTAGACGAGTTTCTTGTTTTGAATAGTTTAAAAAAGTAATGGAGATGTTGAGACATGCTAGTTGAAGATTGTAAAAGCAGTTTGGTTTTAATATAATGCTTAATGAGAAGGAAAATACAAATTAAAAATAAAATATAATCTAAAATTACTTTTTCAAGATGTTTGAGTGGTATGATCTGAATTTGTAAGACAAGAAGGTTTTTGATATTTAAACGACTTCAGCTGTTCTGTATCCAAAAAAAAAGCTAAGAGCCATAATTATTAATAGGCAAATATATAAACACACATATAGGCATATAGGTGAACAAAATGATAAAAAGCTATCCACACTTAAACAAAAGATCTCCCACAAAAATAATTCATAGATCTGTGATTGAGATAATCACTTGTGTTTAAGCATCAGGTCCATGACCTGTTTTGAACAATAAATGTAAACTGTTTATAATGTAATTTTGGCAAAGCAGCCTTATTTCACTACCACGAGGTAAAGATTCTGAGTACTTTCAATAATTTAGATCTATTTGAAAGCATGCTTATCCTACTATATAAAGGACAATACTTTGTTTTTTACAGGAAGGATATATTTGAATACAGAGCTATCAAAATGCCTTGCGTTTGCCAAGTTTACTAAAAAAGTAAACTGCTTCCTTTCCATTTGATGTAATTCATATATATCAAACTATTTTATAACAAGCATCTGCAGACACATTTCTCTAGTATGAGGGACTTACTTGATAGCTCACTTAAAAAAATGTTGCTTATTATCTTTATGTGTTTAAGGCTTGTTTATTATGTGTACAAACACTTGAACTTTTTTATTTTGTTTTCTTATTCCGAACTCTCTATAGAAGAGAATTGGATCCAATGCCTTCTATGAAATAAAAGCATCTACATAGGATCTTCCAAAGCTAATTGTCCCATGCTGATTCAACTCTCTTTGAGGGGAGGGATGATCTAGGATACAAGTCCTTACTCCCAGGACCGTTTCTTTCATTTTGCCCAGTAATGAATTAACATAAAATGCATATTTGTTATAGGGACCTAGACTAGCAAACAGTTTTTCGTTCACAACCCTTCTCTTTAGTGACACTTTCATCTTTTATGCCCAGATCTTCAAGCCTACATTAAATATTTCACTTGCCATTTGCAGCCCAATTCACACTGGCACAAAATGCACATCCCTTGTCGAAAGGAAAACTTCCTGCAGCATCCAGGTGTGCATTAATATTAAAACCCACCAAGGTAGGAGTACAAAAGGCGGACTTTAAGACCCTAGGATTAAAGGTCCCTTTGGTAACTCTCTTTCCAATTTCAAAATGCTAAATACCACAAACATGCATTGCAATTTTGGTAACAGATGCAGCTATTAATGCTATTATCTGTAAATACTAGTGCAGGAAATTCCCTGTACAGAGGAAGAAATAGCATCTGTAGTACTGTGATAAGTAGTCAATCATTTTAAAAAGATCTCTATACTTTAACCACTCCTTTTGGAATTTACCAAAGCCAAATTATTTGTATGAATATGTATGCAAATAGGAATCAGCCGTAGTTTATGAGGAAAATGCCTAAAATATATTGCACTTACAAGCAAAACGCATCTCAGAATAGTGAAGATCTAATACACTGGAAGATGAATTCTTTACAGAAGTAGAAAATGTAGCCCTAAAATGATAGATTGCAAAAATGATAGAATGACAGTTCAATCAGATGAATTAAGAATGTGTAACTCCAGAAATGCCCTTGAGTACAAACACAGATTTATTCTAATGCAGAATTATCTTGACTTCATGCTTTTGCTCTGGAGAAGTAATTCACACTACATACGCAATAAATGTCTCACAAAATATGCCAAGGAAGGATCATAAAGAATCAAATTAGTCTAATACATTTTGATTCTTTTTTAAACAATAAGTGCATTAACTACTGAATAGTAGGTCTTGACATTTGTAAGTCTATATTTTGTTTATTTATTTTTAAAAAGCCTGCTTTGTAGTTGGAACATTCATCTACACATAGATGATGCTCTCAAAAGACAAGCTAATTTTTCTAGCTAAAAATGCATTTAGAAACAAATTGGCACAAGTATTTGTTTTACATTCAGTATTAAACTGGCACTATGTCTGTCTCTGGCAGCATTGACTATACTCCCCTTTGTTTGCCACCACTCCGTGCTCCAGCACTGAAGCCAACACCTGTGGCCATATAAAAGGCTATGTACAGCAGCTGCAGGACTCGGATGTCCATACTGAAAGAAATTTCTAAAGCATAAGCATTTGGATGTGTGGCTGGCTTCCTCGTCTGAGTCTTTTAAAGGCCTTCTTTGGAGGTCCACGCTGCTGGATATTGTATCTATCAACTGTCTGACCAATGTGTAGTGGTGACATAGGAAAGCCTCAGACTTAGAAAAGATGCTCTTAGTTATGCTGATGTAAGGCTGCCACAGCCCCTTCACTGAAGAGAGTCTTTTTGCAGGTTTTGTTAACCATGATATAACTGATATAGATATATATAAATAAGTATGGAGTCTACCCCAAAGATTAATATGAAAGCCAAATATCAGTGAATCACAACATAAATTTCTGCTTAATACTTTGCTCTCTGGAAGTAATTTGTTTAATTCACCGAAAAGATAAATGAAAGTCCAATTAGTATGTATATAAACCACCTCTGCTTATTTGGGACCAAATAATAAAATCAATTTTTAAAGTATACAGTTCCTATACAGTATTCAGAACTTTTATTATGGCTTCTGTGTATGCGGCAAGTAACTAAAATTGCTACTCATTACATACTCAACATGTACTCACATACTCAGGTACAGCAGATACACAGAAATGTGCTCAGAGTTGCTGTTCATATCTCACAAAAGCAACTGAACATTGCTACACAGACAATTAGAGCAAAAATACCAACATGGGAGCTTTTTTTTTTTTTCTGAAAAAAATGGGATAAAATAACTTCTTTTCTTAACTGCAGTATAAAGTCCTTTTATGGAAAAGCTCTTAAATAAATGGACACAGACATTCAAAATTACAGACTGCACTGCCCTGCTTGAAAGTAAATACAGACAAAAAAAAAACAGCTAAAAATGACAAGTTTTCATTTAAAGAAATATGTTACATGTGCAGATAACAACAAATTAACTATTTGTGCCAGGTTCTGTAAATGCAATTCTCTGATATTATTAAAAGAAGCCACTGGAAGTAGCAATGTTATTTACATTAGGATGTCGGAATATAAAAGCATATAGAAGTTACAGGCAGACTCTTGAGCTATACATGTGCAAAACTGAGATAAATGCTACTCAGAAAAGAATGTAGCTCTAGGGATTCTACAAAACTGTCACAAGCAAATCACTAAAAAGTGGAAAGCTGATTCACTGGCATGGCAACTTAAAAAGCAATATTTAAAATATTATGAGTCTCTTGCCTTTTCCATGGCATCCACTAACTCAGAGTAAAGGAAAGCAAATTCTTCAGATCAGGAGTATAATGAGTAGCCGTTTATTTAATGTTTTCTGATTTATATGTTTCTATGGCATTTGCTTATTAGACTGTATTCCATATTCTGAGTGTTTGGCTAAATGACCAAACATACAGAAAAGTTCTGATGCACCTTAGCTTGATTCACATTTTATATGGAATATCAGTCAGGGGATTCATCTACACACTTTATGACCAGCTTTTGATTCCAATACCCATATTTTCTGTTAATTTCAACTTTGTTCTTACGTCCAATCAACAAAAGGAGCACTTTTATTTAATAAAGCAATCCAAAAGCTCTTGGAAGATTTTTCACATGTAGTGAATTAAATGATGACTCTGCTGGTTTACCGTTATTGTTTCTCTTTGGTGGTAAGACAAGGGAAAGATGGAAAGTCATAGTATCATTCTGATGCTGGTGTTAGGATTCAGCTGCATTTTGGTTTCACATGTGCATTTATTACCTGTATTCTCAAAATGCTACCACCTGCTGAGAAGATGAAAACAAGCTGGCATGTCACTGGTGTAATTATTAATGATCTAACACTGGCAAAATAAAATCTGCTTCAAACTAACTACTGATGGATTAGGCACATTAATCTATTTCATTAAAACCATGGATTTTACTGTTACTCAGTACAGACAGTAGCAGATCATACGACAAACTTACCACATTTCTCCAAACTCACTGATATTTGATAAAACACTTTTTTTGTCTATGCTTTGTATAGCCATTCAGATTGACCTGCGCAAAATTACATTACTTTGGTAAATAACACAGTGGTAACTGGACCCCAATACATATGGCATGAGTCACTGCCCGTGTGGAGTGTTTGCTGAAATCAAACAGCTTTTTAAATCAAATTTTGTGTGTGTGTTTTGGTTTTTTCCTGTTTACATAGAATGTAAGTGCTGTCCTACTCCTGGGACGTATTTGGATTAGTGTAATTCCAAACCACTTAATTGGACTTAATAGATCTGGTCTGAAATAGGTTCCAGCTGATATAGAGAAAATACTGATATAACAAAATAGTGGTTTTGATCTCAAAAATTGTAGGCATGAAATATGAAAAAGTTCAAACCTACATACCAGATGTTGAGTCTACTAAAGACTGTGAGACCAGGTATTGGATACTGTTTGTTTTCTGGAATATATAATACCAGTATTTCTGCAATGTCATGACAGCACTGATCTTATTTCACAGAAGTTTGGGACATAACTGCATGTTGCAGGTAAGAACCTTTCATGCTTAGTGGACACAGTCCTGAATTTACGTTTCTCTTTTCTTGTGCAACATTTTGCCAAAGGTCAGTAGGATGAAAAATACTTATTGTGGCTAAACTTCCAAATTTTTCCTGGTGATTGCAACGAAAACCAAGCCCAAAACCAACTGGATGACTGCAATTGAACAAAGTCATATTCCCGTCATAATCTTCCTTATGATCCAGCACATAATTTGTTTCTCAGATTTATTTGAAACACTCTGCGATATTATTCTCGCAGTTTAAGGCAAGAGCAATGTAAGGTTGGGTTTAACAATTAGTAACTAAAGAACTCCTGCTGTCGAAACCATTTTTTTAAGTATTGTGTTGTAAGTTGACCTGCAATTTTCATTTTATTAGTGCACTCAGTCCTTTTAATTTATTTCACAAGTAAGAGCCCTGACTCAGTATTTTTATGCAGATAAATATATAGGTTGTATTTTTATGTCACTGCTGGCTTTAGTAAGCTTAGCTCATTCAATTGAGATATTGAACTAGCATTACAACTTCCTATTATATTACCACTCTTTTCATTATTAAGGCATTGACAAATTTGTTCTGAAGTGCAGTGAAAATATCAAGTAAAGCCTGCTGTAGGGCCAATTCTTTCAGTGCCTAAATGCCCAGCTAATGATAACTGAACCACATTATAATGATGGTCTTTCAACCTGATTTTACAGTGATTTTATCTGGATCACATAGAACGTTTTTGGCCTGTTTTTTGAATAATAGAAACTAGTAGATGTTTTGCAAGGACTATATATATAATTGAATAGCAGTAACGTATTATTGAAAGTTGCTCAATAGTAGAATATTATCTTTTCAGTTTCCCAACCACTGTAAAGAAGCCATACCCTGTTTCCTAGAGACATGATGAAAATTACATGAATGTAAATCTTGAGGGGACATAATACACCATTTAAAATGGATGTAGATCACCGCTGCAGCTTGTACTTCCTACTAACAAAGTAGATCACCACTGCAGATATTGACTAACCTCTGCTTTAAAACGTCTAGTGGTAACATTCTTACTCTAGTGGTAAGAACATCATCAGATTATTCCAACTTTATTGAAACATTTTTTCCTAGTAACTCTTTAAATATGCCTGACTAATTCTGATTTTCACCTTGATCTCAGTGGGTACAAAGGATTGATCTTTGCTCCTCAACAGTTCTAGAATTAATAAAATAAAATTTAAATTCATGAAGCTTTTTTTCATAGGCCATGGGGTTTTTTTGTTGTGGTTGTTTGGGGTTTTTTTTTGGTTTGTTTGTTTGTTTTCTTGTTTAAAATATTCTTCTTCTCCTCTGGATCCTTGAAACTTATATCTGTATGTGGTGGTCAGTGACCACAGTGCCATTCCAGCAATGGATATCTGATCCTTGTGCCATGCTTATACTGAAGGCCCTTGATATAGGTGAGAACGGCAAGGAAAAATGCTGGGACACACTGCTGCCTTCAAGATGTCCTCTGTGCACCTTATCCACTTGATCTCGTTCTATTTCCTCAGTTTACTGCTATTCTGATCTTCTCTTTTGCAGTGGAAATCTCAACACATAAAATAGTAACATTGCCAGCAATATGTAGATACAGCAATATTCAACTTTCATTTTTCACATGCAGCATTCTTTTTCTAAATTCCAAAATAACAGTTATTTTATTTGAAACAGAACAACTTTCTGTACTTATATTATTATCACCGTAACTCCTGAAACATTTCCTGTGATACTAGTGCTGAAACAGTTACTCTGCACTTTGTATTTGTACCTTCTCTACTACATGTATCCTTTGAACTATCTTCATCACTTTTCACCTTCTTGATCTATCTATTTAGCAGGATCATTTTGAACCCTTAACCTGTTTTGTACCACACCTTAGCCAGACTGGGTAAGCACCAAAGCCATTGTGTGTGCTGCCATGCAAATTCAAAGCCAAATCCCTTTCACTTCACCTGAGACCTTCTATTAATTTTTTTTTTACTTCAAAAATTTGGTGTTATGGTTTCTGCTTTCCAAAGTGCCATGCTATAGTTGAAACTCTTTTTTATTTTTTTTTTCTGTGAGAATGTCAAGCCTGAGGCAGTATCACTGTAGTTACTAATCGTAGATACACCAAAGCTAATAGCAACTGCTGGGCCAGCTACTCTGCCAAAGGAAAAAATTGTATTAGCCTGATAAACTGTTTGTAAATAAACAGCTCCGTAATCTCCCTCAAAATAAGAGGAAGAGCTTTAAAATTCCTGTACCACTTTTTGCCTTCTCCAGATGTTTCCTATTCTCATCCAGGCTTCACCTATCCTCCACAAGTCCTCAGAGAAAAAAGCCTAGAGATTGTTACAGTATGTATGGTAGGATTAATTCTAACTCTTCAGCCAGATTTAGATTGTCATAGAACAGAACAGTTTCAACTTTAAAGGAATTACTATAAAAATACTACCCAGAAATGTGGTAAAATTAAATTTACCTTGTGCACAGTGGGCAAATTTTCCTCACCTGCAACCATGATTGAGCTGGCTTTATGGACACATAATTATAAAGAGCAAAGGAGAAAAAAAAAACATTAACAAGGTACATAAAACAAGAGCCACATATGATGCCTAATTTTTAGAGAATATAACTATTTTACAGTCCTTGCCTCTGATGAACCAACTGCTAGGCCAGCTGGTAGCTCTAACCTTTGTGCTACCACTCTTCAGTCACAGTCAGGGACTGAAAACCCTTGCTGGGAAACAGTTGAATTCAAATAGACGCAGAAATATTGTGAAAGCAGTTTCCAGCTTGCTGGCTGCTGTCCTTCCTGGGGCTCCACGTGCCTCATGCCACTATACAACACTTCTACCACTCTCAACATTGGAACACCTTATCTCCGGGTAATCCCTGCAGTTTTACTAGCAACTTGGGCCATTTCATCTCTCAGTAAGTCGGCACAGTGTGCATAACTAACACTGACCTTTTGTAGGCTTGATTCTTGCACCTCTCCGTTCTGTATTGCATATTGGCAGTGCTAGGTTAATGGTGGACTTGATGACCTTCAGGGTCTTTTTCAACATAAATGATTCTAAGATTTTATTCTTAAACAGCTTCTCACAGCTTACACAAACTTCAGCAGCCTTCTGTGGTTTCAGAGTCCAACTTTTTGTTACTAGTGCCGGAAAATGTTGCCAGCACCTAGCAAAATCACTGTAGGCATATTTGTGCTAGGTCAAAAATCCCATGGATTTGCAGATATATAGCTCCATTTGATTGTATGCTTATTTTTAAATGAAATATCTCTCAACATACATCAATTGAATTTTCTTCTGGTCTACTAATTTGTTTCTTTCATTTCATTCCCTTTAGAGATGACATCAAATATTAACTGAGCACTTCTGTCCCACTGGACTTCCCTTTCTTCTGGGTATCTCAAGGAGTAACGGTTTTCATTTCAGTCCTTTCCTACTATGCTTTGCATAACTTGGTTAAGTGCTTTTCAGCCTGCTTTTTCCCTGTTCTGTCTGTGTTGCTGGCACTTTGATGTTAATACTCATTTTATTAAGTACTGGGTCATCATTAAGCCTTTATGTGGAAGGTGGGCAAGAGAAAAAGGAATGTATTGAAGCAAAAGGACCCTTCAGGCTTTAGCCTTCTGTGTCACTCTTTACTTGCTCACTTGTCCCTGTTAAATAATGAGCTGAATTTTCCTTCATTTTTCTCTTATGTCTAGTGTCCTTTGAAAAAACCTGTTCTCGTTTTCTGTAATGTTGCCTGCTAGATCCAATTAATTTTGAATTTTTGCCATTCTTCCTAGTATCTTCATCCTGTCACAGGACAGTGATTTTCCAGACTATGAGTTTGGCAGAACATCAGAAAGGGAGATTTAACATAATAGTCAAAGGCACCACCTCATCAGAGTTTTGAGGTCCAAGACTACTACATGGTGTAAACTCCAGCGTGGTACATGAGAGTGGCTCAGAAAAGTATGAAAGAAGTGCATTCCTGAGACAAAATGTTAACATAGATGTCCTCGGTAGTAAAGAGACTGTGGTTCTGCAGGGAGCTGAGAGGTTGAAAAAGAGTCAAACAGAATGCTACTGCAGAGAAGTCTATATTAATGAGGATTTAATTGTTCAACCTCTAAGAACAAGCAGCAACTGAGTTATATGCAAGAGAATCTACAAACAAGGAAGATAGAAAGACTGGGAAAGCAGGTCTGAAAACAACGTGCATTTGTCCACCACTGCTGCTGAAGGTTTGCCGAAGTTAATTTTGTCATACTGCCTTCTGCCAAGGACTTCTGCCTTTTACAATACTGACAACTGCTAAATACTGCCTTCTTCACAAGCAGCTACTGTATTGGGCTGGAATTTATGCTTATTGCTTACCTTCCCCCATAAGAGCTTATTCATAGCTTCCCAGTTAAACTGCAAAGTTCAACTCACACGCTCAGTAACAAAACCAAAAGACTGATGGAGTTCACCTTCCTTCAGTTTTCTTCGATGGAGCTGCTCAGAGAGACAGGGAGACTGTCATCTGGCATGTAAAGGAAGAATTTCTGGCAACAATCTGGAAAAAGGTAACTTCTGGCCTCACTGACGAAGACCCTATTATTCAACATGAATGATTATTTTTCTTTTTGCAGTAACTCTGATAGTAAAAGATGATGCATACTTTTGTTCTTATCATATCTCAAGTCCATATTAAAATTTTCTCTTGTACAAAGTTAGTGATAATTTATTCAGCAATGATGTGTCTTTACAGTAGTCTTAATACCAAAAGATGCATTGAATCTTATTTTCACCTGCATTAAACTGCATCACAAGTCCAATTCAGAACTTGAGAGACTATCCAACATAGCTCCCCCTGTATCCAAGCTGGAAAATGTCATCTCTTTATCCAAGACATGCTGATGAGTTCAGACTTGTTGAGTTCAGTGCCATAAGAAACATCTATTGACCACACTGTTATAGACCATGTTCAGAAACTGTCCTTGGTGTAATATCACAGGCTTAAAAGTGATGTCTCAATCTAGTTAGGCATGTGAATTTAGATGAGAAAGGTGACTGCAGGTTGCGCACTCCTTCCCTTAACAATTTCTTGAATTTGTAGGACCCCATCTGTAATTCTGTGCACATTCTCCTTTAACCCATAACTATACCTTGACCAGAAATACTTTTAAATTCCATTATATTTTTCTTCTTCCAGTTACTTAATACATTCTATAATGCTTGCCATAACTTCCTTTATGGGTCCAGCAAGCATTAAAAAATATTTAGTTAAGTAACAACAAACAAACAATTATGAAACAACACAAACATTTTTCCTTTGCTTCTATTATTAATTTTGATTTAAATCAGGTATTTAGGTAGTATATCAAGCCAAAAACTCACTAAAACTTAATGTAAGAAAATTGACTTCTATAGCTGTAATCAAATAATTAAACAGATTTAGTTAGGTCAGTGTAATTCACTATTTCTACTGCAGAGTAATTATAGTGGAATAAAGGCACTTTAATTCCAGAATAGTCTGCCCACATGGGAAACTATATTGAAACAGCTGTAGTAAAATAATTGTTTGACTACAGCTATGCTCCTTGCTTCCCCACTAAAAGCAAGCCATCAACATAAAAATCTTGCCTCTTTTGCAGCAGCTCAGCTATGTTGGCTCAAACTTACTCCACAAACAAAGGCAGAGGGCTTTGCCCACACACAACTTGGAGTACAGATTTTACCCCTCAATCCCCCAGTGATCAGTGAGGTACAGTGAAGCACTTGCAGGTTTTTACCATTTAAACCAGTTTGGAAATGCTCTGGTATGTGGAATAGAGATAATGGATAGAAAGTGTACTCTTTCCTGTAATGGACTGTATATTTTATAGCAGTGTAGTCCATCACAGAGATACCTCCAGATGAAAGGAGTAGAAGATGGGCAACTGCAACACTCCCTCCCTCCGCTGGCTCAGGGATACCTCGCACCTGGCAGGTGCTTAACTCCAGTACTCTGTCACAGTCTTTGACCTTCCAAAGCTTGGAAGTCCTAGGCTCACTCACATCTCAGTTTACGCCAGTGGAGATGCAGAGAAGTGGTTGTTACTTTCTACTTCTTTGTACTGCTGCCACTTAAGAAGTGAGTTGAAGAGTGAATTGAGCTGTAAAATTCTGCTTATTCAATTATGTCTTTGTTTCACTAACATTAGTTAAAAGGTTTTAGTATTCTAGACTTACAACACAGGATTTGGTGGTCGATTGCATACTGTGTGCATCCAATATCCAGTTTTTTGCAGATGGAGGAATTTTTCCTTCAGCCACACAGCTACACAGTCAGAAGTATTTCACCTCAAAGGCCCTTTAAAATTTGACTCCCTAAGCTCTCGATGGGACATAAAAATTCACAACTCTTGCAAAAGCCTTTTGAACAATAAAGATAAGAAAGCTGGGTCACAACTTACCTCGATCTGTGTCATACAGGAAAACAAAGCGGTTCCATTCATAATGATCCAGCAAGCTTAGGAGGGCTCCCCGCAGGGATGGCCGCAGCTGCAGCACAAATTGACTCTCACCCTCCGTCGGGAAACTTGGTGTGATTAGGGAAATGTGCAAGGCGCTGCAGAATGAGGTCAAGGTATGTACTGATCTCTTGTCATATAGTCCAAAAATGGCAAAAACTCCTCTGGAATACTGGGAGCAAACTGAAAGGAAAAAAAAAAAAAAAAGAACAAACAAAGAGAGTTTAAGTAGTGACAAAATATGTAAACTTGTACTTACATATTCCAACATCCACAAATTTTTAATATGAAGATTTCCAGTTCTGTCAGTGCAGCCAAAACACAAGCGTTTTCATAAGTGTTTTATTCTGGAAACCAATACATAAATTGCTAAATAACATTTTGTGATTTTTGTTACAGTGTCTATCAGAGTTTTTTCTAAAATAAAATATAAAATAAGTAACATGTATTTTTGCATACCAGTGAAAAGTCAACTTGTGTTGTTGAAGTTGTTTTAATCATAACTCTGCATATTATCAGACATTGAGCATTTCCATTACCTTAAGCTGAAAAGTATTTCCATTCTAAAATGTGAAAATTATAAAAAAATGTTACTGACCTTGCAAAAATTTGGACATTTTGAATGATAACAATACAGAACCTTTGCTCCCTTTTAAGCAGGGAGAACTTGTGGTACATTAAAACTTTTAGAGACACTGAGTAAAAACCTACTTCATAAATAACCTCCTTGACTTTAAGAGGGCAGTTGAAGTCAATGTGATCAGACTTTTGCCCCAAACCTTTTATTTCTACTCAGCGTTAACCTCAAAACCAGAAAACAAATGACTTGAATATATATTCTGAGTTCTGATTTTTCTCTTGGACTCATTGAAGACATAGACAAATACTTTTATTGATTTCATCAGACTAGATAAGGACTTTATTTATCTATGCACATAAAAGCAGCCATAAGAGTATTTTTTTGAGAAAATACTGCCTTTCTATCAATTCATAAAGTGTCTAATGAAAACCATCCTACTTTTTTTGAAGCAAAACCCAACTTATTAGAAACTGTGTGATCACTAATATTCTTATCTATTCCAGAATTACAGAAAATGGAGAAAGGAACAGTCGGCTAGATCATTGTATTAATTTTCTCCTAAGTATGTATTTCTCCTGTTTCAGACTCTCTCTTCTTACAATCCATTCTTACATGTAGCCTCAACATGGGAAAACTTAAGACACACACTTTTAACTACATGATGGCCTCCTCTCTTCTATCCTGGAGGTCACAGTCATCCTATGAGTGCAACACAGTGAAGGTAGAGTGTAGACACTTAGCAAATTCAAATCAGTTTAGCTTTAATTCTTTCGCATTACATTTACTGCATCAAGAGCTAAAAATACAATTTGTGTATTTCTCTCCTAAGACTCGGATGATTTACCCAGTTCTGATTCCAGAACTGGAGTAAATGGCTTGAGGGCAGTTTTATGATTTTGTGCTCTGCTCCACTGTTATGGCCCCCATCCTAAGTATTTTTATAGCCAAATTATACATTAAAGCTTTTTCAAAAGCTTTCTTCCTTTCCCAAAGTTCAATATCTTGATACACAAACCCTCTCAGTATTTTCTTTGCTGGACCACACAATGCACATTCCCATCAAATAACTGGCTTGCCATTCCACTAATCATCACAGAAAGTACTGTTCTGAGCTTTCCCAGCTTCATCTCATCTTATTTGAACATAGATGACCGACATGTTGAGAATTTCAGTTGAAGGTTTTCTGCTTCTTTTTATGTTACTTCCCCATCTTCCCGAACTCTTCCATAAAATATTTCTGCTGACATATCCCAAGAGGATGCTGCGGTTTTCTAAACCTGCACCTCAGTGATGGCTGCTGATTATGCTGGGAACAAAATTCTGCACCTTCTTCCTTCTGGACCATTTGCAAATGATAAATTTATGATTATATCATAATATTTTTATTAGTCACTATTATTCATTTTCCATTATGTGACATCTATTTCTGTACTCCTCAAAATTATTTACTTCCACAGTTACATTCTTAGCTTGCTCTGACTTACATCGATGTATTTATCTGCCTTTTCAACAAATTCCCTCGTGGTACTCTGATTTTTTATCTCTGTGTTTACTGTAAAGACTAGCCCCTTACTATCTTCCTGCTGCAGCAGTGCTTCTCCAGCCTGGTACTTCCTCCTCTACTAGTATTTTTTGCCATCTTCTCCTTAGTTTCATGCCTGTCTCTTAACTCTCCTGTTTGTCTCTATTTTTCACTCCTCTTAAGAGCATGTCTATTTTATTTCATTCTCTTTGCAATGGGAAGATAAGATTAATCCTCTACTTTCTACCTTAATAACATCTGGTTGCATTTTATACCATTTTTTTGTCCATAGCAATATTTTAAAGCTTTCTTTCCATAAAATCTCTTGTATAACGTCACTGATCACACATACCTCAACTCATTTAACAGCTCTACTAAGAAGCACTTGTTACTGCATCTGCCCTTCGGTAAACCAATTTTCAAAGCAGGGAAGAAAGAGGTGATTTCCCTATTCCCACTAGCCATCACATCTCTTTTAAGGTCAACACTCTCCCTGAGTGAAAATCAATGTGAAGTATCTATTAAAGTCTCCAAAAAAATTTTCCTGCTTTTCTGTCCCTTCATCAATATAAAACAGCTTCAATTATTTTCCTATCTCCTATATTTTTATTTATATATGTAAATGACCTTCTGCTGCTGTTCAAACGTGCTTTAGAAGTTTCATTTTTCAGTGGAAGCCCTAAAATTTCTGCAGCAAATATCCTTTATACCTCCTCTTTTTTTTTTTTTTTCTTTTTTTTCCTAACATGCTCCTTCTTATTAATAATTATTTTAAATACTTATTTCTTATACCTTCCTTGTGTAATCATTCATTCCGTTCTGGAGTCGTATCTCGCATGTTACATTCCTCTGCAAAAGAATTTCTCAGTGTTTTACAAGTGTTTCTGTGAAGATACGGCAGGTTTCTTCTGTTTTCAAACACAGTCCAGTTAACTTTGCCAACTGAAATGACTGAACACAAATCTCATTTATGTAAGTGGCAGTTACTTATTGTGTTTTCTATTTAGAGAAAATCCTTGCTAAGGCTCTGTATTGTCTTACTTTGCAGTTTTACACGGGCACAGGGTACTTTTTGCAATACATGGTCCACACTGTAGGATTCCACAGGATGGAAAATTCAAGAAATCAATGTCAAGCTGTGAAATTGTACACTAAGTGGTGTTAAAACTCAAAATCATCTTCAGGATGGAGGAAAAAAAGTCAAACTTGACATTTCATTCAATAACATTCATTATATGAATTACTTTTGAATTACTTGAATTACTAAATTACGTTTAACTAAAATTACCTGAATAATAATTCTTTGTGTTCAAATCAAACTATCCATGCCACAGTCTAGATCCAAATGTGATAAAACATTATCTGAGTACTATTAAAGTCCTTAAATAGCCAACCCAACAAAACTTATGCTATTACACTTGAAATCAAGAGTGGAAAGTAGCTGAACATTGTCCTTCTTTGCTCCTTGATATGAAAAAATGCCAAGATGAAGGTTGTAAGAATTTTTTCTTATTCAGTCCAAAACCCACAGAGAGGAAAAATGCCTGTGACACTATGGAGATGAGGCTTAAACATATGCAGAGATGCTGCAACCCTCCTGAATCAATTTTACAGTAATCAGCAGCGACCACAAGAATCGGCAAAGCCATGAGGATTTGCATTCCAACTCACTACTGTTCTCAGAAAATGCCTCCAGGCAAACATGACTACCTGGCTTTCCCAATTCTTTATCCATTTCTTTTACACATCTAAAGGCATTTTACTTATTATAAATGCACTAAATTATGTTGGGTAAAATCGTCACATATTAGCATTCTAAGAAAATGTTAATCAGGATTTTTTCCCTCATTAATATAAAGCAGTGAATGACAAGTACAATTTCATAAGCATACTCTAAAATATATTGAAGAATAATTTAAACCATACATCTCTTAGTAGCTGACAACTTACTGTCCATATTGCACATATTATTCTTTCCCGCAAATTTTGCTACACCATTGGTCTCACCAAAGAAAAGATGAATGTGGAGGTAAGACACAGAGAATCATAAAACAGTTTGTGTTGGAATGGACCTTACAGATCACCCAGCTCCAACAATCCCTGCCATGGGACACCTTCCACCAGACCAGGTTACTCAAAGCCCCATTCAGCCGGGTCTTGAACATCTCCAGGGATAGGAAGTCCACAACTTCTGTGGGCAAACTGCTCCAGTGCCTCACCACCCTCACAGTAAAGAATTTCTACCTAATATCTAATCTAAATCTACACTCAGTTTCAAGTCATTCCCCCTTGTTCTATCACTACATGTCCTTGTAAGTAGTCTCTTTTCATCTTTCTTGTAGGCTTCCTTCAGGTACTGAAAGGCTGTTCCTAGGTCTCCCTTGAGCCTTCTCTTCACCAGGCTGAACCCCAAATCTGCAGCCTGTCTTCACAAGAGAGGTGCACCAGCCCTGGGATCAACTAAGTGACCTCCTCTGGGCTTGCTCTAACATATCCATGTCCTTCTTGTGTTGAGGGCCCCAGAGCTGGATGCAGCACTCCAGGTGGGGTACCATGAAAGCAAACTAGTATGGGGTCCTCCATGGGCTACAGGTCGATTTCTGCTCTCCTGCTGACCTCCATGGACTGCAGAGGGAAAATTTGCCTCACCATGATCTGCACCATGGTCTGCACCACAGGCTGCAGAGGAATTTTTCTCCGGTGCCTGGAGCACCTCCTCCCCTTTGTCCTTTTTCTCCGACCTTGGTGTCTGCAGTACTGTTTCTCTCACATTTTCTCAGTCTTCTCTCTCTCTGTTCATACGCAGTGTTTTTTATCCTTTCCTAACTGTTATCACAGAGGTAGTACAGTGTCACTGATAAGCTCAGTTTTGACCAGTGGTGGATCAGCCGGCTGAAAACTGGATCTATCCAACACAAGGGTTCCCCTTGGCATCTTCTCACAGAGCCTGCCCCTGTAGCCTAGTCCTCCCAAACAGAACCTGTTCACAAAGAGCAAATAAGTCTAGTAAACTCCAGACAGCAACAAAATTAAAAAATGTATTTAGAGAGTCACACCTCCTTGTACCACAATACCATATGAAGGCTTTAGTTTGAGGTGTGTCTGCAGTGCTGTCAGTAGTCCATGTCCTCATGGTTCAGTCATATACTCTGTTTCATTCAGATGGTGTGCGCCTGCATATACCGGCATTGATATCAAAAATACTTTGTGAATTTTTTCAACTTAAAGAACTCCTTCCCTGCGGAACAGTGTAGACATACGGATATGCAAGCTTTATATGCGAGATGAAGCACAGAAGGGAGAATCATTTAATCTAAATATGAACACACCTCCCAAGGTCAAATGATTTATCGGCTTATATCTGTGAAAGCTCTGACACCTGAGATCAGATTTCTAAAACAGCTTTGAGATTAGAGTTTCCTGTTAAAATGTCAGAAGATCTTTCATTTTGTATGGATCACCCCAAGAGTCTCTTGCTCCTCTGAGCCCTCTGATCCACTTCCTCCTGATCACTCCGCTGACCTCCACCTTCTGGAAGAGGACATGAGGCCAGTCAGGGCTCTAGAATTAAAAGACGAGCAATCTAAATTTACCCCTCTGTAGTTTTAAACTATCTTTCACCCAAATTCAATACAGATTTGATACATATGTGCTTTTCCTTGGTTGTGTTTGAGGCTGCTGACTTAATACTAAATTATGCTGTTGCATTAAGAAAAATTCCCAGCACTGAGACCAACTTAATGAGATACCTTCATGAATTAAATCACTGATATAAGATGACAGATAGGATTATAAAAGAGAAAACAGTGTTACATAAAGTGAGTAGATGAAAAACATTATAAATATATTAGGACCAGTTTCCTACTATCTTAAGAATTGTCTGGAATGGAATAGAATACTTTTAAGTACTGTTATCCAAAATAGGGCAAAAGGGAAATAAGGAGTTTCTTACCAATTATATGGTTAATAGATTCAACAACATCCAACAAAATTCTATTCATATCCTATTTATAGACCTTGTAACCTCTAAATCATCATCTTCCTTTTGATCACAGACTCCTTCAGGCAAAATAATTATCTTGCATTTTGGAAGCATACATCACAAGTCAGGTAGAATATACCTAGAGCATTATAATAAGAAATTATATCACATCACTGCTTTAACTAAAATCAATTTATTGTTCTACAATTTAACACAATATTAGTGATTGAGGTGAACAAAAAGAGACTAAGTTAATATCTTTCCATCTTAAAAAAGAAAAAAAAGAAAAAGGAAGGAATAACAAACATTACATTCTCAAGTATCTTCCTCTCTTAACTTTTATCCTCTTATAATAGGAAATTGCATAATGGGAAGTCTGGTATGTTGGGTACTGAATCTCTGAAACTAAACTCATACTCTGGAGCAAGTCACCTTCATTCCCATGTCTCAGCTCTCGATGTTTCAACTCTATTCTATTGAGGACTATACACACTTGACAAGAAGGCCAGTCTTCTATTAGATATTTGTCAAACGTTTGGCATGATGGTTCAGCTGTTTCAGATGTGGATTCTTGGGTGCTACCCCAATGTGTATGAATGTTACATTTAGTGTATCTCTTGCAATTGCACCGCAAGTTCAACAGACAAATCCACCAAACTTCAACCACAGAAAATTCATGAGTGTTTTTCACCCACAGCAATGGCTTACTTCCAGTACTCTCTCCTAAGTGACTTGCCAGCTCATTTAAAAATATTCTCCTAAGAACAATGAAAACCATGGTTCAATGTGCTAGATCAAATGGTAATTTAGGAAATGCAGTTCTGTTTGTTCAGCTGCAGATGTGAGAACATGCTGCAAAACAAAATACAAACTTATTTAAATTAATTGTTACATTTCCCAAAACCATTTTTGAGAATTAGCTCCAAGAGACTATTTCTGCTCAAAGTAAATTCTTGAAAAAATAGCAGAAAGTGACTGTTCATTTCTTGTCTATTGAATGGAAAATGGAATTGAAATAGCTTAAATAACATGCATGGTATTTTCTTCTTTTAAAATAAACTTGAACATTGTAATATAGTATTTTGCGTGCAATGTCTTTTATCAGATTTCTAAGCTACAGAACATTAGCTTTAGAAGGTTACCCTGAGAGATGCCCAAAATAACAGAGAAGACTGGTGAGACCAGGAAGAACTGGGTTATAGATCCAACTACTGCACTCTTCATGCTTCATACGAAACAAGATTTTCTCTCCACAAATTAATCCATTGATTAAAGTTTCCTCCAAGCCAGTTCCAATAGAATTTGTGAAACATTTGCTACATACGTTCAGGTAGATACATTTCAAATTGTTAAAAAAAAATCACTTTAGGCAAATGTCTTTTTCTCCCCCTTCCAACCCTAGATTCAATGCAATTTGGAGCTGCCATTCTCCGAGGCCCTTCTCATGAGATCAGTAGAGAAGTCTTGCAGCCAGAGGCTGCAGGTATTTCTTGGATAGAGACCATGTATCTCTATTTTCCTAAAAAGTGCTGACAACTCTCATTTCTTAATGAAGAACACAAAGTACCTTGTCTTTTCATAAATTTCTATGAGTGAAACTACTTTAATCTTTAAATACTTTCCATCTGAAAACTTTGACACCACTTTACTTTCATTAATATATAATTCCACATAATTTAAATCCAATGGAACATTTTTACAGAACAAGAACAAAACTTCCTCTGGGTTTATTTACAAAATTTCTCTTTCCACTGTGCCTTGGTATCTCTTTGATAGAACACCCCTCATGAATTTCACATTTGCTGAATGCTAACAAATCTTTTCTCATTTTTAAAGGCACTTTACAGCTCTGTCTATAATAAATTATCTAGTCTTTGTGCCTTTGTCCTCCAGTTCTCTTCACTCCATGGATCTGATATATATAGACGTCTGGCAATGCACACACACGTGCATATCTCCAAATCTGCCAAAACTTTCTTTTTCAAAGCTCTCCCATAGAGAATCCACACGCAGCATTTACCTTTCATAATCATATGAATGAGAATCAGCATTGGTACAGAAGTTCTTTTTTGGCTGTTTTTAAAAGCTGACAAAAATATCAGTAACGTGTGATACTGCCAGGCTTTCCAAAGTCATAGAAGTTTTTTAAAAAGTTAAATATGAAGGTTTTGGTAGGAAGTTACTATGACACTGGCAGGTTTTCTCAAGGACAAAATATCTACAGCTACCTTTTTTTTTCCTCCTTCAGGGCAAAGGATTAGAGAGGTATAACAGATTGCATGGAAATTAGAGTGGACTATAGTAAAAAACTGGCCTATAGAATCAATGGTAAAACTACCAGTTGCTTAATTGAGGTGAACATTTCAACTCAGTTACTCCTGGTGGTTAGACATCTTCTTGTAAAATCATATCACTTCTTCAGTTTTCCAGCTGAGGGAAAAGTCATCCTCATTAAATGAATATCTAGAGAAATAATGTTTTATAACTTATCTAGATTGCCTGTGTGATTAAACATTTTTTCTTCTCTGATTAAACATTTTTTGCTGTTCTTGGATTGATTCATTTCCTTATGAGAGGTATTACTTCCTTCAATTCAAATTTGAGCTTCATCCAAACAATTCTTTGTAAAAAATACAAATTGTTTTGAAGCTTGTTTTCCCCCCAAAATATAAGATTTTATAAAGCCTACCCCCATATCCTATTTTAATGAAACAGAACAAAGAGAAGTATAAATTTTGTTTTAAGAAGTAATCTTTTGATGGCCCACTTCTCTACAACACTATCTTTCTTTTTTCCTTTAATCTTGAAAAGAGAGAAAATAGGCCTATTTGAACAGACATTTTTTTTCCCCAGAAGAAAAAACTAAAAAAAAAAGAAGTTAGTTTAATCAATTTTAAATGAGAGGGTATCTTATGAAGTGTGCAATTGATTACATGAAAATAGCTTTTTATACATAGCTATGTAATCTTGGAATTTTTTTTTATGTATAAGAAGAACCATTTGTACTTTACAGAAGAAAAATAGTGACAGTTTTTTCTTCATTTTGGAGAAATACATGTTAATTTTGCAGTACTCCTGCCAGTAAAACTGTCACTGACAGGAATTAACTGAGATGTGAGAATTGAAGCCATACAATATGGCTCCTGACCTAAATTGTTTTGATTAGTGCATTATACCATCATTTATATCTCAAATACTGTTTTCAATTCTAGGCACCTCATTAAGAGGACACCGAAGTGCTGGAGCACGTCCAAAGAAGGGCAAGAGAGCTGGGGAAGGGCCTGGAGGACAAGTCTTAGGATAAGCAGCTGAGGGAACTGGGATTGTTGAACCTGGAGAAGAGGAGGCTCTGGGGGCATCTTATCACTTTCTACAAATACCTGAAAGGAGTCAGTGGAGGTAGGCCACTGTTCCAGGTAATAAGTAGTAGGATGAGAGGAAATAGCCTCATGTTATTCCAGAGAAGGTTTAGATTAGAGATTAGGAAAACTTTCTTCACTGAAAAGGTGGCTAAGCATTTTAACTGGATGCCTAAGGAAGTGGTTGAATCATCATCCCTGGAAGTGTTCTGAAAATATGCAGATGTGGCACTTTTGGGACACGGCTTAGTGGTGGACTTGGCATGTCAGTTTCATGGCTGGACTCCAGGATCTCAGAGGTCTTTTACAACCTAAATGATTCTGTAATTCTATTAAATCTGCTTGAGGTTTTTACCAATGTTATTGTAAAGATCCATCATCTTCTAACAAGAGTCCATGACACAGAGTCCTCAACCATAGCCTGGATTTTCTCTTGAAAGCACATTTTCCTAATGTACTTTTCCTAATGTCACCACATCTCCAGTGAAGGTTGGACTTGATCATCTTAGAGATCTTTTCCAACCTTAATGATTCTATGAGTCTATAACTCACACTTTGGATCAATGTTGCTGTTGCTTCTGTATGTCAAACATTGTGTTCTAATTTTACTGAACTGAAAAGAAACATGAACTCTGCTGTAATTTCAGGAAGTTCAAGTAAAGCATTTTTTATAGTATTAGGGAAGTTTTGTACTGCACTTCATTGTGACTTTTAAAAGGGAAAATACCTCTAACTCAAGAAATATCTCCCCAGACCCCTAAAACATCAGGGAAAAGGAAGAAAGGGAAAGCAGAAAATCATGAAAGATGTGACTAACTTGGTCCAGTGTGAAGATGTATGTCCTTAGCAAGTTATCATTCAAAGCTGAACAAAGATGAGAGGTTTTTGTCTGGTTTGTAGTTCTATGTTTAGAATTAAACCCTGTCCTTAAGTGAGTGATGTCATTTAATCCATTGCTAGAACTCTATTTTTCTTTAGTTAATGAATCTGTTTTCCAACTTGTTATTCTTCCACTTTATCTTCCAGCCAATGCAGGCAGTCCACAGAAGTGCAATGATCTCTGTCCAGTCAAGGCTTTTGAATGTTTTGGCCTAGGTGAGGCTGGAATTCTACTTTTTTCCCCTCAGCAGTATATCTCACACTGTCAAGACTCCCCTCACTCGCTACTTAAATAATTGTTCACTTTGATTCGTGCTACTACACAAGCATATAATCTTAAATAATTCCTCCTACTATTAACTATTTAGAATGAATGAAGCCATAGATTCCTTTTGGCCTAAAGAAGTTCAATGGACATCCATCACACCATATTGATTAAGTAACATTAAATAAAACATTGTTTTCTTGGCCAGTGTTAGATCTAAGTATCTTTTCAAGAGCCAGAAAACACGATTTCTAATTTTGGACAACAATGTTCATGTTGAGAGGATAACAAAAATCTTACGTGTTTTTTCCAATTTCCTAGAGTTTAATAAAATCTATTATCTAATTTACACATACTCTAACTTGGAAAAAAAGCCTTTTCAGTAATCTGTTTTGCTCCTAACTGGATTTTACATAAGAAGAGTTTCTGAATACTTTTGGTAAAACCTGTTGTTTGTCTTTCCTTTCTTCTTTTTGATGGTAGGAAGCAGAATTTGAAACTGTTACTGTTGGATAAAAGGAAAATGGTACCACATCATAAGATTATGTACAACTTGATCAGAGAGAAAGAAACTTTTCACAAGATCTAGAAACAAAATTCTGCTGCTGCCTTCTGCAGCCTGTGGCTGTATATCGGCAGAACAGCAGTTACTGACAAAGTACACAAGGCTTTGCTGAAGCTACTCCCATGTCAAGGCGTGTCTTCTGAGTTGCCATTTCAACAATCAAGATATATGAATTTCAGAGATGAAGAAATAGGAATTGTTCTATTTCACTTCCTGTATTTGAGGACCTTTGTTTTATTTATAGCGGATAAGAGATTCCCATGCTTCCAGGAGTTTTATGTTGTGATAGTGCAAGAGTGTTCTGAAGAGTGAATAAACTTAAAAAATAATGTGAAATTTACTATGCCATGTACATCCAAAATGTACTTCATGATTATTTGGATTGTTTTTTCTTACACATGATGATTGGTAATAATGGCTTTCCCAGAACACTTAGGTGCTTCCAAAACCTAGAATTACTCCATAAATTGTACTACTTTACTGTTTTTACTGCTTTTCCTAGCCTTGATCTAACAAACTGACTAATGGTACCTGGAAGGATAGACAAGTGAAAGAGTTGGTAAATTTTCACTCTAATTCCCTATTTAAATTCCAAATAGACAGGTCACTTAGCTTTTCTGAGTTTTCCAATCTGAAACCCAAAGATTCTAACACTTGTGTTCATCATATAGTGGGAGTAGTGAATAAAATATTTTTCAAAGAATCACTAAGATAAGTGTAGATTCCCTTATTATCCATCACTAGCCTGCCCAACAAGGATTCTCTGAGATTTCTTTCATCATTCTGTACTTCACACTTCATCCTCAAAAATCCTAGGCATTATTACTCTTAACTTCACAAAATCAGAACAATCAAAAGAGATTTTCTCTCCTGCTCTTCCCACAAATTCAGGTCCTAGCCTGCTTGGATGACTATATTTGGTGATTATGGGTGATATCTGGGAATCATGGTTAACTTTAGACATCTTATGCTAAACCCTCAAACAGATTGTGTTTTCCATATTTGTACTTGCTCCTTTATGTTGCCTTGTCCTTTTGACCATCTCACTGCACAGAACTATTTCCAGGATTTTGAAGCCTGCCTGTCTTCCCCAGATAAAGAAGTGATCATAGATACAGAATTTTTCCAGGTGTAGACTCTGCTTACTACAAACATGTCATATCAAAATGACACAAAGGAGTTACTGTCTGTAGAGGATCAGAAGTCCAAAATTTAAGAAACCCCAAGCTAGTCTCCTACCGTCCACCCATTTTCCCCTGTGTGTCTTGCAGATTCTTTTCTATTCATTTTATGAGAGCTTCTTCTTAGCCTACCAGGATTACGCCAGTGGGAATCAATCACAGTACAGCAGTGTGTATTTGAAATCAAATACCTGGCATGGATGAGTAGAAATGCATGTTCCACTGTTGTCCCTCTTTTTGACACTGAGCTGCTTTTTCTTCCTCTGGAAAACTATTTTTTCAATTTCTTTTATGTATAAAAGGCATTTCTAAATAGTAATAGGTCTTACATAATAATTAAAATAATGAGAAAAAAGGAATTAGTCTTCTAGAAATTAAATACAAATGAACCTTTTGACCAGGGCTATTTTCAGCAGAAGCCATTCCCCTTTTGAATGGAAGACTGGCCTCATCAGATCTGAATGCAAGATACATCCCAGCCATACTCTGTGTTTAATTTCTTCAAGCTCTAATTTCTTGATATGAAAACCACATTTCAGTGAAACCAGCTGAAATCAGCACACAGTGTCAAATACCACAAATGAAGTATGCTTTCTACATAACTCTTTTCAGCTAAAGTAACACTTCAGAAAAAAAGTTTAATATATGCCTAAACACATCTGTCTATACTTTGTAAGAGAATGTATGCATGTCTTCTATTTCTTTGGATCACGAATTCTTCTATTCTAATGCAAACTGTACAGTTGTTTGTTTTAAACACTTTAATCTCTACTATAAAAGATTGATGTTGGCTTAGATATGTCTTTAAAATAAATATGTAGATACGACGAACAAAGTACATCACTTTGTATCTTTGTCTAACATACTTGTCTTATGCATTTCTCTGTGTTTAGTTTAACAAGGAGAGTTTATTTCAATTCTGGAGCAGAAGATACTTATGGAAATTAATGTGCAACTGTCTGAGAGCCTAACAGCTCATGAGAAGAGAATGTTTATGTCGTCTCATAAAGCATAGTTACCCCATACAAAACAATGTTTCACATGAAATAATTATCTTGTATGTCTTGTTATGAATGAACACTCCTCTTGTAATTCTGTATTTGTAAAACATTTGACAAAATGGTATCTTTATCCAAAACGGAAGCTCCTAAGGACTTCCAGACAAAAAGCAGACTGTGGAATGCTTGGCATGACCAGCCTCCCCTTGACTCAAGTAGCCATTCTGAAACACAACACAACCTTTCAAGAGGCAGAATTTGCTTAGAATACCTTATGTTCTCTTCTAAGAGCAAAATTGCTAACTTGCATTAAAATCAACGGATGTAATGAAATTGAATTATTACATTCTTGATTACAATAATCCCAGAATCTTTCTTGCAGCCACTGTGGTCTTTCATGTTATTTCCCAAGACACAAAAATACGGTAGTACAACCTACTGACTTAAAAACATAAGGGCAAAGAAATCAAACTGCTTCTCAAAAGCTATCTGCCCATTGCTCCCCTTAGGCACGCTGTGATGCAGGTATTTGGGTTGTGTCTGCATTTGGCAGAACAATCAAAAATACTCTTTGCATCTCTCTTCCTATGACACTGTGTGGTTGTGAGCTTATAAATGAGAAAAATAATCTGTAAAGCATAACAAAAAGATGGCAAAATGTATTCAGACCGTTTAAGTGAGAGGGCATTGCTGATCAAAGCCTAAAACAGCTGTCAATATTCAGTTTTATGCACCGCTTCACATCTTTCTACATACAAAGAGTTTTCTTCATTTCTCAAAAAATACACCTTCTGAAGGCAGAGATCATGACTTCTGTAGCTGGAAACTGCTTAACAAAAAGAAAGAAGTGACAGAAATATGTTTTTCAGTTATCTTAATTTCTTCCTGAGTTTTCGGTTAATCCTGCTTTCTCTCTGCCAATTTTTCAGGCTTCGTCTTAAGTATTTCCACAATTTCACTAATTTAAAACAGGAGAACAAGCCCTCTCATTTTATTCTCTCATATCTTTGGTAGGAATGGGGCTTCTTCCATAAGGCATTTTGAAATGGATTATCTATAATTGGGATTTCTACAGAGCTAGGAAATGTGCTGATGATAGTTTTAGAAAGGAAGACAGATAAGAAAGGAGCTGAGATTGTTTGGTTGGCACCCTGTTATCTCTGTGAATGGACCAAAGGCCCAATGAACTGTGGGGTCAGGGGGAAAAAGGAGGCAGATTGTCAAACAGACTTTACCATTACAAAATATTTTTCTTTATTATAGTTACCACAAGAGATTTAAAATAGCTGCAAGGTTATGTAAACTTCTATTGCTGTTCCAACAGTAGCCTTCTCAATTGAAACCTATGTTTTTTCATTTTATTTTTGGACTTCAGACTGACCAAAGCAGGGCCCTTCCTTTCACTGAACTGTTTGATCAACAAAGTGAGGAATATACTTCCTGTTCTTTTGTACACCAATCTTAGTCTGCAAAACAGACCCCTGAAATTTAATAAAACATTTAACAGTTTGATATAAATAATGCAAGAACACATCTTTGTTGATGTACTGAAATTAATTTGCTGTAAAGATTGCTTCAGGAATAACAAAATATCGTATATATCACCTTAGGCATTATGTAAGGCTAGTAGCTTCTATGCTGGCATTTGCAGGAATAAGCAAAATTAGTTCAGCACAGTTCACAGCTGCGATCACTGGAATAAAGCTCAGGGTGTAGGGGCTGCTAGCTCTGATACTCTACTAAAGAGGCAGCTATAGTTTACTACTGGTCTACTGGGCCTGATGCTAATAATTTTTTAAACAGCCTGTTAGTTACAGCAGTGGCCTCAAGCTACCCCTTATTTCAAATCCTATTAACATTTGTGTATCTTTAAACTACCTTATTGTCCTAATTGGTATATATTAATTCATAATTCCTGATCAGTCTGTTGCCATATACAAAAAAGGAAAAATGAGAAAAAATTCTTAAGAGTGGCAGAAGAGTTGGTGAACAAAACGTGACTAAGGTAATGTACAACAAAACCAATCACATGAACAGTGAAGTGCAGAAACTTCTGTATATGTTTCTTTTTTCCCGCAGTGCCCTGCAGGATCAAACCTACTGCCTCAGGATAATGGATTAGTATTGCTTATGGGCATATTGGAGATAAAAACCTCTACCTACAATGGTTTGCTTATGAAAACTAGGTTCAATCTTTTCTTTTTAGGTATAAAATTAGATGAAAATAATTGAAAAGTTTTCCATCGTTTTACCAATTCCAGCAAGATGTACTCAAAACAGTTGTTATAAAACCAGTGCCTCCTTTCTCTCTGAGACTATCTTGCTTACTCTGTGTTCTGTTTTAGACAAAATTGCATTAAGAGAAAGTGAAATTTTCCCTGAATAGAGCTTGCAACACATTTTATAATGCATATAAAAGTACCTCTGTCATTAACATCTATTAATTTCTGGTAGTTCAAGGCTACCATTGCATATTTTATTTAAAAAGTTCTATTATAATTATATTGAAAATGTTTTATGATTTTTACACTTCTAACACAGAAAACCCACTAGAAAGTAGGTACCACAATGATTTTATGACACAAATATGCAATTATTGGCCAAAATCATCTTCTTCAACACTAGAAAACTCTCATGATGACTTTTCAATCAAGTAGAGTTTTAAATGAAATATTGACATACACATAAACTCAATTGGTCAGGAACAATGTACAGAGCAAAGCGTTCTCCTCTCCTACTCAGTTATGCAGAATCTTACCAACTACCCTTCACTGGATTAATTTGGTTTGTTTATGAGTACACAAAGGAACATAGACTCTACTAAAGCTACAGAATCAAAATACAGAATATTTTTCTCACCTTGATTTGAAATGGAAGAGTTACTGTGAAAAAAAATTATACACTTGTCTTTTTAAACCTCAACTTTCATGCAGTCTCTCAGCCTATTTTTGTAGCATTTCCACAATAGTTATGCTTCTGCACCTACTTACAAAAGAAAGAGGTCCACCAAATACTCTTCTGTCTGAGATAAAATATAATCCATGTAGGGTTATTTAACTTCCTTCCTGGTTCTGCTATGATTAAAGTGTGTCTTGCTGAAACCACAGAGGAGATATTAAAAAATAAAATTAATAATCCAGTCCTTGCTGTTTCTTGATTTTCAATGTCTGGATCACCTAACTTACATCCACACTTTGCTGGGTAATTCTTCCTCCATGAACAAGTATGATACAATCAAGAGATAGTTTAACCAAACTGACTGCTTAATTTGCTTGTCTCTTTTACTCTGAACTGAAGAGGGATGGCCTGCCAGCTGGTGGCCTGTGAGAATGGAGAAGACTGCATTGGAGGCTCAAAGGAATCTCCTCCAGTATCATGTTCCTTGTCATAATGTTCTGATCTCATTGCTGACAAACTCAGCACAATCTCACAGAACTTCCTTACCATGGTACTTTTTATCCTTGAGTTTAACTGAGATCAAAATTCAGAAAAGGCAAATAGAGATTGCAAGTAACCCGGAGGGCAGGAACAGGATCACAAGATATTTCAGACTGAGAGGGACCTCAGGAGGTCTCAGGTCCAACCTTCTGCTTCACAGGAGGTCTGACCTCAGAGGTCAGACCATGCTGCTCAATACTTTACCTGGTCAAGGCTGAAAATCTCCAAGTTCAGAAATTGCACAATATACCTGCTCATTCTGTGTCACCGGCAGATTGTCTTCATAGGAGTATTTTTTAAAATACACAGTCTGAATCTCTCTTGACTGACTTGACTATCTTTCATCTTCTCAGTCTGCCTCACTTCACTGAGATCAGTTCCACCTCCTAGATGTTTTCCCATAGGCACTGGGGACTGCCATCTGGTCCTCCACAAAGCCATCCCTGCTTCTGGCTGAACAAGACCAGCTCCCCTAGCCTTTCTTCATATGGCTGGTGCTTCAGGCGAGTAATAACTTCCCATGATCTACTGGCTCTGCTCCTATTCATACAGCCCAGGATGCTGTTGGCGAATAATCAGATATTTGTTAATAGGCCCTCTTCTAGATATTACCTGAAAGATAATACAACAATTTTCATTGCCTATTGCAAGAAGTAATTAACTACTATGATCAATTAACTTGCTATGATCAAAGTCATCATAGCTACTAGAAAAATAACCACCCCAAAATATTAAAAGCCTAGGCTATCAATGGTTCTATAAATGAACAGAAAAGTATATATACATCTGAAATTAAGGACTTAAAAGTACATCTTACTTGCACTTGATAATCATATTGTTCTATCTCAATATGCATTTGGACCATGAGTAAGCAACTCTAGAAACATGAAGTCACACCCACTTATGCATGGGCAAGCCTGTGATGAAATGTTATTAACACAATGAGAAACATGCTTTATTCCGAATCACTTACTAAACCCAGAAATCCAGACTGATCATTTTTTATGGATTAGGTGCACTATGAGGTGTTGCAAAAACACAGCTCCAATTGATTTAATAATTGCATTGCCATAAAGGCTGAGGGACAATATCCCACTTCTGTGGGGAGTCACCTTGCTTCAAAGTCAGTGGAAACTGCTTCTGCACACACAAGGGCAAAATCTAGCCTGAAGTCATCCCACAGCATCAGAAAATAAAACAACATATATCAATGAGTATTTTAAACAACACGATTTGATTATTTGACACTGTACACAGCCTTAGGCATAGGTCTAGACATGTGAGAATAGGGGAAAGGGCTTGCTCTAGAGGTTATATTTCATCCTTTCACACTATTCTCTATTTACGGTCATACCTTAGTATTGCCTCAAGGGAATAAATGGCAAAACAGAGCTGTAACAGAATGCTGGTGGAAATCAGTCCCTACACAGGCATAGGAGATTCACCTCATTAACAAAATTAGGAGGCTATGTAGATGTAGGATACACTTCTATCAGTGGTCTACACACTGAAGTTAATGGAAAGAATTTGAAAAAATAGATGCAGATCTTTGAAATATACTTAATATCACACAGAGGTGCACAGAATTTGTACATTCCCTCCCTCATCACTCCCTGCGACTGGACAGCTACAGAGCGCCACTGTGCTCCTCATCCCTTGACCCATCATCCCAAGATCATAAAGTCTCTTGATTGCTCTTGGACTTCTTGGTGTAACTTCAACACTGCATAAGTGATAAATCAGTAATGCGTAAGAATCTCAGAGCCATATCCAGGGTAGGAGGCTTTCTCTTCACATCTTTAACCTGGACTCCCAGGGAGGCAGCAGCCTTTCCTAAAGAGTGTGTTTGGCCAGCATATTGGGCCTTCTGTTCCCTTTAGGAGTGGGTGTCCTATCGCAATGATATTTTTTTTTTATAGAAGCAATTTTGATACAGGGTGTAGGGTTACTTAAGCTTGGCAGCACCTCTGAGCTAGATGAACCATCATCTCTGTCATTGCTCTGTTCCACCTGGTTAGTCTCACACCTATTACACCAGGGCATCTGGGAAAGCGAGGCCGTTACAGAGGAGACATGCCTGGTGTGCAGGGCAGCAACTTAATGCCATTGTTCCCTGTCCCTTAAGTCACTCTATTTGGCTAGGTAGAGAGAGGATAAGGAATCCTCCATATGATGCATCCGGTCTGCCTGTCAAGCCTGTCTCAGGGAAGGTAGGATATGATTCCAGCAGTCTCTCTCTCCCTCTCACACTCCTCAGCCTACTCCTCATCTCCTGGAATTCTGGAACTGAGCAGGAGTTCCTCTGCCTGGGCACACCTCTGACAGTTGTGCTCTGCAGCCATCTGATACTGGCACAAGAACAGTGCCCATCCTGCAGCTGACTCCTGGGTGGCAGCATGTTTTGACCAGATCTCTGTCTGGGCAGCTGCATCACTTGCAGCAGGTGCAGAGCTCAGAGAGGCCATGGCTTTCTCCTGGGTGGACAGATACCATTGCTCCGTGGACAAGGTGGCAGGACCTCTGCACCCTTTCTGAATGTTCTGTATCAACTGTCACATCACGCCCTTGCTGACATGCCATACCCTGTTTGCCTGCCCTGTTGGTGGGGCTGCTGGTAACTTGTACTCCCTAAGGGCTTCTTCTATATGTGCATGGGGGAATTGTGGGTGGAATTGGGACACATTGCTCCTGGCTCACACCAGGTCTTGTCAGTTTCCATCACATGAACTGCAGGCTTCTGGTAGCTCTCTCAGTTCCCTCTGAGATTCCCTTGCTTTGGGAACCCCACTTTGCATCACACTAGAATGCTCCACTGCTGATCATGCCAGCGCTGGAATTAGTCTCCTCAGCAACTTGGGTATTGCCATGAAGAATAACACTCCACCAGCACTCCAGCGCAAGGTGTGTGGTGGGTAGGGCTGGTTTTCCTTAGAAATAAAGAAATGAACTGACTGTTACTGAGGAAAAGACCAGCAGTTCAGATTCCTCCTGATGCCTCTGTTTTGCCTGACACTGAGCACTGTGACACTTAGCGCAGAGCACAGTGTTTCGGTTTACACTCATCTGGCTAGGTGAAGTGAGGTTATTGCCTTACTTCACCTAAAAGCTCCTCTGCAAAAAATCTAGAAAAGCACAAGTTGTATTCTGCCCTAACCTTTCAGCAAAGAAATTGTGAAAAATTTGCAGAAAACATGTAACTTTGCTTTTAGTGTAGTTCAACTTTTCTGCAAAAAGCTGAGCAATCAGGAAATAAAGCAGCGAGCGAGATATGCCTTAAGCGGTCTCTGATAGAGGGCTCCCTCCTAACCAAAATGCTGCCAGTTTTTCTCCCTGCTGTACTGCATTGAATAGACAATGAAAAAATATCTTTTTCCAAGGCTACTGTCCTTAAATTACATATACTACATTATGAATGTTTTTAGGCATATAATAGGAACAAAACATAGAATGATAATGTATACAAACAATTAAATAAAAAGGCAGTTACTCGTGTTCAGATATATGCACACTATTATCTGCTATAATTATTTGTGTTTTGTGTATTTAGCACAAAAGTTATTAGAAATTGTGATGTTTGTTTGTGTTAGTTTTCATAAACAACATGAAGTTTTTTTAGTTGCACAGATGACTACTTACTGACCTTATTTTCTGTAATAGTGGTCTGTTCATCTCATGAACTCCCACATGTCAAAAAGCAAGGACTACTAAATAATTTCAAAACAAAAAAGATATTTAATGAGAACTGATGGTTCTAATTTCAATAAAAGAGGCACAAAGGTAATGTCACAGGGTACAGTATGATCAAAAAAGCTCTCCCTTTCCAGCAGCTCCTAAATAAGAATACTCTCAGGAAAATATAATTTCTATAAATTTAGAGGTGTACTATCTTCTTAAAACTACCATCTTTCAGTGGTGGTTAAAGTTTAAGGAGAGGAAATTTTAATATATATACTCATGTATAAATGTTAATATATCATATATGGTCATGTACAAAATATACATAATAAATGCTATATGGCAAAAACTCTAAGATAGCAATATACATCTAAAAGAAGTGTAAAATGTAAAGTAGGTAGTATAGCTATATCAGTGTAGAACCAAATGTTTGAGGCTTACGGAAGCAATATTGCCCATGGAAAATAACAAAAGGAGCCCAAGGTGAAAATCAAGTTTACTCCTGAAGGCAATGGACAAGCATAGTAAGAAGAAAGCTGAAATTGGCAATGCTGTCCAAAAGAGTAAAAGAGTCTCCAACAGGCAAGGACTTAGGCATCACCCAAAGCACATAGGTTCATCCCCAAAGCACATAGGAAGAAGTGAATGGGCCCAGTAACACAGACTGGCCCTCATACATAGCGAAAACTATGGGGAAGCTCTAACGAGTCATTAAAAGGCCAAGTAATTGTGATAAATATAGAGCAGTACACCCTTATTTAAGAATTGATTATGGGAGGGGAAAAAATTGGGGGAACAACCAGCAGAGTAGAAGGAGAGAAACTTATGCAAGAAACAGCAGCTTAGGAATTAAATAACATAATTTGAAAGCTGTAGCCGAAAAGTGCTGGAATAGGTTGGAGAAAATACACTTGAGGTTGGGAATAAAAGCATTCCTTTGGATCTTTTCACTGAAATGAGTCTCTGTATGGGGGGGTCAGCAACCAGTGCTCACAGGGAGGGCCACAGGGACCAAATTGAGAGGAGGCCAGGGTTGCTCCAAGGTGAGCACAGCTGGTCCCGCCCAGTGGCAGCTGGCTCTGATGGCCCCTCCACAGCCCTGCAGCTAAGGGGGTGGCTGCACCGCTCAGGACTGTGTGTGTGTGGGAGGACTCAGGAGGGAAAAGCTGCTTAATCACTTTTCCCGAAATCATGTTTGTTTTGTTCATGACAGTAACTGGCAAGCTGGCCCTTACCAAGGTCAGCCAACCACACTCCTTATCATATTCTTTTTTATTTTTTTTGAAATAAGCCCAGACAATGTAATGCATGACTTAAGATGAGTATGAAGGACCTACCTGGTCATTGTGATGTGTAGGTGAACTGCCTCATAAGCAGAGGCAGAAGCTCTTCTGCCTCAGACACACTGAACTGCAAACTAACGCTTGGAAATATTCATGAGGTAGGGGAAGAACAACACCAGTATATTATAGAATCATCAAGGCTGGAAAAGGCCTCCAAAATCATAAAGTTTAAACTTCCAAAATAAACTGGAAGATCAAAACTGTGCACTTTAAAAGACTAATTTCTAAGGGCAGTTAAATGAGATATTTCAAAAGACTTAGAATTCACAAAGAAAGGAAAAGATGTTAAAATTTGAAAGAAAAAAGACACACCTTTAAGTCACTTGTAAAAGAAACACAAATCTGACATGAGATCAAGCTAATCCACAACATACACAATTTTTTGCATCAGTGAGTCTTATACTATGAGCATTGGATTCTCTGCCACTCTGAAGCAGGCCAACTACAGCCTATAGGATGAATACTGCCTTCCTTCACCAGCAGAAATTTGCATCAATCTGTCTAAGAAATGAGCTACTGTTAATCCAGCCAATATTTAAAAGTAAGAGACTTTGCAACCAACCTACCATGATGCCCTGACGAGTCAGATTTTTAAGTCAGAAGAAACCACATTAAGATCCTGTGTAAAGCACCCCCATGATGTAAACTACAGCATATTATTTGACCTGTCTAAATCGAGTTATTCAAAGTGCAATCAATTTTATATAGATTTTTCAAAATTGAGGGGTTTTGGCTTATTTATTTTTTAATTATGATTAAAAAAAATCAACCTACACAGATCCGAGAAAGGGAAACAGGTATATTTGTAACACAAGAGTTGTACTTTCAAAGAAAGCACGGGCTACAAAACTATAAAGGTCTTTCTTGTTTCCAAAACCACATTTAAAATTGCACATAGCTTCAGGTACCAGCACAGTCTGTAGCTCTCAGCCCATTAAGCTTTGAGGAACCTGTGCCTGAATAATCCAGTACAGAATCCTGCTAATCCTGACAGTGACTGTAAACGCTTTTCATGTGAGGAACTGAAAAAGTGCAACAGCTTCCTTGCTTATTGGTGTGAATGCAGTACATCATATAAATGTTTGACCTACAGTAGTTTTCCTAGATGATGCATTCTCAGGTAACACCCTTGCATAAACAAGAACTTCAGGTTCATCTGCCTTAAGGTTGTGGGGGAGTTTTTTTAATCTTACAAGTCTTAAACATTAACTATATTTAAATTAATCTGTGGTAGAGAACTTCAATGGGATTTTTTTCTTGCTGCCTTTACTTTGTCACCAGTTCCATACAGGCACACTTACTTTTTGCATTGATTTTTTAAAAATCTTCTTTTGGGGTATTACTACAAAACTGGTTCATGTCAATAAGGCAACAGAAGACACCATATCATAGTGCCTGAGGCAAACCCCCTGATTAACCTGGCTTTCTTCCATGCTAGACTGAAGCAATGCTTTTATGGGTAGCTGCTGCAGGCTGGTTATTGAAAATGGAAGATGCTTAGTGCTTTGCATGCATAGCCCTTTATAAATAATATATAAAGGTCAAATAAGTTATTTATTGGGTCTCTCTGCCCATTTTACATGCTCTACCTTGTTTCAGTATTGAAGATCTGATTTTCAGCTGTTGTAAATCCAAAGCAATTGACATATGCTAATATAGCATGGGCTGAGAAGCTGGAAAACAGTGACAACAGTCATTCTATATTTTTGGCTCAGTCAAATGCAGTTGTCTACCCATATTCACCCATTCCTTCTCTTCCACAACACCTAATTCTCACATACTTTTTCTTATTTTTTTTCTGTTGAAGCTGCCTTTTTCCTCCTTTTTTTTTTTTTCCCCCCTCAATTTTGCATGTTCAAGCACTGTTAGGTAATAGTCTGTATAGGTGACTCACAGCAAAGCTGCTTCTTCAGTGAAAGCCTGTCTCAATTTATTCAGTTCTATAAATCAACCTAATTCATAGCTTCACAGTATCTGTTCAAACTCACCATGGCAAAACAGAGCTCTTCTGTTTCCTCCAGGAAGTGCTTTGCCATGCAGTTCTGACATAGCACAACATCATTTTTAACCCTTTGTCTTGCCTATCTTCCACCACTAAGTCATGTCTAATATTTACGCTATTTTTTTTTTCCTCTTATTGAACATGTTTGCTTTTCTTTGTTCTCTTATTGCACCTTCATCAATTCAATTCATGGAGATGCCTACACACTAGCCTGATGAAAATCACACTTGTTACTTTCTGGTCCATGTAAGAGACCCTTGCTGCTTCTCATCACAGCCTCGCCTCCAAGCTCTCCAAAGCCTTACTTCTGAGACCTTCAGCTGCAGTAAATTGAAAGCAAATTATCATGAAAGCATTATTCACGCCTCATTTGTTATATTTCTCACAGTTAAGCCCTCCAATGGGTTCAACTCCAAAGGGCTCACCTGCTCTGAAACATTTGGAAAAGCTACTCACTCCCTGACACCTATTTCCTTGAGCCGCTCTTCTTCCCTATGGCAGCTATCAGCTATGCACTGTAGGGGCACAAAGCCCACATTCACCTAGCTAGAACTGTAGGAGGAAAAAGGTTAGGAGCAGCCCAACATCCTGACACTACTATGTGCTGAGTGTTCAGTTTCATGGGAGTGAAAGTAAAAGACAGCACATGGCCGAATGGGATTGGGAAGCAGTGGAGCAAGGAAGCAAGTGCAAAGCCCTCAAGCATTTCATATACAAAGGATGACATGGGAGCATTTCCCAATCCAGACCAGCCGGGGCTGGGTGTGAGCATGGCCCTGCAGTCCCTGTCTGACCTCGGCAGCATTCCCTAGCTCCCGTGGCTGCAAGGTTTATTTATCCAGCGATGCCTCTGATGGGCAGCCTCATCCTGGTTCTACATACAGCCCTGGCTGGACAATGTGTGTCAGCTATTCAAGAGCCACAGGCTGGTCACTCCTGACTGAGATGGATCAGTGCAGACAGCAACGGCTTAAATACCACAAATGTGTTAAATTTAGACTCAGACAGGAGCAAATCTGTAAATAATGAGACATTTACCTAGCACCAATCTGACTCTCTGCATATTACATCTGCTCTCACTGCTTTTTGCATTTTTTTTAGATGCAGGCTACACTGTCCTCTGCATTTTTAAAGCGCTCAGTAAATTTTGGATAATACCAGAATACTAATAGTAACTATAATTAAACCATAATTATTTCCCTACTCTTTTCTAAAGTAATTACTGCATTAATAATTTTCCACAATATCAACATTGTGCAATAACAAAATTGATAACTTTTGTATAAATCGCTAGCAATTAAAATGTATTTGTACACTATAATTTGAGTATCGGAGAAATAACATAGTACTAATTAGTATATGCGGAACCTCTGACTAATGAGTAAAATATATTCATTTGTCGTTTCTTTAATAAAGACATATTTCTCCAAAATGACACAAACAATCCAATAAAAAAAAAAAAATTCTATAGAAACAGTAATTTTCAGTACCAACCATTTTTTAAAACAGCGCACCTGAGTCCAAAAAGCAAGATATTACCCTCTGCCTTATGAATACTAAACAGCATTCTTATTCTAGAAGTTAATCCAGAAAAATCAGTTTCTCTGGCTGTATTTTCATGAGAATTGCAGAGTATTTTATTTGCATTGTTCTTCTTAAGCGTAGCCCAAACCTATACTGCACGTCAGCAAACTTTAATTTAGCGTGTTGTTCTTCCATAAAACCATAACATTATAAATAACCTTCAAAACCCAAATGCATGTTTTCAATCTGTCAGAATAATTAATTAAAAAATACCTCTCCTCTACTTTATTTCATTCAGGAAATCCACAAATGGATTCAAAGAGACTGCCTATACAGAAATATTTTGGGAGTCTTCCACGTTCTTAAAAGGGCCACTTTCACAAAAGAGCTAGCAGTCACATAGCATGGCTATGACAATTCAACTTAATTTACTCTGATCAGAGTAAAAATGACACAAAAAGACAATTATGAAGCTGAAAGATTTCCTAAGAAATGGAGTTCATGGGTTGCATTACCCAAAAATTACCTAAAAATTACCTAAATCAGGGATGAGCAAAGCTTGATCGAGTACAAAGTGGCCCAGCTCTGAGCTGGAGTATCAGCTCTGTTTTTCTGGCACATATATTTCAGGGTTTCAACCAAAAGTAGTGCACACGTGAACTTTTTTATAACAAGGGTTTCCTCTTATGTCCTCTGTTCTCAGAGTTAAAAACAGGAGGGTTCTCTCTGCCTTCAGGTCAATGTGGGCAAACCACTGTAAGCCAGTCAAGTGTTCCTGCTTTCAAATACCACCTTCAAGATCGACATGGTAAACCAGCTTAGTTACAGATATTAGCATTTTACCAAATCTCGATGCAAATAAGCGTCTGGAGGAAGGATGCTGACAGAGTTTTGCCAACATATGCAAGACAAGGAAACATAAATTTGTGTATTGTAATTCAATGTGCTCCAAACACAAATGCATAGCAGTAAGAGTTGATGCATCACCAGACAATATATATTGTGACTCCTTCTAGCAGTACAGCACTAGCTGTAGTGTCATGGAGGGTATCTCTAGCATGGTATGACCACATTTAACTTTTTTAAAGCAAAGAAAGATGTGATTCATGGCAGTTAGCAGCCTAGACATACCCTTGGAGAATTCATGTGATGAAAGATAATAAAAAATATTTTTTATTTAATTAGGGTAAACTACAAATTCTGGATGGTGATTAATTCATCGATTCATGAGAAAGAAGTTCTCTGGGGACCATCACCAGTTTTGAATGACTTTCCAGGAATGCTGAATTTCATATCTCGATCTCTGCTTTATGCTTTACTAAAAATAGAGAGAAAAAAATACAAAGCAAAAGTACAGGTGATCAAGTCTCTTCATGGGAGAGTATATTTGAAGGTTCAAATTTGAAGGTTATTTGAGCAAATAGGATGTATTCATATGTAAGCTATACAGTGATATTTGGAGAGCACCAGAACAAAAGACTGAAATTCTGCAGACTGGCTCCACTTCCTGACATTACTGCATTTAAAAAAAAAATAAAAATACATACTTCCAATCTAACACATTTTAGGAGATGGGAGGAGAGCAGACTAACTGTTTTGGACAGAGACAGCTATTAGCATTTCCAATACAGAGTTTATTCCAAATTTGGTGCTATGCCTCTGCAGATCTCAGATCAGAATCAAGCCTTTAGGCATTAACTGAGATAAACAAAGTATGATACGTCAAATCTAATTATGCTATAAATACCCAAATAATATCTAGATCTCTAAGGTAATTCTAAAGAGCCTCAGTGATGGAGAGGCAAATATGATTAAATTTAAACTGCAAACAGCTTGTGAAATATGGGAATAGCATTACATGTGGAAATATCTGTAGGGAAATATTTTCCTTTAGCTAATAAGGCAGGAAATTTTGTGACACAGTAAATAATTTTTGCAGTAGCTTAAGGCATCTTAAAGGAAAAAGCAAGAGATGCTAAATAACTACTATACATTCCTGCTCTAAAACCATCATCAATAATACTTATTTCATAACTACCAAGTTAGAAAAAATAGTGAAAAGCAAAGAAGTTACAAAAAATGGTAGGAAAAAAACCCCTTCTTGCATTTTACATCAGTTATAATTATGAAATAAGCAGTTAAATTGGTTAATGCTTCAATTTTATTTGGAAGAAGTAAAAATAAAGCTCTCCTCCCCCTTAATAATTTTTATGCTGGGAGAAAGCAAGAATAAAATGTCAGCAGACTATTTGAATACAACACTTTGCCTAGGAAGAGTTTGAAGAAAAACAAATTTTGTTAATCACAGATCTCTGCCATCCCATTTGCTACTGTCAAAGGTACTGATATATGGTTAAGTGCACCTACTTACCACTTTAAGATAAAACTGAAACTGAGCTTGTAAATGCATACCAAACACTTGTCTGACTCTGCCTTTTAGTCCTCCTGTGTGCGTTCAAGTCATGGAAGTCCATTCACGTTTCATGGTTTTCTCAATCAAATGACAGAAATTCCAAAACTGCTCAGTGCAGTATTCAGGAACAAATTTACAGGTTTGTAAGCCACCAGGAGCTATATGCCTTAATTAAATCTATTTCCTTTTGAATGATCCTAAAACACTTCCATTAACTTTTTAACTCTTTGAGCTATGTATGCTAACACTGGCTCACAGGATACCTGGCCAGTTCCACAATCACATGCACTATGGGAAACCTTTCAGGAGAACTTCAGGAACAACTCCTGCCACAAAATCCCACACATGGCACTCGTCAAACCTCCATCTTTCTCATGCCAACACTATGCATGTTGAGTGCCTCCATCTTACAATCAAATCCAATGACAGCAGCAATGTTGTATTCTCCCTTATAACATTCTGTCAGTGATTTAAGCCAGCTCAGTGCATATGTCAAGTGACAAAATATCAGATCACCCATAGATAATGCATCAGTATAGCTAAAATCTATTTAATCTTGACTGTACACTAAGTTTTGTACATAAATGTTCTACTCAGCAATCACTAACTAGAACTTGTTCCAGTATGTGAGCTGTTTCGATAGGACACACACCTAGCCACGTAGGTTAAGACTTGGATACAGCTTGAGCGAGACTAAAAGCCTTGAATAATCCAGAACGATCTTAAGTTTCCAGGTCCAAAGTACAAAATTGTGAACATATAATTCTGAGACACAGCTTCCAATTTTGGAGATGTGAACAGAGAAATGTATAGAGAAATGAAACATCAGCTCTGACAGATACAGACCTAACTGCTGGAAAGTTCTGCAGCAGCCAGCCTGCCACATTCCTACAGTCTGAATTGAGGCCAATGACAGATATATTTACAGGTCTTCTTCCAGTGCTGAAGGAATATGATTTAGGAAGAGTGAAGTCATGTACAAAGAGCTAGATAAAGACAGAAATATTACTTAAAGGAAGGATTATTCTGAACAGCAAGAGGAGACTTTTCTGGGCTGCAGAGAGATAAGGCAGGGCAATGTCCAGTGACAGATGCAATTCCAGATCCCAATGGCCATTGCCACAAGTCATCTTGCTACCTATGCCCATTCTCTCTCTCAAGTCCCATGGCTAAAGTAGCAACATAAGTGGGCCCAAAGGAAATCTGGGGCCTGCTGGAAGAGTTCCCTCTTTTCTTGGCACCCAAGGAGTAACAGAACATTCTTCACAGTGCCTTTAAGCATGGGTCTCAAACAGAAGACATTTTAGGAAATGTTCCATTTTCTTCATACTCCTTTAAATCATTGCAAAAGAAACTAGAGACCTTGGACACACTACGCGATTTCTTTATCATTCATAGTTTCCTCACAGAGCACCTCAAAAATGCAAAACCTGAAAAAAGCTCTTCAGCTCCTCCAGTAATGCACTTTTTTCTTCCTATTCCATTAACCTTGTAATGAGACAGCCTCATCAGGCCTTAAAAGAAGTCTAGTAAGTTATGATTTTGGTCAATAATATGATATTTTTAAATAGCATCACAGATGCAAACGAGCAGAGAAATAATAGCCCTAATCTGAAGAGTTAATCTAAATTAGCCCTACCGAATAGTGAAACATTGCATTGTATTTGCAGGAGTAAGTGCTGAACAGAGTGATAGAGGGCTAATTGCATAGATTTTTTGGAAGGACTGTTTTATGGAAAAAACTCCCATGTTTACAAGATTGTCTCTCCTGTTTGTCCAGGGGGGATTACAGGATCTTAGGGTCTGCCTGGGAAAAGCTAAGAACCAAGATACCAATTCTCACAGCAAAGACATGCAGTTACATTCCATACTATAAGCTATTAAAATATGATCTTATAGACTTAAGAAAAAACAACTTCAATCAATATACATTTCAAATGGTTCATTTTTAAAATTTACATTTATTTTAGGGACAGAAATTCATCACTTACTAAAAGACTACATCCTAGAATTTAAGGTCACAGACACATATTTACTTTGAAGGCAGCTGGAAGAGCTGCAAATGTTATTACCTCAGGCCATTTTTTCCACCTCCATGTTGGAGTTCACCATGACAACAGCAAAGCAAACTAAATGGAGCCCACGAGTGCTTCCTAAACTCAGTGCCTCAGTGCAAAATCTTTTTTTTTTTTTTTTTTTAATCTTAAATCAACAGTGAAGGCATTTCAATCTAACATGCATGACTCCACACTCAAAAAAGGAAAAGGTCAAGGGAATAGGGAAGGCTGCAGACACCCACGCACTGAGTTGTACGACAGAAGTGATATGGAGTTACATGGAGTTGATTTACCAGCATTAAAAGCATCAGCTACCAGCTCCAGGAAAGTACAGTTGCCATTGCTGGGGAATTCACCTAACAACAATCTGAGGCCAAAACATCCCAATGAGCAGTGTTCGAGTGGAGTCTCCTGATCCACACAGGGATCCGCTTTTCAGTTTCTTGTCCTTGAAGAACATCAACTTAGAGCTTAAGTTACTTAACTTACATTTAAGGCACTAAATGTTTCTAGACAACTCTTCAAGAAAAGACAGTAAACTATGGTATTCTTCTACTGTTTCATTCACTTCTAATTACATACATGTATGTAAATTATAATAATCTCAGCTGATTTATAGTTCTGCTTTTGTTTAATTTCTGAGATGAAACACAGATCCCTAGACATTTTGTTTGTTCATTTTGTGTAACATTATCTTCTTTGTAATGTAACTGCAGATATCATAAGTTCTTACAAAACTATTTCTTCTCTGTAGAACAGTAATCAAAACATGCCCCAGGCTCATAAAGATTTTTACAGACTTGCCCCCCGGCCCTGTTACCTGGACTTATGGATACACTTCATTGTTCTGATATCTTTTCCTCACGTTATCAGCCTTTAGAGTTAACCCATAAAGCCTTTTCTTGTAAAATCTGTCATTCAGAAAATAAATATGTTAAACTTCAGGAAGTTGAAAAACTAGAATGTGATTTATTTCATTGGAAATGCCAGGTGCATCTTGCTATGTTTCCATATTATGAATGAAAAGAGGCATTTAATGATCCAGGAAATTTCTCTCTAAGTATCTGCAAGCACAGTGTTTTTTTTATTTGCAATTTTTCATTGCATTTGCAATTTTAAAATGCCTCCATTTCTACAAGTACAGGCAATATTTACTTTATGGAATTCTGTTCATAGTACTTGTTTCTTACATTCTACGAGGTGAAGTTGGCACTCAGTAGGTAGGTGAATATTTTATTTAAAATCAATGTGTAATGGGTTATGAGAATCAAACACAGAAATACTGCAATTCCTGCATCCTAAAAGAGAAACTTCCAATGATCTTTATCATTTTAAAACTCAGAAGTTTGCTACAATATGGTCATACAAAACTGAATGTGGTTTCTTTCTTTCAGGAAGTAGCACATGTGAATAGTACCTGAAAAAAACCCTTTTCTAAAAACTAAGAAAAAGCTGCTGATTTTTAAAGCACCCTGAGTTATTAACGTGCAGAATGGTTTTAGATAACTAGAAAGAAAAAAAATATTAAGTGACACAAATATAAGGCCATTATTTTATAGAAATTATTAATCAAGCAACAGGTATTAGAAATTAACTGACAGCAGACTATTGGAAACTCCTCATTCACATTTTTAAGCTTTTCAAGACACCACTGCTCATTTTTATCGACTGCATTAAATAATATTTTTTATATGTATCATTCTTCTTATTCTACTGCACTATTTCCTATTATCATATCACCAGTTTCTAAGGAGAAAAACATAATTGTCTGAAAGTACAGTGATTTCAAATTGTCAGCGGGAACAGCATCTCTGCCTACTCTTTATTCCTAAACTGTTTGTTAGGCTACATCATTCAACATGTTTGCAAACATGAAACAGATATTTGAGCCATTTGGACTAGATGGGAAGGGTAACATAATTACTTCTATGTTGCAGTGATTTTTCATTTAATTGAAGATGGCTCACAGATGTGGATTCCATGTACTCTTCCCAGCACCAAACTTGCATTTCTATTATCTATGATCTGACAATAGCATATTACATAAATCTGATGTTACACAATGATACTGTTATTCAACACGTATTGGCAGTGAGCTATTTGAACAGCTGTTATTCGAGCTAGGATGACTATCGACCTTTATTTGTCTCAAGTAATCAAAATAGAAAAGGGATGAAGTGAACAGGTTCCTACCACTATTTCATAGCAAAGGAAATCTATCTGAACTGTTTCCATATTAGTGAGCAATCTTGAATTTACTCAAAGTTTTGTTAGCTTTCACATGTAAAGTAAACCTTTATATTTTGAGTTTCTCCTTGTCAGCTGTGTGAGGATACCCTCAGGAGTTACCTTTTAAAGGGTCTCCAAACACTAGTGATATACTGTTATTTGGACACTCACATCTCCAAGTCTTTACATTAGACCAGTCTCTGAGGCTTAGCATTAAAAGGGTAATACTTTCAATCAGCTGATAGCTGAGGAGGGACTAGCATTGCTGAATTTTCAGTTTTACTCCCAAGCCTCTATGTAAGCTGAGTCAGCAGTTGCTTTATTTTAAAGACTCTCTTTATTCACCTGCACTGCTGCAGATTGATAAGGCCTATAAATTCCAGTTACCTCTTAGAGGGCTGCTTTAGAGATTAAAAGTATATACTTACTTTGATATCACAGTGTAACTCCCGAAAGGATTAACAGGAGTTAAGTGCGTGCATGCTAAGCAGGAGACATTCTACACCTCCTCCCTTATAGAAGACAAGAGAGGAAACAGACCCTGCACAATCCTTCAGGGAAATGTAAAGGTCATGCAGGTGAATTGCTGACTAGAACACCCTTTGCTCCCTCAAGAAAGTATGCAGCACATCTACTATAAAGTTGAGGTTAGGAATTCAAATCAGAGCAAGATTAATTAGATACTAAAATCCTCTCATGAGAAAGGGCTTCACTGCACATTTACTCCAAACTAGTAGCACAATTTCAGCTTTCCTGGTGTGCACAAAAATTACATTTCTTTCTTCTACGTTATAACGGCTTCTGATTTCATTGCTGCATTGCATATGTTCGTAAATCAGTATAGGGTATTGAACCGTTCTGCTGTTTACTTAAAGCTTTTTACTTCATAGTGGTTAATATAAAGTAGAAATAAAACAGCGACAGGTGCTATTTAAATTTGGTGATCCATCTGGTGACAACTGAGAGAAAAAGCAACATCAGATCAATTAATGTGCTCACTAATTCCACACAGGATATAATGCAATTTGATAGTATTACTGTCTATTGCAGGACTATTTCTTCCTGCTTATGTGTGCAGGATGTAATTTTTTCCTTTCAGTTTGCACGCATTCAAAATAAGCAAAAAAACCAAACCAAAACAACAACCTGTTTACAAGAGAAAATATCTTCATGGAAGGGTATAGAGTTGAGCTCATGACGTGGGGTCCATGTTCAAGATTTAGTGTTTTTAAGTAAATCATTCCAAAATAGACGCTTGCTTTATTTTTTTTCGCATTCTAACAATTCCTGTTACTAATTCTCTTCTATGTCAGAAACTTGTGTAGGCAGGGTTACAACAAAACTTTTGCTTCAGCATCTGCATAAAAAGTAAGTAATGAAAAATTGAAGTTTTACTAACTTGTATATATGACAGAAGGGATATTGCAAATGTTCAAGCAAATAATATGCACTTATGCTTCAGATGAACATAGATTTCACAGCAAGCATCTTCTAAATTAACAATGGATAGAACAGTAACAGTGCCACAACAAATGAAAACATTTAATTTCATTATTCTCTAAGGGCTCTATCCTAAATACATCGTAAACTATCTGAGTATAGGGCACATTCTTGCAACTGCCTTTATAGAAATGTCTTCTCCAGACATAAAAGTGACAGGATGCCCAACCTGCAAGACTGAGGATCTGCCAAAATCTCCTTATCCCACAAGGGCTGTATAATTTTGCTCATTAAGGTGAAGATCTAGTGATACAGGCAGAGGATAAGAAAGCTCGGAGGAGGACATAAAGACATAGTAGACACAAGAAAAGAAGAATCTCTGTGAACAACTTAAAATTTTCAAACTGTCAAACAAGGGAATTCAGGACTTTCCTGTGTGGAGAATGACCCAAGGAAGCACATAATCCAGACAAGGCAGGAGTTTGAGGTGATTTCAGGGCACCGGCATGGGAAAAAGTGTGGTGCACAGACAGTGCTGCGGAAGAGTCTCTGTTCCTGTTCTCTACCGAATCCCAAATCTAACTAGCTGATTTACCTTTCAATGTGCTGTTGTTAGCAACCATTTGCTAAGGAATATGCAAAATTCTTAACATGTTTTCACTATTTATTCAGAGTGAGGCTTATCTATCTATCTACCTATCTATCTATCTACCTGCCTTATATTCTATCTGAAATTAGAGTTAGAAATTAAATAAATTCAAGAACAAGTAAGCATACAATTTCACAAAGAAGTTTGTGTGGGAGCTTTGAGGCACAGGTGGGTTATACAGCCAGGCCTTAGAACTAGGAAATACCTCTAGGTCAAACAGCCCAGGCACAGTCATTGCAGTTGGTATAAAATGCAGCCACAGCATAAGAAACATTCTGGATCAGTGCTACTTACAGTTACCACGTCTATCAGCACATAAAAGTCAAAAAGCTTTTTTGTAAATGAGGTGTTCTGGTTTTTATCAAGTTTCAGTGAAGATAACTTGCCAAAACCTTTTCAGAAGACTTATCACAAAAACTAGGGTAAAGCAACTACTGCAAATTGAAGCCCTCTGCCACTTTTTGCCTTTCACTATTTCAGAATGGGCATGCAGTACCTCCTCAATCCCTGCAGGCACTCATGAGGTCCACAAGGTGGCTAGATTAGACCTGCAAACGTATACTTGACCTTGAAATATTACTTATTAATATTATTGTTTACATTTATCTTTGAACTATACTTTATACCCTCCAAAGGTGACTTAATTAAGAGGGCAGAAAGAACAAGTGATTTCATTTTATTATGAGTCTACTGTTTATTATGACATTTGTTTAAAAATATCAGTTTTCAGGAGCTTTTACGCCATTGAGACAAATTCAGTACAGACTTACATGGCAGAAATGTATATAACTACACTACATCTGTACTAGTGTTTTGATGTTTTTCCTTACTGATTTTGGAAAGCTCTAAGCATAAAATAAAATGAATGTTTCTGTAATTTAATAGAGTATATTGCCATATAATTAATATTTAATAAATGCATGAAAGAAAGCTCCATGGAGAGGCAGAAAAAGACACAGAGAAAATGAGAAGGGTGCATCTTTTCTAACAGCACTGAAAGCAATTTATATTGAAGAATGCTTATGTTTTACTTGATTTTCCTTATCCATAGATGCTAAAGGGCAATTCCCAGAGCATCCTTCAGAAAAATGGACAGCCTCCAAGTTTGCATTCTTGCATCAAGTCCTGAACACTACTACAACACAAATACCAGAAAATCCTCCTGAGTTCATTCCCTAGAAGCCAGGGTTTTGCCCTTAAGTAGGAAGAGAATAACAGAGTATTTTACAGATATGTTTATGCAGGGTCTGATTGTGAGAGCTGACCTCAGGCCTCTTCATCAGCAGGAATGATAAGACACTGTCACATCTCCCAAGTACTTAAGTACTTGATATTAGACACCTAGAATTGAAAATTTAGCTAAAATATATATTTTATTCCTTTCTCATATCAATATGACTATTGAATCCACAAATGTTTGCATTGGGTCTGGTTGAGATGGAGTCCATTTCCCCATAGCAGCCCTCACAGTTCTGTGCTTGGCATTGGTAGCAAGAAAGCTGTTGATAACACAACCGAGTTTGGGCTACTGCTGAATAAAGCATCAGCAGTGTAACATTCCTTCCCAATTAGTACCAAAATCTGAGAGGAGACACAACCAGGCTAGCTGACCCAAAGTAACCAAAGAGATCCCATACCACGTGATGTCAGCTCAGATATAAAGGCTAAGGAAAGGAAGAAGAAGGGGGGGCATTCATTGCCTATAATGGTTGCTAGCTGAGAAACCATGCTGAAGCCCTGCTTCCTGGGAAGTGGCTGGACATAGCTGCTAATGGGAAGTCCTTGTTATTTTCCTCTTTGCTTGTGCACATGTACTTTCACCTTTCCTTTAGTAAACTGCCTTACCCATGAGCTGGTTTCCATCTTATTCTCTCTCCCCTATCCAGCTGGGAAGGGGAGTGATAGAGCAGCTTGGTGGGCACCTAGCATCCAGCCAACATCAACCCACCACAATATTGCACAGTTTGGTACTACTACTACTTTACTAATACCTGCCCATATGAGCACCGCTATTTATTCTTTTTTGGGTGGGGACTCCTAATCCCTCCACTGATCATCTTATGTCTTAATTTACAACTCTCCTTGGGTGCAGCCTGATTCCTGATGCTGCTATAGTGCCTAGGGTAGTATGTCTTAGATGTTATCAACTCCAAATTATAAACCCAGGCAATAGTAATATGCAACACACATAGCAACCACAATCTGTGACTTCTTGAAATGAAATGCTTCAATGAGATGGATTTCTGGTAGAGAACAAGTGAACTAGAAATTCAGTGTGGCACATCCCTGATACTACACCTACTACACCTTGCAGTGTAAACCTTTGTTGATGACTCACATGAGCAGCTCTCAGCTATATACCTTTCTTTATATTTCACATTCTAAATTCAGTATTTTATATACTCAGTATTTTATACTAAATGAACACCATTACATTTCTGTTTGACTGTTGAACATATGAAAAATGTTACACTTTTGAAAAAGAATGTATGCATGAGTAAAATTCAGGTATTTCTACATTGATTCAGGTATCAAAAGTATCTACCAAGTCCACTTAAAATAGACAGCAAATGGGCATATAAAAAACTTGTTGAGCTGCTCTAAGTTCTCCCTGTAAGTTGTAAATATAGATGATGCTTTCAAAACCTTACTGTTAAAAGAGAAAAATACACAAGACAGCCAGATTATGCAGAGGTATCACAGTATCAACAAGGTTGGAAGAGACCTTAAAGATCAAGTCCAACCTGTAATCTAACAGCCCATCATCTAAACCATGGCACCAAGTGCCTCATCCAGCCTACTCTTGAACACCTCCAGGGTCGGTGACTCCACCACCTCCCTGGGCAGCCAATTCCAATGGCAGATCACCCTTGCAGTGAAGAATTTCTTCCTAGTATCAATTCTAAATCTCTCCTGATGGAGTTTGAGACTGTGCCCTCTTGTTCTGTCTTCAGTTACCTGGGAGAAGAGACCGACCCCCGCCTGACTACAGCCTCCTTTCAGGTAGTTACAGACAGCAATAAGGTCACCCCTGAGCCTCCTCTTCTCCAGGCTGAACAACCCCAGCTCCCTCAGCAGCTCCTCTCAGGGCTTGTGCTCCAGCCCCTTCACCATCCTCGCTGCCCTTCTCTGAACACGTTCCAATAACTCAACATCTCTCCTATACTGAGGGGCCCAGAACTGGACACAGCACTCAAGGTGAGGCCTAACCAGTGCCCAGTACAGGGGAAGGATAACTTCCCTGACCCTGCTTGCCACTCCATTCCTGATGCAGGCCAGGATGCTATTGGCCTTCTTGGCCGCCTGGGCACACTGCTGGCTCATGTCAAGTCTCCCATCCACCAGCACCAGGTAAAACCTCCCTATATTTGTTTCTGGTTTTTCAGGATAATTGACACAGAGTATCCATGCTACCAACACTCCACTTACAAACCAAGAACTGCTGGGTACAGTCTTAGCCATACTCATAAATGTGGTATAAACAAAATAGAAATCTCAGTATGAATAGTATAGTCCTAGTTCAATATCACACAGGTTTGATTTCAATGAGTCAATCCTTTAGCTGCCAAGAATCTGTAGGAATCTAGCAAAAAATCTTCTGCGTACAAAGTAAGAGTTAATGACATGTAGCTACTATTACAATAAAGATAACTAGTCATCCTAGAAATTATTATCTAACAATTTTAGCCACATGAATTTAACTCCACCAGTGCCAGCTCGAACTTTCCCTGTCAAAACAGTAAGAACTCAGCTTTCATCATAGTCTCTAACATGTCCCTGCCTTGCCCTTCCTACAGGCTCTCATGTTCGGCAAAAAAACTCCCTCAAAATTATATTAGAAAGAGTTGCATCCTAGTGATGTGGCTCTAACAGTGCTTTATACTCACCCTGTACAAAGTAGGGCAGAAGCTTGTCCTTCATGTCTCTGTATGGCAATGAAAAGCAGTACAGCCTGATGAGGATCTGAGGTGACAAGCCAAGACGGCACATCAGGATATTTTAGGTCTTCAACTGGGAAAGTACATTTCTGGCTCACACTGCAGCCAGACAGCCCATCCTGGCAAGGCTTGGGGCTGGTGCCTGCAACCACATCATAAGTGGTTCCTATGAGGAAACCTGGGAGCACATCAGGTATCAAAAAGATTTCATAACACTCCTAACTGCTAAGCAAGCCATTGCTGACAAAAATCCATAAAGCCAAAATGTAGAGTTCTTGCTCATCTGCATTTCATCAGAGACCGTTTTACTTGACTTTTAATTAGATTAAATCAAATCAATAGTCGACACAAAGGTCATCGGTTTTGTATCGTTCCTCTAAAACTACAGTACAGAGTTTCTTTTATATTTTTTCTGAGGAGATAGCATTCCATTTTTAATATAACTAGTTTCTGTAACTAAATAATGATGGCTTCCTAACACTAAATGTACATCACCTCTATCCAAAATACAGAAGAGCATAAAAGACACTGAAAAGCCTGGGCATATGGTTGAATAATGTGGCCAGGTATGCCAGATCATCTCTTTACAGAGCATATGTGATAGAAATTTCAAAAGGCAAAGTAACATCGACAGTTTTACACAACACATAAAGTCATTTTCTTTGATAATGCATTTGTTTCTCCACATTGAACATGGTTTGGTAGGGGGGGTGCTTTTTTGTTTTATTGCAAATACAATGACCTTTCCTTGGCACAAGAAAATATTCATCCTGATACTGAGAAAGATGTCAATTAAAGAGTGCTATCTTATTGTGCTTCTCACTATTAGGAAACATACACTAAAAGGAAGATAAGAAATAACAGTTATTTGTGAAAATATTTTTGGAAGAAAATGTTGCTTTGTTCAGTGGAGAAATATTCATTTAATTTCTCTTCTATCTTTGAAGTACTATTTTAAAACAGTTTACAGTACAATTTTCAATTTCCCATCTCCAAAGGATGAAAATAAAAGCATAAAAATACCAAGTAAATCCAAAGTAAAAATCATCAGTTATAATTGAAGATTTTAATTTTGCTCATTTTTAAAAACAATCCACAGAAATCCTTTGGGGAAAAAATTATATTTTGTTCCAAAAGCGTATTGTAAGAAATAACATATCTGGAAAAGTATCTCCCTTTTCTAGAAACCTCTAGCATAAAAACCCCCCACCTTACTATGATTGGAACATATAAACATACATTAACATTATGTTACTTTAAAAACTCTGTCTCAAAGCCAATTATGTAAATGTACTTTTTTTTTTTTTTCAGTTTGACACATATACCCTTCTTACTCCAATTAAGCAGCAACACTAGAACCATTTTGACTTCCATCTGGTTTAACCAGTAGTATTAATAAAAATAATGTTCAAGCAAAACAGAGCACATATTTCTTCATTCAAGAATATACTCCTCATGTTAAATATAAGGACTGAAAATTATGCCCTCTCTTACATATTTGTGTAAAGAAAGTTTTCATCCAACATTCTAAGTAAAGAAATTCTACTGGTGAGATGCTTGGAAACCTCAAGGTTGTTGAGAGTTTATTTTAGCTTCAAAAAGAAGTCACATCCCATTAAGGCAAGTGTTAGGACACTTGAAATCATAAAACATTTACTCTTAATTATAATATTAATGCTAATGAATCTGTCTGTTAATTACTTTGAACATTGCCTGAATAAAAGCATGAACTGGCATTTCAGCATTATTACTTGGCTATAACAATATTTTATGAATCTGAATCTAACAGTGCAATCTTAAACACAGTTCGTCACTGCAATACTATAATGAATTTAGGTTTAGACGGTGATTTATTTCAACTATCGACCATGTGTTTTACTGAACTGAGGAAACATGCTGTCAAGCAGTTGCACCTTGGAACTGGGTAAATTTTGCTACACTTTATGTTACTGAGATTTTGTCTCTATTCTAGTACATTTTAGAAATGTGCAAATTGTGGTTTGTTTTTTTCTTTTTTTTACTACTGTCAGTTAAGTTATTATTTTATTCTGTTTAGCTAATTTTATGCTTTTTAAACCCATAATAAATTTCAATTTTGAATTATGACTTTTTTTCAGCACTGAACTCCTGCTGTTATGCAGTAGCAACACCACACTTACTGTCAGCTCTGGTGGCTAACATTGCTGCACTTGTCTTTACCTCATATTGCAAATCTAACCCAACATCTTGAAGTAACAGATTCCTTTCAAAAGTCCACAAGGTCCAAGCCTGAGGTAGCAGCACTGAGATGACCCATAACCTGAATTTCCACTTTCTTCATCTCATCCCAAGCTGCTCTCACTATTCCTGGTACTAGAGAGCTATTTTTAGTCACAGTCCTCTTGTAAAAATGACACAACCGGACAGTTTGAATTATTGCCCAGAGCAACTTATACTGCCCTCATTTAAGAGCTGTGTGTAAGCTTTTCTAATTTCCATAGCAAGAACAAGTACTGCATTTGGCACTATATTTATTTGATAGCTTTTTGCAGTTACAGTAGTCATTACTGTAGAGAAATTACATTACCTTGGGCTCGTGTTTAATCTTTTTATTTTTTTCACAAAAGGAAAGACTATGTATTTGCAGTGCAATAAATATTGATTTCTTATTAATGATCACTTTACATAAATGCTATTTTCTGACTGTAAGCTTCCTTGCTGATTGTTCTAGCTCTTCATTAATCTGTGGAACAAAGAAGATTCAGTAATGTTTAACTGCCGCTCGAATCCCAGGGAAATCTGGTGGAGCCCCACTGTCATTTTTTATTTAAATATATATTGTCTTGTCATTCAACCTGGAATAGTACAAGCATGTTAATGTTATACTGTACAGACACTGTGATGTATATTTTAAAGGTTTAAATTATAATTTTTGCTCAATAGAGCACAAAGAGATGCAATCTTTAATAGAATATGAGAACCACCTTCTAGAAAGGCCCCATACGACTTAGAGGATAATTCTCTGAATTTCCAGCCATGCTTAGCAGTGACTCTAGTGCAGTGTTAGGAGCCCACAGCAGCCACAGTCACTGCACCCGCAGGGTCCATCAGCGTGAAGCTGGGCTGTGCTGACATGGACACAGGCAGAGACATGCCTCCACTGTATTTCCTTCCCTTGCCTCTTCTACAAGCACGTGGTGATAGCTTGGCAGAGGAATTTACCAGGTATGACGTTTGCATTTCAGCACTGCCCTTCTCTGGTTTGTTTTATTCCTGTGAGTTTTACTCAACTTGAATTTCTTCCTCTAAATCTCTAACTATACAAGTCTAATCAATATCATTAAGTATGCCCCTCGTGGTTTTATTTGGAACGTACTGGTGAGCACTGGTCCCAGTATATGAAAATCTATTATTTGATTTATCAGGCATGACAAATCCTCAGTGTACGACCACTGTGACTCTAACAAAACATCAGGTAAAGCTTTATAATGCCCATTCTACAAAATTCATGATGCATAATGGTAAATTACATGAAACTCAGCATGTGGAATAGTAGAGCACTCTAATAGAGATTGTAACTTATGAACAGCAACAAATACAATCTTCAGTGGTCTGGTCGAGGAATGCATTCAGTGCAGATAGCTCAGCATGAAGCTGCGATGCAAGCTCCAGGTGGTGCCTTAAGTGGCAGGAAAAGGTGGGAGCCCTTGCAAGAGGCTGTGAACTCGTGCCAACCTGGATCTTTGGGACCAGCCAAGACGATAGACACTCAGAGACACAGCAAGAGCCAGTGATTCAGCAGGAAGACCCCAGATTGTCATGCATTTACACTGTAAGGACATAAAATATAAAAGCCCATGGATGTACTTGGTTAGGGGTCCCTCCAAAGAGGCACCCAGAGTCAAGCTGATTTTGTGTTCTGCATCATGACCAAATTACTTAAAGGATTCACGTCTGAGACTCTGCTATAGGAAACTTAAGAGTTGAGCCAGTAAGGAGCCATTGCCTAGCTGTGTGAGCCTTGCTGCAAAGAGGCTTCAGTCCCCACAATGAAATTCTCAGGTGGTGGGAGTAGGACTGCCAGACTGCCTCCTGGCTGGTGAGACAAGAAAAGTTTACTTAACAGTCTAAAAGACATTGTTTATGTTTCTCATTCAGTAATATGAAAGTATAAGATACTACAGTTTTATTTAATATTTTACTTGCTCTTTTAAAGCAGTGCTTACTAATTAATCACTTGTGCACAGTATTGTCACAATCACACAACAAAAATATACCAACAATGAAAATATAACTGCCTGTTACACTAGAAAGCAAGGAAACGTTTAGAAAGCAAAATATGTTTGCATTATTTTTCTACTGTGAAAACATAGGTTTTACAAATGTGTTTCATGATCCTGAATTGCTTTAAGCTCATGAATACTTCTGTTGAAACAAGCAGGACTGGCAACTCACTCAGCTGATGCTGGCAGGAACAGTTACTAGGGCAAGGTCACAGTAACAGGTATGCTAAATTTCCTAGTGGAAAAGCCTGAAGGTTATTCCACTAGTTTTCCTTGCAAAAGCCTACTTTGCCAGAGAGAAAAAATTCCATTGCTCTTAGTAGCTATGTTATGGGTTCCAAGCTGCAACCATTCAGAAGCTAGGGACTTTCAAAGCAGCAGAAACCTGTGTGTCGATGGGACACATTCTGGAGTATGTCAGGTCGAGGTGTGTTAAACATGGTGAATCTACAATAAGGAAAAGTATGCATGCATGAAACAGGCAGTGGGATTGCATAACTCTGCCCCTATTTTGCTCTGAGGGGGATGTTTCTTGAATGACAGTCTTAAAGGTGCAGGAAGTATGGGGGGAGTGTAGCTTTATCCTGTGATGTCCCAAACAGATTTTGAATATTGTATATCTTAAAGCCAGTCCAGGAGTGCCAACATGACTCTTCCTAGTATGAAAATTTGCTATCATATACAATAGCCAAAGTCTTTTACTTCTCACAGAATCCTTTGTCCTGGCCTCTCTATGAGATGGGGAGTTCAGGGGTAATCTCCATCCACACTTCTGGAGTAGAGAATACTTTCATGCAGAGTAAGGTTGTGTATCTGAAAGGGACACAACAGTCAGAGCAATGAGACCATTTCTTTCTTTCTTCTATTCTATCTTTGCAGTATAGTTCAAACCACAGATTATTTCCTTCAATGCCCAGAACTGGACCTAGAAGTCCCACAGCATCCCATGCCAGCCCTAGTATACCTCCGTGGAAGCCAGTAAATGGTTTAAAGGCAGGGAAAATTCATGCCTGGCCAGTTTAGTTGGTGTAAATATTCCAATAGACATGCTGATCTCTGTAAGCATACACAAAAGGAACACAACATACCCACAGGCTGTATTAACCTTGTGATTCCTTATTTTTCCAAAGTATTTACCATTACTCCACTAGCCATGTCAAACTTGCACCAGAACTGACAACTAGGGTACTTGAATGTAACATACAAATATGCTCGCCCTCATCAGTACACGTACATGCACATTTTGCTGTAATTTACAAGTAAATTTTTTTCCAGAGGAACCTGCAAAATAGATAAAAAGACACAAAATACTCATACTTTAAAATACCTAGTAAAAACATATGAAACAAAATTAAGTCTCTTGCATTTCCTTTCTGTAAAATTTACATACTCTGCAAAATCCTTTAAGACTGAAGCACTAAAATGACCTTACTTTTGAAAATAAAGGTACACCACACAGGACACTAATCCAGCTGATCTCCAATACATGCAGAGGGCTGTTACCTAGATGAGTCATTGCCAAATGGGTAAAAAACTGCATTCAGTTTGTCTGGGTTAGATGGCTTTTCATGTATTGTACATTCTCTTCACTGCAGTGGTTTAAATGAAAAATTCCTCTAAAAATCTGAAGAAAGCACAGAAATATCTAGAAGTTTTCACTTGAACCATCGAATCAAACACCATAAAAATAAAAGCATCCACATGAAATTTGCCCTTCCTTCAAATGGAAGAGACCTCAACACAACCCTTAGCACCAGTCTCACATGAGTATAATAAAATATGCTCAAGCAAATTCTCATTGGAACAAAACTAAGCAAAATTATCAGAATGGCTACAAAAAGATGTTTCTCACCTCTTCCATTATTTCCCCAACTTTATAGGATTTGGAATACAGATTAGAGGCTAAATTTTAGCTTTAATGAAAGGAAAGACATTTTGAAAGACTACTTTTGACATGAAGATTAAGATCGCATCTGCTTTGTTCCCAAATAAGAGCAAACCTTGAACATCCTCACACAGCTGTATAACCTGAACATAACCACTACTGAGACAGTCTGGCGGAACAAGCTGCTACCACTTTCAATGAAACAAATCACTTTGGACTGTATTGGACTTGGCAGACTGCTTGTCTTTCAAGCACTTTTTCTTGGCTTCCTCAGTCATCTGTGGGACAGGGAGACCACAGACCAGATGTTTCCTTGAATTAGCTGGTCAACTGAAACTGATTGATGATTTTACACTCTTTGATAACTAGGTGTTGCTTATCCTAAATGTATAGTATTCAACAACAATGAAAAACATCTCTTATGCTATCATTCTCAATCTATCTATAATTTAGAAGTTCAGAGGGATAAACTTTATTCCACAGTAGCATGGCTTATGAAATATTTTGCAATCTCCTTAGATGTCTTTGGAGCTGTCTTTGAATAGGGACAAAGAATCTTTGAGTGAACACAGCACCAGGTACTCCTTTTGCCATACACCACTTCCAACAAGTGGCTCATTACACCTTTCCTTTCTCACCCATTCTTCGGGTGACCATCTAGCAAAAACCTCTGTTCACACAGTTGCAAGTCTGAAGGAATGTAAAAATCATCTCAACAGCCACTATACTACAGCAAAAAATTGTATCTGCATTGGGAAACAAGTATCTGACTTTCCCCAGTACGTGACTGTTTTGTGGGTTTTAGCAACGTGGTCCTAAACACTCATGTATCAGTATTGCCAAACTGGAGCAATGTGCTATTGTGACTTGAATCCATGGACCTGTGACAACTTCCCATGACTATTACCTCACTGGAATAACCGCCTATGGGTTGCAGAGTTCCTGAGATGAAATTTTATCCCACAGTATCTTTTCTCTCTTGCTATGGAACTGATTGGAATTTCAAAACACAAGAAGGGTTAATTTAAAGCATGAAGTAGACAAAAATGGATTTTGTCATAATTACCAAATCACAAAAAAGGAAGTAGAATATAAAGTTTGCTAGCATTAGAGAAGTCAGAAAACAGTTAATTTGTTTGACTATTAATTCTGATGTGAAAGAGAATGGCAAAATCTAAAAAATGCAGTTGCATTTTTAAGTAATGTTCATTACCTTTAACTGAACATGACTGTTCATTTTTTAAGCATTTATCTGTTCATCCATACTGAAACTTAAATGGAAATATTTTTACAGGTCAGATAGTCTGCTTTTTTCACTGTAAAGATAGGAACAACAATTTCTTGAAGCTTTCTACAATTTTCTTGAAAAAGCATTAAATCCCTAAAATCAAAGAAAACGGTAGTTACCCAGGTCCAGCACATAAGTCCCATTTCTATTCTGTTCCCTAAAGTCCAATAGCTAGAACTTTAGGTATGTAGCCAGCACCCTAAATTGCATTTCTTTGTTCTAATTCTGGTATGTACTAACAACTAGTAATGCACATCCATGTTCATTAGTGCTCTGCAGTTAGGGTCACATTGGAAAGACCTCTTCATTACTCATGCACTGCTTGTCAGCACACAGACTGGAGCAAGATTACTAGTACATCTGTCTAATTTTACTGAGAATATTGATGTAAAATCAGTCTCATTCACTGTATGCAAAACTAGAAGCCTGCTCAATTTCAAAAAATAAATCTTGCTTTTAATATGAAATATCTTATGTGGAAATGAGCAGAAGATGCATGCAATGTATTGTGCTGTATTTGTAGTCTGCAATAGTTATCCAATGCCTTTATTTCACAGAGTAGCACATGTAATTCTGAAAACTGAAATTCCATTAAGGGACGTGTGCTGGTTTTGAAGAAGTAAAAAAGAAGGGGGAAAAATGGAGAAAAAAAGCACATCCTAGTAGATTTTCTTAATTACTTGCATCATTTTCAAAATCTAAGACTGAGCCCTGGCTTTGTACCAACTTATATTAGCAGAAATCCTCTCCCCATCTTATATTTTGGCTTGCATCAAGAAGTTTCGCGCTTTTTTTTTTTTAATGGCTTTTGCAAAATAAATTACTGTTAAACATTAATTAGGTTGATATTTAGCACTGAATATGAATGTTTGTGGCGATTCTAGTTCTTTTCTGCTACCGCAAAGTAAACCAAAAAAGGCCCTCAATATCAAGCAATTTTCTCACCCATTGTGGTGTCTTCCTAATTATGAAAAGGGTAATAAAATACAGAAAAGAAAAAAATACAGGGAAAATCTAGTAACACGGATTGTCATCGGGATTATTTCTTGTTCTATATGAAGTGGTTGAGAGCAAAGCAAGCAAATGGATTTTTTTTCTCTCTTAAGCAAAGTAAAGTTCTAATACCTCTGGCGTCGAACAGCTACCTGTAACATTACAGGGTTAGATTTCTACATCTCAGCTCTGTTCCTTCTCGCTGTGCTGTCTTGCGTCACTGACATAACATTAAAAATTGTGCCCACTTATTAAATAATTTTCATGTTTTGATCATTCATATAGACATCGTAATATCCTTTAAAATTGTTCTGGACTTACTTATCATAAAAGTACAGTTTCCAAAATGAAGTCTTCAAATACTTTCTAGGTTTTAAAATTTTAGTGCAGTGGTTTCAGGAAAAGAAGTCACAGATATTACGGACAATTTTACTTGGTCATTTTGATCTTTTTAATCAAATACCACCTCTTCGAAGGACTCTGACAAATCTAGAGTATCAAGAGCTAGTAGTTCTGTTTGGATTTTGATAGGCCAAGGCAATCAAAGGAAAGATACGGTAGGCCATGAATATGATGTGTCCCTGGCCCCCTTCCCACCCCAGAATGCTGTGAATTTCAGGAGGATACACAAATTCAGAAAGGGATTAGGCAAAGTCACAAAGGATAAATAAACTGGGTAGAATAAGTTGCCATGGCACAGACAAACACACTGGCTCAAGAAATCTTTGCATTCTGGTAGAAATGGTGCAGGTTACAGCAAACTATTCTCATAATGCAGGGCTCTGGAATTGCTTTTCTTACTTTCCTGTTTAATTCATGGCAGTAAATCTTTTCCATCAACTTTTTTAGCTCTTTTGCTATTTTGATTGAAAGAGATTATATTAACAGTAAGTTTTTCACTCTCTCCCACATTTGCTGCCTCTTAACTTTTAAACATTTGTATCTCCCCATTTTGCTTCCCCCTCCAAAAAATAAAAAATAATCATAAAATATTTTTTTTTAACTAGAGAAAAAAAAGAAGGCTTCCTGATTGAGAAGTCTGTTTTCACTTTGGTTTTGACACATTTTTCTCCAAATGAAACTAAAATTTTATTTGATTCTAGGACCTTCTTCACTAGTCTCCAATTCTGGGTATCGAGAATACTTGTCAAAATGAAACACAAACTACTGAAAATGAAAATTTGATAAAAGATTTAAGAGCCAATGAATATTCAGGTAAGTGACAATGAACTCAGTCTAATTACACTTGTGTTAAGCCATTTTAATTTAAAAAGAAATCACTCTAACAAAGAGGATTCTTACAACAAGGACCAGCAGTGTACTGTCCTGCTTCTTTTGGGTTTTTGGAGCTTTTAAAAAAATTAAATTAGCTACTGCCTCCCCCCAGCAATGCAGGCAGAATTTTAGTATTCCATGACTGTGAGCGCAGTTCCGGTGGCAAATAATTTGAATTATGTTTCAGAGGTTGCAAGACACCAGACACTCCCAAGAATTTTGTGTTACTGAAAAGTAATAAAATAGAGAGGAAATTGGGCTGACACAATTCCGGAACTACAGAAATGTGGCTGACAGACCTAGGCTCTTATCAGGCTTTGACAGGTGCATTTCGGTACTCTTGGGTGATTGCTCTTAGACCTACTAACCTCTGCTGAGCCTAGATTTCCCCTGTTACAGCTAAGATCGTGCAGGGATACTTGGGACACGTAATTAAATAGAAAATTCCAGAAAGTACATAATTTCTCACATGCCCAGTCTTTTGGCTACTCCGAAAATTCTCCTCAAAATATAAATTTAAAGGTTTGCTTTATCTCCTAAGCATAAAGAAGCAGACCATGCATGACAGGATGGCAACAGAGCTGCTGTAGAATGTATTTCCCCATTAGCTATTTCCTTTGCAGGACTTTTTTAGGGTTCCCAGACAACCACAGGATATAACTGTGGACTTGGAAACATCTACATTAAAGGCAATTCTACTGCAAAAAGTAACAACAGATAGCACCATTATGTTTTGACCTCGTATATTCCTGACCTCAAAAAGTGTAGTTTTCATCTCCTAGCTGTATAAATATCTTTTCCTGCATCATAACTAATATAAAGACGCTCAGAAGATGAAAAATAATTCTTTGTTGTAGCTATGCAGCACAAGGCTTTCAATTATATTCTTGAGTTGTACCTTGCATTGCCCATTGCCTTCAATGGAACCAATACAGCAATGTATGGAGAAGTAGCAAAGTATTCCACAGATGCAGCATGGCCACTCAGAAATGAGATGCCAAGGCTTTTTCACTCCAAGGTTTTGAATACATAGGATAATAAGGTTTTGGCCAAGGTCAGATACAGGGAAGTTTGTAAAAGAATTTAGAAGAGCTTCTGGTATGCAGCCAAACCCTGTAGTTAATACTAGTTTTGAGGTTGGCTTCCTTATTTTAATACTTAATGGATATTTTTAATTCCTTGCATGGTACCCCAGAATACAACAGAGTTGCTCTGGCCCCTAGAGAGAAAACTACCTCACCCAAAAGAAACTGTGCAAAACTACATAGAATTAACAGAAATCACAGAATCCTTTAGTTTAGAAAAGACACTTAAGATCACTGAGTCCAACTATTAACCAAAGTCTGTCTCAGAACAAAAAGGACTGTGTCAGACATCAAAAAAAGAAAACAGATACCCACACTCGTATGGCCATCAGATGATTTACTCTACAGTAGTAATTTAATGAAGCCCCTAAAACTGCAGTAATGCCTGTAAGTATTATGCTTTTTGGAAGGGTCTGTTTTACATGGAGACATCAGATAAATATATCAGTTCACTAGTTCTGGGACATAAGAGTCTTACCCACACTGGGGAGGCAGAAACCTGTCATACTATCTTGCCCACTTAAATATCTAGTATGTTAGTATGTCAGCAATTGTGTAAAACTTGCCTTGGGACATGTAAAGTGCAAAATAAGAGGCTTGGGAAGGTGAGGATATGCAGGTAATTATTGCCTGTTTGGTAGGATGACAGTCTGTGTTCCAGTGTGTCAAATCTTTAAGCTAGTTCGTGTGATAGACAGAGCACTGTCACTGCTCCATCCTGCCATGTGGTATTATCACAACAGTCCACTGATGCTAATAGACAATGCTGAACTATTGTCTTGCTTCATGACAGTGGTCTGTGGGACTCAGTGTTATCAAATCAAATTGACAGTAAAAACAGGACTCCCCCAGCACCACAGAATTAGAACTGTACCCGAAAATCTACAGTGGACACAGTGGAGTAAATCTGTCCTACCCTGCTTGCTACAAGTGTCTCAAGTATGTACTCTATTACCTATTGAGGGTAATGGGCCGTTAGCTAAGTAGAGCAGTGCTATTAATGGGTTCTGTTACAATATAATGCTTCGTTAACAGAGCTTTTAAAGAAATCAACAACTTCAAAACTCCCATAATCAATCCAATTTAATCTGATATATGCTCTGTCAAATTGCATATCAAAAGGTTTTTATAATACCAAAATTCAGTTATCTAATAACAGCATTAGCAATGTTAATTTTCTAATCAGAACGCAAAATCATTAATTAACCGTGGCTTCTTTAAGTAAAAGAAGCTTCAGTTCCTAATCAGTAACCCTACAGATCCTTTGATGTTTATGAGTAGAAAGGGTACATTCTCCTCTGGAAATACCTGTGAGGCTTTCGTTAGTGCTGGTGTGTGCATTGGACATGTAATTGCTTCACTGGTTTGGAGCCTCTCCTGTTTTTCCATCTTGTGCCATTACCTACAGTCACAAAAGGCTGATCCTCTATAGTACGAGCATCACTGATATTTACAGCTCCTGGGTCTTTCTGAGTGGTTTGGCTTCATGGATCTCTGTCAGTGCAGAGCTAATCTGAACTTGAATCCATACAAACTGTTTGCATTCCTAGTTTTCCTAGAGAACAGTCCCACAGGACTGCCACACATGAGGCAAAACCCACATCTGTTCGTTTTCATCATTTGTTTGGTTTTAATCTGTTGCTTACAAACTTTGTTGAGGAAATGTGGCAGAAATATATAAAATAAATAATTTCAATTTACACAGTTATTACTTAAATTTTGAAAGTTCATTCTATTCTCTGGAAACAATTATTTCCATACATTAATTGTTAATAACAAGTCATACATAAATTTTACTTTAACAAAAGCCCAACAACAAACAGAGCAATTCTTTCCAGATTTTTCTTTTCAGGCAAAGATTAATGTGTGAGAAGCTTACACTCACACATACTTAATAAATTATTAAAAAAATATTCAAAACAGAATAGCAAAACAATAACTCAGCAACTTGCTCTTTACAATCAGAGACTTAATTTTCCTGGGAAAAATTGCGCTCCATGCTCCAAGAATATACAATTTAAACGTGATGACAAAACAACATGCAATTGTATACCACACACTAAAATTGAATGACAGCTTTAACTTTACTAGAGAAAATGAAAAATATTACTAAGGCTATAAACTTTTTCATGACAACACTAGAAGACAAAACCTAGAATATATGCATTATTTATTTATTTCTATAATAACAGATTGTAATGTAATAATTTATTTGCTCTTTTAAAATAATCCTATTTTTCAGACAGAGCATTTACAGAGAATAAAGAAAACCATAAAAACAACCATCGTGAAGTTTCTTGCACTTATATCTGAATAAATAAGTGACTCAAATTGTGCTACATCTGTCAAGAAGCTAGTCAAAGAATTTAGTCCCTTCCAAACCTGCTGGCAACTGGTTCTTGGCCTCAAGCATATATTTCACCTTGTTTTCCCCAATTGTAAAATACTTGTGCTTTGGCCTGAAGAATAATGAAACAGTCTGAATGTCTTGTTCAGCTAAGCATGTAGAATAAGAATGCTTAACTTCACGTATGCATGCAATCGCAACGACTTTAACATAATAGGGTTTTTTTAAAAACTACAAAAAGGAATTTTGTCTGAGATGGGACTTGAACAATCTCATCTGCGGCTTGTTTTTAAAAGCAAAATATTTTCATTTAGAATCACAAAACACACAGTGGATAGTTCATACAGTCATGATTATTTTCACTTGTATCTTGGCTGTTGAGTGCACTTTTAATTTACAGGGTACTTCTTTCTAAAGTAAAAAAATTGCCTTCTTAAACTGTCAGAAATGGAGAATAAGAACTAATGCCATTGATTTTCTTTTCTTCATTTCTTGTGTATTTTCAGTCTTTAAAATTATCAGATCATTGCTGATGAGAATATCAAAATAAAATTTCAGTGTTTGGCACAGAGATGATTAAACTGTTGGAAACTGGATCTAGAGTCACTTTGCCATACTATTTACCTAGGAGATGCTATTGCACACACAGCATATATAGCTGAGCATTGAATCTTTTTGAAATTTCTAGCTGGCCTAAAACCTATAAAAAACGTGTGATTGGCTAATTTTATTTATTTTACAAGCTAAAATTGAAGCAGAAGTTGATGGCTAAGTAACTTCACAAAATAACTGATTTTGTAATGGGGTGAAACCATATATGTGCTTCAACAGAAACCCTACTGACCTTTGTTTTCCAGAAAAAATAAACTGACTTATACATTCAGTGATTTAATTGGGAGAAAAATTGAGACCTATTTTTTCAAAAAGTGAGAACAGCATCTCAGATTAGCATTCTGATGGAACAGCATGTGTCCTCAGCACACCATTCCTGGAAATCAGGCCCCAAATGCCTGATTGGTATAAAACCAAGAATCACAGAGTTGGTTGAGTTGGAACGAACCTGAAAGACCATCTAGTTCCAACACCCCTGCCATGGACACTTTCCACCAGACCAAAGCTCCAAGCCTCAGCCAACCTGGCCTTGAACACGTCCAGGGATGAAGTATCCATAACTTTCTGAGCAAGCTGTTCCAGTGCTTCATCGTGCTCACAGGAAAGAATGCCTTTCTAATAGCTACTCTAAATCTTAGCATTACTTCAAGGAGGATCTGCTACATGACCTTACTGGCCACCAAGGTGAGACTGACTGGCCTCTAGTTCTCTGCGTCTTTGTTTTTGCCTTTTTTAAAAGTGTGGGTTATGTTTCTCCTTTTCCAGCTAGTGCGAAATTCACTTGACTGCCACAACTTCTTAAGTAGGATGGATAATGGCTTAGTCACTTCATCTGTCAATACTCAATAGGACCTGCAGATGCATCTCATCAGGTACCATGGCATTGTCATCCCAGAAAGAACCACATTTTCCATAGTGTTTCTTTAATCACTGACTAAGAAGCTTTTTTTGTTGCACTTGGCATCCCTGGCTGTATTTTGTTCTGTTGGGGGCTTTATCTTTCCTAAACTGTTTGCTGGCAACTCAAACAATTTCTCAGTATTCCTCCCAGGCTAAGCTTTTTGTGTCTGCATTTGTCCAGGAGCTCCCTGTTACACTCAGGCTTCCTGGTGATTTTGCCTGACTTCCTCTTTGCTGGGATGCATTGCTTCTGAGCTTGGAGTAGGCGACCCCATGAATATTAACCAGCTTTCTTGGGTCTCCCTTTACCTCCAGGGCTTTATGCCATGGCACTCTACCAAGCAGATCCTCAAGGAGGCCAAATTCTCTCCTGAAGTCCAGGGTAGTGAGCTTGCTGTGAACCCTCCTCATCACCACAAGGATCTTGAACTCCACACCTTTACAGTCACTGCAGGCAAGGCTGTCCTTGAGCTTCACATTCCCCACCAACCCCAACTTCTTGTGAGAAAAAGGACCAGCATAGCACCTCTCCTCATTGGCTCCTTAATCACTTGGAGAAGGAAGTTATTATCAGCACATGCCAGGGGCCTCCTGCATTGCCTGTGCCCATGCGTTGCCCCTCCTACAGACACTGAGGTGGCTGTAGTCACCCATGAAGATCAGACCTTGTGAACATAAAACTCCTCCTATTTGTCTATAAAAAGCCTCATCATTCAGACTTCTGGGTCAGGTGGCCTGTAGCAAGCCCTCCATTATAATGTCACCCTTTCCTGCCCACCCTTTAATCCTGACTCCTAAACTCTCAGTCTTCCATTCTCAGGCATTACTCCATGCCCTCTAGATAGTTGCTGACACAGAGGGCAACATCCTTATCCTCATTCCCCTTATCTGTTCTTCCTAAAGAGTCCAGACTGCTTCTGTTCTCTGTGACAGCAGCAATGGGGAGCTCTCCTCATGGTCACCAGCTGCTGAACTTTACCTGTTGTAAGTAATTAGAGACTTTCCCTTTCACTCTACCTGCGGATCATCTGCAATGGAGGACACCAGCTTTGCTGTGGATCTCTGTTCTGCTCAGCTCTCCTGACCTGTTACAGCACACAGAAAGCAAATCCATCTGAGCAGCAACTGAAATAATCTATTCATATTCCTTAAAGATCATGAAACATTCAGAAACTTAGTTAAGGGATAATACAAACACCTCTGAAATCTCACTGTGAAAAATACTGAGGAAGCCATAAGCTTTTCTTTTTTTTCAACTTGGGGAAAAACATCAGCCGTGATGAAAAGACTAAGGAATGTGTCTGAGTATTATATAAGGAAGTATTTTCACAGTAGGCCATGGGGTGTTTCTACTGGAAACAGGTATTTCATGATCTTGACTTCTTTTTACACTTAAAAATTGCAAGAAACTTTTTCATTCAGAAATGTCCCTGTTCCCATCTATGAAATGGGAACTAAACTAAAGTGTGTGACGCAGAGTAAAATAAGTTAGTGGGCCTGGGGGCTTTTTAAGTTCCCCACAGTGGTGGATGCTCCTCCAGGTCCTCCCAACACCCAGGTGCAGGAACTGGTAGAAGCCAAAGAGCCTCCTAGTAAAGCCCTAGTCCAGAAAATGAAAGAATGACCACATTTAGGACCAATGTAACACGGAGTTGACACTAAGCCTTCACACAACTAGTACACTGTATTAAGTGCCATTTTCATCATAAGTGTCCAAAGATGCCTCCACAAAAAAAAAAAAAAAAAGAAAAAAAAAAGATATTTCGAACTAAGAATTTCCATTTTCTCTCTTCCAATGCATCTTTCATTTAAACTAGTATTTCAAACCATGGACAAATATATTGCACAGGTGCCATTTATGCACCTTTAGGTTAAAAGTGCTCACAGTTATAATAATTATCTCTAATGACATAAAATTAGGTACTCATTTTCCTATAGCTGATTACTCCTCCAAAGTCAGTCTGATGGTTAGGCAATAGTGTATTCTGCTATCTAAACCCAAGTTACACCGGGTATGTGATATACTGAATATACATTATATTTCTCACACTGTATTTTTAATTTAGCCTGAAAAAGAATTGTCGAAGCAAATAATTGTATGTTTATAAGAGAAAGACTGTGAGAAGTTCATTACCTGAACGTGGCTTTAAGTCATTAAATCAATGATGTATCATCTGTCATAATACCCAAATTGATAAACTGTTCTTGGAATATTTTTCCTGAAATCAATTAAACTTGCATATTCAAGAACAAGTGGAAGGGACATGGTTGACAAGTATTTCATTAATACATCCAAAAATTAAATGGGGGCTGCTAAGTAACTATAGAAATATTTGCTACAGAACATATGAAACATTATGGCTGCTACTGAGGATTTTGCATTTAGCAGCTCACATCACAATTAAAGCTCAGTTTCAGAATTCTGAACATTTATGATGGATGTACATTTGTCCTATTTCCAGCCCCTTTTCCTGGAATGACTTTGAGAATTCAAGCAAAATAGCTGCAGCAAGACAAAATGGAGGAAAGAAAAATTCCACACATTCTACTCCAGCATCTATCATCTATGCCCCATCTTCCATTTATCTTTCTTGCACTGCAAAGCCATCTCAGGCTATTTGTCTACCTCCTGTTAATGAATTATGAATATACCTGATAATTAGAATTTTGTATTGACAATCCTGGCTATGCAGTGGCACAATGTGTGATTCAAAGCTGTCGCTCTGTGTTAAAAGCAAGGTATGCAGCTCTGCAGGTCTCTGGCAGCAGTTCAAGAAGTTTTCCTAAAAACACTTAGCAGACATGCTCTTTTGACACTGCCACAGTGTATTAACCCTAAAGAGCAAGAAAAAACCCCACAAAATTTCAGGGCATACATATTTTGCGTATTAAAAGATCTCAAAGTTTCTCTCTGAAGTCACCCATTTTTGGAGACACTTATATTCATCTTAGTGGTTTCAGTTGAGTTTTTAATGACAGTACTCTGCAGTAAGCCTGAGGCTGATAATCAGCATTTATAGGCTCTTACCTCTATGGAAGAAATGCTGATGCTCTCTTCAGCCGCATTGCCCTGCCTCCCTCTTTTTTGAGGATGCAGGTGGGCAGGCATCAGGCAGCTCCTTGCCTGGACCTCATCCCCTGGCAACCAGCTACTGAGGTGGGCACTGCTCATCACAGCTGGAGCTCAGTGCAGGTTTGTTCCATTACTCTCGAATAGCTGCAGCCCTCACCACAGCTTTTGTACAATTCTACCAGCTTAACCTCATCCCCACTTTATAACCAGCCTGCCTGCTATCTGAGTGCATACACATCCCTTCCTGAGGCCAAGCTGGGTTGGGACATCGGCTGCAGACACACCAGCATCCTACAGTGAGGGGTACCACAAGGCCTGCCTGGGAGCACTGACACATCCCCAGGTGGTGGTGGGGCAGCTGCTCCTCTGCAGTTGGCACTGACCCATAAAACAGCATTAATCCAACACAACACCTGGCCTAGTGTGCCTTACTGAAATGGAAAGTACCAGCGATGCCCACATTCACCCACTGTGGAGTTTTAGAATTCTTTTTGACATTTGTCAGTTTTATACAGGTGATTCTAGTTTAGTGGCTTTGAATGTGACATAAAACAAAACAAACAAATAAAAATACCCAACAACAAAGCAAAACCATTACCCCAAGCATATCTGAAAGATTACACCTGGATGCTCGTATCTCTTGCTCACACCTGATCATACCACTTATCCTCTTCTTACAAAGACATAAATGTTAGAAGGACATTTTCTGCCCCCACTGCAGAACGACTTTCCTTCATGTCACAGTTGGTCTATTTGACTATAGAATTTGGAAAATACAGATGGCAGGCATGACAAAAAAAATATAAAATTATAAAAATCATCCCTGAGAGTTGGCAGGTTACTTTCATAAAGCTTGGTGGATGTGATGGCTCAAGAGGGAAGGGACAAGGCAGGGCAACATCACATCAGGCAGTTCACTGAGACTTCACTCATCTCCAGCTGCCTGTTCTCATTTTTCCAGGGTGCCCTCGTTACTGCCTAGACCCAAGGGATCTGCTATAACCTCTCGAGATCCAGAGTGCGCTCTGGGCAACACCACTGACAAGGACAGAGCAGCAAGAAGGGCAGAGCAAGCTGCTAAAAATCACCATCATCCTGTGAGGAAGGAGAGTGGGACAGAGATGACTCACTAAATGCTTCTATAGTGCATATGCACATCCTTGAATATCAGAAAACAGTAATTAAGTCAAAATAGAGAAGTAGAGAACCTAAAATACAGTTAAATATACTAGTTACTGCTCTGGGCCAAATTTCCCTTTGGTTTTACATCTCTGCAAATTCTGAAAATTGACTTAAGCCTCTGAAATGTCTCTGGCCTCCCCACCCTGTGAGGCACAGCGGAGCACTGAGCCAAAGCTTTGCCCCAGGAATTTCTTGCTGCTCATTTTTTTTTGTTCTCACACTGGGTGCTCTAAATAAGCAATCAGATGAATATTATCACAGAATTATTATTTCTGTCATAAATTTTAAAAATTACCTATATGAATAACTGTAAGGCAAGGTCCTTCAAGGGACTGTCATAAATCCAAAAGCTGTCTAAGCGCTAGATTTAGTATTCTGATCATTGAATTAGTTGAAAGTAGTATAAAAATACATGTACAGAAGGACAGCTCTCTGTTAGCTGTACACATTTACACAGAGTTCTGGACAACAGCTTTAGCCAGAAATTAACAACTTGGTCTAAGTAAATTAACTGCCATCCATGCTTCCAGCAGATACTGAAATTTGCCCTGCCAGGATGTACTAAGAACCTTAAGGTCTCTTCCTGAAACGCATCTCCTAAAGGTTTACAGTTCTCCACATAAAGCCACAATAGAGCATTTTAAAGGTGCATAAGTATTTTATAAAGCTTTTTCTGCAGGCATATAGAAGAACCCAAATAAGTCGGTTTTGCATGTTTCTGCCTCTGTAGTTAAACCTCAGATGCCATCCCAAAATGCCTCAGTGACCTGTCCTTATCATGCTGGACTTTCTTGGGGACAAATACTGTCAGCCAAGTCCATAATTTAAAATGCAAGCAAAAATCGTGTGAAAAAACCAGTCCGAGCTCCAAAAATCAATCTGAGTAGTGGCTCTCCTGGATGAAGGGCAGATGCAGGAGAAAAAAGGCCCTAAGAAGGACAGGGTTGCCAGACATCTTCTGCTCTCCTCGCGTCCTTGGAAAAGCCAAATGGAGATGGAATTACCAGGGTAGACACAGGAGTGTGAGAAACAAGGTATTCCAGCAAACCTCTGCTGCAATCCTTTCAAATTACTGTCATGTGTTACAGTTTCATGGGGATTATATCCAAGCAGACATGAGGGTGCGAAACATCTTCTGTTTGGTCAGGATGACCACAGACGAGAGTGAGAGGTATTACAGGATAACCTCTGATGTTTGCTTTCTTGTACAATGATGAGTGGCTGGCTGTCAGTAAAGATATTTCATCCAGTGCAATGCTGGTAATGGCCACATCCAAGCTGCCCTCAATAGAGGTCTACTGTGAGTTACAACTGCCTGTACAGGGACCCAGAACTGTGGTACATCCTGGATTTTAGGAAGTATGAGCCATTATTTTCTCTCAAGATAGCCACATTAATGAAGAGACAAACAGTTCTTTCAGTCACTCATGCTACAGATGCGGGGAGATAGTCAGCTGCATTCCTGTCTTCTGACAGGTTTTGAATGCTTCCGTCTCTGTCAAGAGAGGTGAGAAAAAGGGACAGGTTCCCACTAAAAGCTGGAATAGTTCTCTATTTGCAACATGGAAAGTTACAGCAAAAAAAAATCTAGGATTTTTAATCACTTTGCTATTTTTGTCTTGGTGAAAAAACTATAGCACCAGCTTATTGTGGTTGCATACATCCTTAAGGAACTTATCATCATCACAGCACTAACAATAGGTACGATTTGGAAACTTGACATTAATTAAATACTAAACACTTTTCTGGGGGCCAGGAAAAGGTCTCAAAGGATTTTATTTCAGTAGATGGAAACTGCTAACTTACTGTGCCAATAATCGAACAATTTGCAGGCAGTACATTCACAGACATGACCAGATAGGAAGGTGTTGCATTATATTAGTTCACATCTTAAGAAACCAGCAGGCTTACAGCTATACCTGTGTGTTACATTGTTGGTTGCACACACAACTCTCACTAGTACTTCTAAGATCTACATGATATGCAGTCAAGAAAAGAAATGTCTTATGCTCCTTCTGAACTGGAGAGATTACCTTTCAATGTTCTCTAGTCTTTTACAGGCACACAGAGGGAAAAAAAAGTTGATGGCGCTGATTCCCTTCGTTCACATTCTCTTTCACGACTTCATTTGCGCAGTCAATTGCTCACAGACATGAATAGGAAGGTGGCAGTACAGCCCTGCCTTACCATATCAAACACAAGGGAGTAGGAAAGTGAGGCCCTGGAGACCAATTTCTCAAGGTGATGCTACTTGCAGGGAATATCCACACTTTCTAAGGAGTAACATTATGCTGGATCTCATTTTAATCTCTCAGACACTATATAAGTGTAAGGAACTTCAATAATTATTATTATCCTATTATTGTAATTGCTCAAAGGATTTTCTGCTAGTCACCCATTTAGCATAGTATGTGGAAGGCTGACAAAGATAATGTGATTAAGGTGTGAAGCTCTGGTGCCTGCCAGCTGAAGTGCACAAGATTCCCATCATAAGCAGTAACCGAAAGAACGATGGACTTTCTAGGGCTTTCATCAGGAAATGCAAATACAGGAGTCCTTCAACATCTACCAGAGACCCAAAGAAGAATGAAGGGAAGCAATCCAATTCATTTTTATAAACTGGTTTTTGTGGTACAGCACCACCACTTCCACCTTTCACTCGCTCCCTCAAAATATTAAAGTATTGACTATGATAGAGTCTAAGGCAGACTACAGGGAGTAAGACAAGAGATGGAAAGAGGCACAGCTATTCTGAAGTCATATAAGGATGTAATTTATTTTCTGCTTGTAATGAAAAAATATAAATGCTTTATGCTCTTTCCCTTTCCTTCCTTTCTCTACAGTAGTTAAGCTGATGGCTATTTGTAATCAATACATTACTGGAGCAAATAAGCTTCTGTGGCTTTTGAGTGTTGAACCCAGAAGCCACAACAGCCTGTCTCCAGCTGTGTGGTAGGAACGGGACACATGACTTAGCTTCTGGGATGCCAGGATGCTCTTCAAATGTGCAGCGCTTGGGGAAGCACCATGTCCACTGCTTCCATTAGCGGTGCTTCTTGAAGATTGTTCCTGTTTTGTCATGAAAAGCTAGCGCATGTAATAATAAATAGCAGGGAGAGAAGGATGGTTGATGGAAGAGAACAGGATTTTCTCTGTGTCTCTTTGAACAGTATTTTTTAGTCTTAAGCTCTTCCATATCTATTTACTCCTTCTGTTCTCCATTGAACATGTGGACTAGGAGTTACTTTCCCCTTCGTACTAAATTTTCAGCTTGGCACAACCACATGTTCACCCTAAAGTTTTTCAAAGTCATGTCAGCTCAGAGCTGTAATCCCCAGTTCAAAAGCACTAGCCACACCTTCCTGCTCTGTTTTCAGAAGCAGAAAGTTCCTAATGCAGAAGATGGCACCAGTTCTGTCTTGAACCCCTTCTCCCTCTCAACTGAGGGTCAATGGACGGCAAAGAAAAACTTCAGATGCAAGGTCTTAACCTTAGTTCTTACTCCAAGTAATCTGTCAGTTCTGAGTCTGCAAAGGTTTGCAAAGAACAAGGGCAGACCTATCTCCTACTTGGGGTGCAAATCATCTCACACAACACCTTGCCAAACTTTGCCAAAATATGCTGCACACATGCATATGCACTGACTGTTGTTTGTACCTGTTCTGTTACTGAATTATCTGAAAATACCTTGTCATTTCCCAGCTGATTTTAATAATAACTGAATAATGAAACATTAAGCAAACAATTTAATGGATGGAGTAAGAGCAAACAGCTATTAGTACGTAAATAATTAATTGCAGTGGTCTTCCATTACTATTTCCCCCTATTTCAGTGACTAATAGTATATAGAAAGAAAGGGTTTGTTCTTTTTTCTTCTTTCTATATGCATTTGCTATTCAGAATAGTGCAACAGATCATCAAAGACAGCTTTGGGAGCACTTCTCATATTCCTTTATTCAGTCTTTTGCTTTCTGCAAATATTCCTGTACATTAAACCTCATTCATCATCATGTTTGTGTTCAGGCTGCCATCCCTCCAACACACAAAGCAGATGAAACCAGGGATTTCTAAAGCTAAATTCATAACTCTTGGTATCCTAAGCTAACAGCCCAAACCCTCCAGGTAAGAGTAGTAATAGATTCACATCCTCTGTGGCTCATAGAAAGTGAAATATGTGTAACATATATGATCATTAAGCTGTATTTGTAGGTAGATGAGTCTGGGAATACAAACAATGGGGATTAGCATAAATTTGTTAGCAAAAACGTACTTAATGGTCTTTGAACATATCTACCAAGCTTGTATTACTGTTGCTTCATGCTACAGTCCCTGCTGTGGTGTTAGGAGAGGTTCTCCCTCCAGAAAGGGAACAAAACCCACTATTTGTATCCACATGAAGTATTTTTCCAGTAAGGCCTTACATGTCTCGCCATGGCATAAGCGATGTTACTGAGATTGTCCCACACCACCCTTCTGTGCAGGCAAGTCAGAGTACCAACCAGCCAGAACAAACCTCAGGGGCTCTGCGTGCTCCACATCTGTGACATCTGGATGCAAATCATGCTGGTTATGGTATTTCTCTAAATTAAAGGCCAACAACAAACCCAGTAGGCATTTTTTTTCTACTTGCCTACTCTGAATGACTCCTACATTCAACACGGATAAAGACAGTGAGTGACATATCCAAAAGATGTGTTGATGATACGACGATTCACTTGTGATTTTTTTCAGTCTTCAATTCAACACTGGATTTATATGAAAAAAGAAATTATGGGTTGGATAAAGGAATTAATTGAGACTGGCTGACCAGCATCTTGATGGTCAGACTGGGTGATCAAAACAGTCCCATTTAGCCTTAGAACACAATAATCTTTGAACATTATTATATGCTATCCATGCTCTCATTTATTTTGGTGACCTTTACATTTTCTCCTTTCAAGCAATGATGCTTATAGCCATCAGATAGCATTTCATCCCCTAGACTGCTTTCACATATTTCCTGTATAATCTATAAGAACTTGGATCACTTCCATATGGCCTTACTTCTGACCTTCCAGACACAAGCTTTCATGGGGCATAAGTAATTCTGCAACAGATGCAGATGTATGTCCTGTAATACCTCTTACACTCTTTTCCTTGGACATTTGCTTGTGCCTCCAGACAGCAACTCCAATTCTTATCTATATAATATTATATAAATATATACTGTATAGATAAATATATACTATAGAATAATATATAATAAATGCAATTACTCTGATGCTTTTATATCCAAAAGAAGCACATAACAAAGTTAGTGATTTTTAAAGAAAGAAACTCCCTGACCAGCTCTCAACTGGGGGCCACACAAACAGCTAGATACAGAGATGCTAACTAGAGCATTAATAGGGTGTGCAAACAGCCTCAAAGCTTGTACTTTCTATTTGGAAAAGTGAGAAAAACTCTGAGTCAGCCAAGAGCCCAGGACTATTGACTTTTAAAGGAAGTTATCCTCCCAGACGCAAAGTTTCTGAAAAGTCCACTCTTAAACACTCTTCTCATTTTAAATTAATGGAAATAATCAAGGCTGGAAGCCTTTATTATCAGGCTGCTCCAGGACAGATCTACACAGAAAACCTGGAGGAAATCACTAATATAAGATCCTACATTACTCTGCCGAGACTGTGGATCTGTAAAATATTGTTCCATTTTCCACCTGCATCAGCTGAGGTGAGCAAACATAGGGTTCAGTGTACTCACATGCATGGGCTTCTAGAAAAATATTACAGCTTTTTCTCCTGAATTTTATAGAAATATATTTGTACTTGATAAAGTCTTTCTCACACTCAGTGTTTTCCAGACCTTAACACAGCATCATCCAGAACCATATCTCACATTAACTAGTAGCATGAAACACTTCTGCTGTACATCAGGAATATTAAAGCAGAACAGGAAATTTTGGGGACAAATAATATGCTACACATTTTGTACTTTGCTGTACAAGAATTTCCTCTCTTTCCCCGTCTCTCTACTTTGAATATGTATTACACGAATCACTTTATCCACTGGGGAAACCGATCTGACCCTGACAATGAATAAAAAGCCATGTGGTATCAGGGAAATCTTTAACAAAAAGAAATTATAGAATCATGGAAGAGTTTGGGTTGGAAGGGGGCCTTGAAGATCATCTAGTTCCAGCAACAAACCACAGCACATAGTTGTGAAAGAAATTTACAAAACAAGAATATTTTGCAAAACTCCTAATTATTTTATATAATACTTTCTAAGACTAATGTATGCATCAACTTTTGCAGCACAATGTGAAAAAGTAAATTCCATATCCTTGAAAACTGTGGAAAACAAAGCATAGAAGTCTCAACTTTTTTCAGCAATTAACTTGCCCTACCTGTGAACTTTCCTAAACTATCTATTTGATGGCTATACACTAGGCATATCTGAACTGTATGAAAAGATGATTTGCAAATAAATATGAAGTTCAAATTTCATGGGCTGAAGAGTACTATGGAAATATACCATAATAGCAACTTGAAGAGCATGCACACAGAAATGGGAAAAAATCTACCACTCAGAGAGTCTGAATGTGGGAAACAGAAGAACTGTTATGAGCAGTTAAATATTTATATATTTTGTCTTTAAAATATGTTTTAATGCCTTTCCCCTCAATAACCTAGTAAATAAGCTAGTGAAAAGTGTAAGTACTTTTCGTTTTTCATGTGGTGTATTTGTATTTACAGAAAAGAACACCTTCAATAATGCTCACGTTGTTAATAAATATAATGAAAGTTACTGCACAAGCCTGCGTTTTTCAGGAGCAACTGTTGCACATAAATACAATACTGTAATAGCCTTTGGAACACAAGAAGACAGTAGCCCAAATGACATTCTTTGAAAACAGGCAATTATTTACCTGGGTCCAACTTCTAAACATTTTGGTTTTTAAAAATAATAGGAGTTAAGCAATTTAATATTTTTAAAAATTTGAGCTATGAGATGAAACAATGAGAACGTATTTAGCTTGAAAAAAGCTGATTCCTACTATTCCTTCTTTGTAACAGATTACAATCTGCAATCACTGCCCACATAGAGCCCACATTTAAATCAAAACCAGCTCAGTCTGGGGAAAAAACTGCACAAAGGCCAGTATTTGTATTGGAATTTGTTAATGTTATCACAGCTGGCCAAAACACATCCAGCACAGCAGCTTGGTAGTAAGTATCCTGTTATTCCCCCTTGAGTCCAACATAAAGCTTATCTATAATCAGCTTTGGAGGAACAGGTGAAGAGGAAGGGCGAGCTGCGTCTCTCCAATGCATTGTCAAGACAACAGTGCTGGACTTGTGTTATTCTGGTTCCACCTTCCTACCATAACAAACCAGAAGCCTAGTAGCTGCAATTATTTGAACAAGTCAGGCAGATGCTTCATCAGGACTATGGGAAAAAAGAATAGGGAATAAACAGAGTCTTCATGAGGAAGTACCACCACTTCCTTTGTGACCCGTGTATTACCACACTGGGAAGGACAGATTTTCCGAAATCCTCAGCAGTAAGCAGTTCCCACCAGGAAGGCAGGTGCTGCTGAGGACTCCATAAAATGCTATAAAGTCTCTGAATGACAAAATGTAAGATAGCCTTTCTATTTGAACTTGGGTGCCTGAAAGAAGACACTACTAACAGAATTTTTCAGAGTACTCAACCCATAATTGCATTACAAACAATTGTTATCAACATAACAACATTGTTAAAAGCCAGTAAGATATGTAAGAACCCAAACTAGATAAAGATAACAAAACATCTGAGAAAATTATAAAAAGGCAATACCAAAATTTCCAAACAAGACACTGTGATCAGATACATTTGAGTAAATTTATTTTCCAAAATTCAGAAAAATTCATGATTTACACAGGAATAAACTATCTCATTTGATTTTGTGGCCCTTCACGTAACTTTAGTATGCCCACTTCAGATGCAGAAACAGACTTGGTGCTGTATTAGTCCAAAATCTTTGCCTGAAGCTAACTATCCAGAGAGGAGGCCAAATTTTCCTTTAAATGACACTGGTTCAACCATATACACTTCTTCACTTTTGCACTAGCACAGATTTCATACCCTTTAAATCAGCCATATATTAAGGAAAAAGAACTATGAGAAATGATTATTTGGTCCAACATGTTTAAATCCAAAGAATTTCACCTGCTCACAATCTGAATTTGAACAAGATCCTACCACAGTAGGATCTAAAACTGTTACAATATCAAAGAAGACATTGTCTTCTCTCATGAACAAGCAGGTCTCAAAACAATCAAGACCTAAAATTGAAATGCATGAGTTATTTTGACTAGCACACAAACTTAGATTACAATGATAAAGCTGAAGTTAATCAATTTAATTTACTTGTTAAAGTGCTTTTTCCTACACAAGAAGTACCGCACTGCATTGCCTTCTGCAGGAGGAATGAAGGAACAAAATTTTTGTTACTAATCTTCTCAGATGAAGACTAAATTATTTCTGTAGGCTATAATAAAGCTTTATAGTTTAGAGTTTTAGCCAGCCCAGTAACATGCTAGAATAAAAGTCTTGTTTTGTGTCAGGGAAATGCATTTTCTCAATTTTCAGTGTAGAAATCTGACTATAATTCAGCAAAGGCCTACCATTTATTTGCCCAACAATAACCATGGATTTGTGCTATTGATAGTTGATATTCTCTCTGTTGTATGGCTTTTTACAAGTATCACAGTTAGAGCTATGTAGCTCTTTGAAAATGGATCCTCTGGTATCTTAAAAATATACTGAATTCCTCCCATGGCAGATGACACCTAAGTACACATATATTCTTTGATTCCATCATCAAGTGCTAATAATAAAAAGTTTAAGAGAAAGTGTTCTTAATAATGAGAGTCTAGCTTGAGATTAACTCCATGTATTAAAGTAAAACACTCACTTCAAATGGATTTTTGTAATTGATCCTATTTTAGAAGAGTACAATTTAATCCAGTTCCATTTTTCTATCCAACTGGCACATTATTTGCTTTTGCAGTTCAAACCTGACTGTATGGTGTGCCTTTATGGCAACTCTCAATATACTCCAAACTGCATCCTTGGGAATACTGCTCTGCTCCTGATCACAAAATACCATTCAGCTGTATGAAACCTCACTTTCTAAATAAAGAACACCATGATTTTAAATGACACTGATTATTCAGCTAAGGTTACGCTTCTATTCCTAAATTAAGTTGTAATTATAGAGCAGAATTAATAACCAAATTTAATGAAAATCCCATTATGATGCAGCTTAGTAAATCAAAGCTGAAACTGCTGTAAGTAAAATGACAGACAGTCACAATATAAGAGCAATACTACATTTGAGTCTATTTCTTCAGCTTTCTGGAGGTCTCAGCAGAAAGTTAGCTCCAAAGTGACATTGTCTGTCCCCTCACTAGCCAGCATAAGCCCAGAGACAGACTCAGAGGGGGAGGTCGACAAGTGAGGCTCCTGTCTGTCCTCAGACTACATCCATCCTCAGGAAATCTCCCTCAGAAACTGCATTCCCTCTGCCGAGGCAGAATCAGGCCCTTCGACTTCAGGTCATCAACCCCACATAAATCCAGAGGACGCAAGGGTCAAAGAGACTCTTGGGAAAAGAGGAAAGTTACTCAGAGATACAACTTTTTAATTCCAGTGGGCTTTTCTTCCTCTGGTCCACATGACATGTAACAACCAAAGTTACATTTTGGAGGGTTTGTATCTACTGGGATTAAAAACTGGTAAGAATGGAACTATGCAGAAGAGGAAAGGAGTGTCTGATTCACCCTAAATCAAAACATATATGCATCTCAGAACACACATGAAATCAACCAAACTCAAAGAGAAAGGCTTTACTTTTAGTTGGAAATGCTAATAAAAGACATGAATAGATCTCTTTTTTCCCCCATTTCAACTAATTCTTCACAAGAACTGTTATATACAAAGGATTTTTTAAATTTTAACAGAAAAATTCTCAACCACAAGACAAGAGCTGGACATCAAATAGTTCTCTGTAAAATTCTCATAAGTATTCAAGCACACTGATTGCATTGCTGAGATACACTAATGTGCTATATAGATGATGCATGAGGGTGAAAATTATGTTGAATTCAGCTAAAGAATATGCATACAACCCTCTCCAAAAATCAATGCATTGCTCAACATCTGAAATCAAGCTGAAGGTAGGCAGGTTTCCTGCTTATAAGGTGCAAACCAATGTATGCCAATAGACAAATGTTTCCGCTCTGGTGTATTGTGTTCAGATGGGTAAGAATCTTGTACTATTCATGTTTTGCAATAATTTCAGCTCTGTCAGTAAGAGGGATTCTCTGAATAATGTATGTAGTGCAAAGGAAATGAACAGAGTTTAAATAAAACACAGAAATGCAGAGAAGAAAGATTATTATCTCCAAACTGATACTGATCAGATCAATTTTGCTAACTTAAAACAGATTTTATCTACTAAAGCAACTGTTTCATAGGTATCCATGATTTAGAATAAAATATATTAATGTTCTGGGCCTTTTTGATGAAAAAAATGTGTAAAATAACCACTAAGTGAGCTTTTACACTGACTATACAAAATTATTCCCGTTCCAAAAGTACTCCTGAGTGAACACTCAGATATATGTTTTTTAATCTAGTATATAGAAAAAAGATATTAAAGTTTTTCTTATGTTGCTGAGAGTTACCTGCTAATGTGCCATGCATAATCCTTTGGAATAATCTGCATACTGTCTCTAAAACATGCAAGGAGCCAGGCCCTCAATCTCTACAAGTAACCTCTGAAGCAAATAGAAACAGAAATAGAGGTAACCAGCCATGTCTCGGAGCTTTATGCTTGAACTCACATGAATATTCATCTCAGGCCAGCAGCTCTAAGGCTTTTGTACTGTATATTTGGGGACATGTGCTCTGAGTAATTTTTACACAAACAGCAAGATCCAAAGCCACCATTTCAGCAGTTCAGCAAAGAGTTATCTTTTCATATTGCCATGAAATCACTTAATTCAGAGCTGATGGTGGGGGTTCTTTAATTAGGTTAGAAAATCTCACACATCTGCACTTTAGAAGCCTCTGTCAAGCCAGCAAATTCAATCACATGGAAGCCAATGTCCTCCAGCTATCAGACGATTGATTTTTGCAGGATTCTGTTCATATTTAGTTTAAGGAAGATGAGATACATTCACACAATTGTCAGTCAGTTTGCCTACATTTTATTAGGAGAAGATACATTGTTTAAAAACTATCCTTCAGTGTGAAAATGTTTTTATAAAGAAGTAGTCAGATTTTTGGCATGAGACAGCAAAATATGAAATAAATACAAACTTGGACTAACGCAAAAATATGAACGGGTGTAAGTGGCAAGTACAAACATAAATAAGATCTGCAGGATTACATCTATTTAATATAGACATACAGAATTATGTGTGCATACACACATAAAAACACACAAATTTACTTTTCCTTTTCTTCTCTAGCTCTCTCCATACTGTAATAATTCAACATTTCTAAAGCCATTAACTCTGGAACTCAAACTGGATTCAGGTAGCAAATCACTATTTCTATAAATGACAGCAAACATAACAAGACAGGCTTTCCTCAGTTAAAACAATGTAAGGCAAACATAACGTAACATGGTTGGAATGAGAGAATCATCTTCTGCAAATAGTCTAAATGAGCAAAGTTTTGGGCAAAGCCTTTTTGAATCTATGGTATTGGTCTTACACAGGAACGTGGTCCAATTTTAGACAATTTTAAATGTATGCAAATCAGAATTAATTCATTTACATTCAAATGGAAATACTGAGAAATACTCTTAATCCAAAAAATAACAACAGCCTCAGAAATTATTTGTCAGAACTAGATGCATAGGCAGAATCTAAAATAATTAACTTCACCTAAAATTACTGACTTTAGTACACAAAAATTTTAGTCCCCTTGTCTTCTGCTAAAAAGGAAAGTTTAAAAAAGCTACTATTCCATGTCATTTAATGTCACAGAATATATTATCAGTGTCTGCAAAAGTTGACATGCATTGTAAAATTTTCTCAATGAACTACACCTGTATAGATCTGATTCCTTCTGGTTTCAAAGCATCTTTTCAAATGTTTTCACCTAATGGAATTTGATATCGATTTTCACGCTGAACACAAGTCACACATTGCTTAACATAGAATTCACACTTTACGGGACACCAGCCTTTCTTGAATAAAATTAATGGAGCCATTTTGGCAGAAGACCCAAAAAAGCTCTGAAGCTTTTCCTCTTAAATAAGGTGGCAAGGTCATCTGAACCTTGGAGTACCAAAGACTCGTATAAATAAATTTATCAATCATGAAATTAATTATCCATGAGAACTGCACAGTACATTGTATGTTTACATATTAAAAAGTGCCACAGAAATGGCAGTGAGAAAGTGAAGCGAAATACAGCACATATTTTAAAGGCACACTGAACACTAAGACATTCTCCAGTATATTTCTATTTTAAACTCACTCAGCAATATTGCTTAAGGCATCTACTTCCAGAGGCAATTCACTCTTAAATGAAGAGAAGGGATTCAAAAACTTAAGAGCCATAGAGGAAAACCTATAGAGTCCTGAAATATGAACATCAAAGTAGTAATGCTACTACAGTCTTCAGCTTTGCCACACTGTGTAGCACTGTCTTACATAATAACATGAATCCCATTTAAGAAGCCAGACATACATGACAATAAATAGAAAAAAATGCTTTGCCACTCTCAGAGATTAAGCAGTATCCAGCATGTGTTTTACTGACTGATAAAGACCCCGAGGTGATTGAAATGTAGGAAGTTCAGCTAATTATACTGTGCATTTTTTACAAAAAAATCAAATAAATTAAATGTTACCTCTTTTGGTAAGAGCATTTCTTGCTGTTTTCCTCTCATTGTGCATGTGCATCTGTGTGTATGTGGGTGTGTGTTTATAAAATACATAGTAGGAAGAGAATATTTGTTCCAGTTGAGGTGGTCTGTGAAATCAAGTAGATCAGATACTAACTTGATTTGGCACCAATGTATGGATGCATAGAGACATATCCACAGGATGTATGCATTACAAAATGATAAGAGACATTTACAACCTAGAATATAAGAGCAGAGCTGCCTCAAGTGACATCACCAGATCAACTGCAGCATCAAGCAACTCAGATATATTATCCTGCACACCACTGCTTCCCTGTCTCCTTCCCAGCCATTAGAAAAGCATTTGTGAGTATAAATATTGTATTTCCAAATACACACAAGGCACACAATGCACAAAAGGAAACAAGAGTAACTGAGGGGGTTATGGGCTGATTGAGATATTCATAATTTTTCTTTACAACAACAAAATTCATCTCCATAGAAACTGGGAAGCAAGAAACTACAGTAATAACATGAAAGTGAATGTCACATCAGGTTAGTCAGCAGAAGGCAGAAGAGGAGATTTTGCTCCAGTTAGGAACTAACAAGGACTGCTGCCCCTTTTGCTCTTCTGCAAAGGGTATCTGTACCAAAGGCAGACTTACTGATATATTTACAATGCAAGGTAACGATGTGGTTCTCTGCCCCTTCCACTGCAATTTACCCATAAGGTGGTCACATCAATGGAATGTTTACTTACAGGCATTTGTTACAGCGAAGCTGTTAGCAGTTTCAATATTGTCTACATGAGGAACCAAATTAAAGGGTGCTTCAGATGCATTGGGGCTGGTGTTATGAAGAAAGATTGCTAATCGAAAAGCAGTATATTCCTGATCTGTGTTCCTGATGAAGAGACCACCTATAAAAAAAAAAAAAAAACAAACAAAAAACAGAAAAAAAAATAAAAGCAAAAAGAAGCAGGGTAAATCATTCGGAAGTGACATACTATCTTATGACACCAAGCAACTGTCTCTCCCAAAGCAGCTCACTAAGGCAAGTCCTAAGACTTTAATGGATAAGGAACTAATCATATTCATAATCACAACCACTGGCTTTAAATCACGGTCCTCAATTTATTTTAACCTCCCTGATGCATTCATGCTTCTTTTCTGACTTCTCGGTTTCCAGCCTTTCATACATAAATACCCAGATTTGTCATGATTACAGCGACCTTTTAAAGTGTTTAGCCTCCATCTCGCTGATACCAAACACATTGGTAAATCAGCTGCTCAACAGCCCCTCACATTAAGTGGCAGGCTGATTAAGGGTAACAATGTTTTCTGGATTAAAAAACCAAAAAACAAAAAAACAACTCAGTGTAGGATCATCTGCACTGAGGAGGAATACAATGAACTTTGCTCCTCTGCAGCCATGTGCAGGCAAGGAGCGGCTCAGCCTTATTAGCAGCATCTTTACAAGTCCACGAGAATGATGCAGTGATGGAGCTGAGCTGGAAAGAATTCAGATAGCTGCGTCCCATCCGAAACACGTCCGAAAGAAGAGAAGCAGGAGGAGATGGGAAAGGGGTGAGGATGGGGCACAGGACTACATGGAGACACCTACAAAATTCTAAACTTTCCAACTACAGAAGGGAACGAAGGACAGCGCTGCCTTTTATTCCCTATCCCTGCCGGCTACCGCAACCTCCGGTGCACAGGACTCGCCATCCCTCCGGGAGTCAGGCAAAAGCGGCAGGGGACTGAAGCAGCCGAGGGGCATCAGCTCCGAGCCCCTTCCTCCCCTGCCGATATCGCACACCCGGAGCTGGAACGAGTTCTGCAAAAGATGAGCATTCCTCGCTTCTGCACGCGAACGCACACAGATATTTACACACAGGCACACGGAGGCACATATACACAAACACGCGGATGGTTCGTGAAGGCATGGAAATGGGATGGTGCTGGAGGAGAAATCTACAAACTGCTTTCAGAGCCTCCTTTCCAAGTCACTTGGCAATGACTTGAAACCCTAGGCACATGCAAGTAGCCCAATGCAGCGCTTACCTATTTGCACACTGCTAGGAAAAGCTCCCATTGCTAGTCCCCAAAAGCCAGAAAATAACAAGACAAGCTGTCTGCAAATTATCCTCATCTTCTCTTCTGCCTCTCTGTCTCGCCTTCTCCCGCTCGCTCGCTGGATGCTGCTCAAAGAGGCATCGAGGGCGAGAAGGGTACACACAAAATCATGAAATGAAATAAAAAAAAAATAAAAAAAGGAAAGGGGAGAAAAAGAGAGGTTTCCTCCTTTTTTTTTTTTTTTTTTTTTTTTTTTTTTTTTTTTTTTGTGGTTCTGTTTTAGTATTTATTTGCTATCCTCTCCCAGTCGCGCTCTGCCTCTCTCCCGGCTGCCGCTGCCGCTTCAGCAAGCCGTGCCGCCGCGGCGGATTTTTCCCGCAGTCTCCATCGCCGGGGAGCGGTTTCTGTCCGGCTGCAAATGTTGCACATGCAGAAGATGGTGGTGAGTTTGGCGGCGGGGGGGAGCGTCTGCTGGAGGCGCGGCGCGGTGCGGGCGGACATGCGCCGTGCGCCCCCCCCC